>VYZM01013508.1:140697-152593 GCA_013398915.1 Dromas ardeola | reverse complement strand
AAAAAAAAAAAGCATTTGAGAAGTGTTTTGCCAAATATATGTTTATCCTCAGGATCTTGCCGGCTAGCTATGCTGTAGAAGGGAAAACCCAGTGCCAGCGGAACCTTGACACGGCTACTGCGCACCCTGCAAGTGGAAGCCAGAGCTGAGGCTCTTCACCCACCGAAAGCCAGGCCAACAGACTGTCGTGCGCATGCACTGAGAGAACAAACTCACATCATTATGCACTTTGAAGGTATAAACAGAAACATAAACCTGTTCAGTTTGAGCGAGAAGAAAGAACACTGTCAGCATATGTTCACTGAATTTTACTGGAAGAAGAAAAAAAAAAAAAACAAAAACAAAAACTGAAACCACTTTAAATACTTATTCTGCAGGAGATCAGTGCTCTGGTGAAACAATATTGCTCCATGAACCGCAAAAGCATTGTAGAGGAGTCTAAATAGTAGCTCCTTCACCAAAGAAAGCAACTAGATGATCCACTTTTAACACTAGTTCGTTCAAGGGGAGGGAAAAAAAAATAATATTTAAGATAGCCACAATAATTTGAATGTCAACTATCTTGAAGATACACAGTTACATTAAGTACTAGTGCTCTTTTACTTAAGAGTCGTAAAAGAAAGGAAGAGCTTCAAAGATGGTAACAATCATTTAAAATATTAAAGTATCTGCATACAAATCTTTATTTCATGGCCAATCACAGGGATTTCTACAGGAGTTCCAGCAGTAACAAGCAGGGAGCTCCATGTCAGAACTAGATGCAAGCTCATGTCACAACCTAATGGGTAATGTTTTGTAAAAACAAAGATTAACCTTAATCATAAATACTAATCATCATATATTTAATGCACAGAGATTTACATTTTAAGGAGTTAATGGAGACTGCATAGATAATTCCACTTAGCAAACACAAGAAATCTTTTATTTATTTGTGAAAGGGGAAATTTTGAGGTGGGATAAAGCAACACCACATTTCAATAGGCTTTCTTCAGAAAGCAGAAAACTACCTGTGCCTGAGAGAGTAGGCATTTAAAAAAAAAAAAACCCCACACTCAAGAAGAGTGTCACACTGAGTACTCTAACATCATCACACCAATGGGACCTGCCCGCGGTCCCCGCAGATGGGCTGGGAAGCTCGGAGCGCTGCCGGAGCGAGCGGGGCTCACAAAAGGTTCATCAGGCTCCATTCAGCATCTGTCAGGGAGCATTTACCAACAGGCTGGCGAGTGAAATACAACACTGCGGTTATTCATTAGCATCATGCCAGAGAGGAAATCTGCCAGTGAGTTTGTAAACAGCTTTCCCACTCTGGCAGAAAACCTTATTGCAAGTCCTTGTCAAATAAAAGTTTCATTCAAAACCCCTAACTCCTTACCCTGCCCGTTCCTTGGGCCGACACAATGGGCTACGTTATAATGCCACTTTTTCAGGACCATTAGGAACCGACGGCCATGTATAAGCTCACCCATGTAGGTAAGAGTTAAACCCAGGCACAGAACAAACCATGCCTCAGAAAAAGTCACTATTTTATCAGATTATAATGGAAGATGGAAAAATACAGTGCCCAATTTTTATTTACTTGTCAAAGAGGCAGCTGGTTACCGTGTTTTGATTCTTAGTCATCTGTTGAGTTACAAATTACTTTTCGCTGCACCAAGTACTACGAGTATGACACTTTCCAATTAGGAGCTTGCAGTCTACAAAGCAAGGATTGGTATTTCGGCTCCGACTGCTGAAAACCCAACAGCTTGCAGATTTTCTATCCAAGAGGTGGTTGTTTACTCCTTGCCACTTAGCACTCACTCATCCAGGAAGACACCGAGCAGCGTGAGCAGGCCCCTTCTTATACATTCCTAATTAACCAACATAACAGCAGATTTAGGAATATGCTGTTGGTTTATGAAATTTATACCATTTTCCATCAAATGCTGATCAAAATATATGTATTCATAAATCTGAGGAAGCCAGCAGATTTGCAACATAAAACTCGATGTGCAGACACACACAGGCGCTCTGTGTGGTTGGCAACAGAAAGAAAGAAATCAACATGAAGAAAAATCCTAACGAGGGCATAATTTGTCAACTAATTGCAATCCTGCAAGTGTACCCCACCGACTCCTTGCATCAATAACTGAAGACCTCTGAAGTTGTTTAAGAAGTCATCTAACTTGGTCTTTCTTAGCCCAAAGACGCCAGAGTCCCTTCTCCTGCACCCCTCCAAGCAAGCTGCAGAGGTACCAGCAGCGTCGGCTGTTCCTCTTCCTCTTCGCACTCAGGTCTGGGAATTATTTTCTCTCTGCTTATTCATTGTCACAAACACCAAAGAGAAAGAGACAGATTTTGTCATACACAGATTGGAATTTAATTCCTAATAAAGCCTCATGCATGACTGCCCAGAGCATGAGGATCCAGCATCTCCTTTCGTCAATAACCAATTCAGATGACTTGCTAATGATAAAATCCAAGACGGGTGACAGTTCTTGCAATGAGGTGGCAGAGGACGTTAAGCTCCAAACAGCAGATTCTCTTCCTGTCACAGCAAGAGAAATGCTTACAAGACAAATGCTGAAGTAACCTCTACTCACAGCCATGCTAATGCTGTGGGGAGTCTACAGTCACCACCTGCGATCCAACGGCTACCAACACGCAAGAAAAACAGCAGTTTAGTCTGAAATAGAGGAAATCTTTTAAGTTCGTATCTAACTGCACACATCAGATATTCTGAAGCGTACCAGCTAAGAGAAGCTTTGTACCTTTCAGGGAGATGAAAAGGAAGATAGGAAAAAAGGGGAGAAATTAAATTTGTTTTTTTTCTTTCTGAGCATGAAGACTACTCAAGGTTTGTGTACTTCAACATTAGCACTGTTTTTTTTAAACCTTTGATTTTCAAAGCAAATCAAAATATCCAGAACGATTATTTGCAATTAAATAACTTGTCTACATCACACGTACATCCTGCTACCAAGCAGGAAGTTTGCATGTGAAAAATAATGGTAGAGAGAAACCTTCATAAAAGCATTGTGGCCTCGAAACCACAGCTGTACGTGCCTTCGCACCGCGCAGATTATAGTCTGTGATGTTATTTAAGACTAGCAAACGACTTGCCATTACTCTTTTTGATGCTTGAATTACCGCTACACTATTTTTAAGCGAGTAAACATGACCGAGTATGATAGTGTTAACGCTGCATTGAACTGCATTTGGGATTGACTCCATTCCAAACCATAGTTCAAATTTATTAAGGAAAAAAAGAAAGCCACCAATTCCTACATCTTACCAAAAGAATTCCAGGTAAAACCAACAAAACCCAAGAATGACCATTTCTCCGTCCAGAAAACATGTTAAGATTTATTTATAGTGTTCCACTGAAAACCCCTAAACCAAAAAAACCCTTTTTTCTAACTAGCACCTGGATCTTCCCTTCCACCTATGGTGTTCAAACCCAAAGCACTCCACTGCTCCCCAACAAGAAAAAAAAGTGCTCTCAAAAATGAGAAACGCAGACTATTTCATCTCACCGGCTTTTGGCGCTGAAACAAGAGGCCAGCAGCCGCAGAGACGGGGCGATGCCAAGGAGATCGGCCAAGGGAGAACAGACTCACCGACAAGTAGCTGCTGGAATCCACGTTGTCAGTGATGGTCTGGCGCTCGCCCCTCTGGTTGATCTTCCGAAACCTCCGTCGGGATTGCCTGAGCGGGACTTCTCTTTGCAAGATGTTTTCCTCATTGTCTTTGGAGTTCTCCACCTGAAACACATGTTCAGGCTCCTGGTTAAACATCCAGTTCTTCCATATCACCGAAAGCCGATGGAGCCGTATTAAGCTCATGAGGAAGGAACAAACATTAAGTTCAGGGCAGTTAAACTTTTCTCGAGAAAAGGACTGCAGACATTTCAGAGAACCGCTGCTGCATGTCTCAGACCTACGTTATTACAATGAGCCGGAGGCCACAGTTTCCTTCCAGGAAACAGTTTTAAAAAAAAAAAAAAAAAGTAGAAAAAGGCACACGTATCCTCTAAACAATGTCACTCACCAGCAGCAACCTTTCTGCGCCCACACGTTTCATACAACACGAGTTACAGATATGGCTCATTTCAAGTGCATCTTCAACACAGAAGTTACCATTTCTTGAGTATTTACAATCTGGCAAAAGCACTGAATTATATCCTATTTTTATTGGTCTAATTTTTAAAACCATAACTTATTTCTAGTACCAGTCACGGCTAAATAACTTTAAATATTCCAGTTTTTTATAAATAGCTACTTAATCTATGCCATACTGACTTCCAATCACTTCCAACAGATTATGAAGACGTAACTGGAACTTGATTCGTATCTTGATGTTAAATATTATTTGCGACTAAACATTCAAAATTAGATTAATTTATCTTGTTAGTAAAAGTCAACACGAAACCTTTTTATCTCCTAGTTACAATTCCTTTTTTCTATAAAAAGCAGTCCCATCCTTTCCCATTTCCTTTTGATGTTTTGGAAAAATATCTCCCAGCAGGAAGCAGAGCAGACGTGCATGCAAATAGGCTGCAGCCAGGCAAGAAGCTCCTCTACAACATATTTACTGTATAAGAGTTTCTACTGTCCTCAATGACTTTTTTTTTTTTTTTTAATTATTCCCCCCACACCCCTCTCTTCTAACTCTAACTTCAAAATCCCAAACATAAGACTTAAGTACTGGAACAGGAGAAGAACCTCTATGTGGTCTTATGCACCCCTCACTTACATACTTGGGTAAATTATTTCAAAATTGAAATTCAAAAGGTATAAAAGGAATGAAAGCCAGAAAGACTTAACAGACAGGAAGAAGAAAGTAACCAAAATACCTAAACCATCACAAAAGCAAGATCATGGCTACTTTCCACATCGCTTTTTCCAAACAGCTACATCTGAGGTCAGAGGAAGGTGCGAGCAGCTGGGCTCACTTTGTGGGTTACTTTTAATTCCATAGAGAAAAATATTCATTGACAACATAGGTTAAATATACAGTAGTTAAAAAAGAAGAGCGACCCTCACACCACAGTGTTGTCAAAAAAGAAAGCAGAAAAGCCAAGTTCCTCCAGCAAGCAACAACCACACTTTTCACTAGAATTTTACTGCCTGTCTGCAAAGACACAGGACAATGAGCAAAGCCATGTAGCAGCAGAGAAGGTACAAGGATGGTATAAGCATCCTTAAACTGTAAGCATGACAGTATAAGGATGTAAAAAAATACAAAGCATGCAGGCAGACAAAAAAATAAAATAAACAAAAAAATCCTTTTAAACAAGCCATTTAGTCTCAAAAAAAAAAAAAAAACCACACTGGATAAAGGAGCCCTTCTTCCCCCAGCACAGAATATGGATTTCTAGTTAGCAATGATGTTGATCTCAGATTATACAGAAAACTTCCAGAAGTAAGGAAGTTCAGCTTTGTAAATAACTGAAATTGTGTTGACTTCATTTTTAATTTTTGTACGTGTGCTACCATACGTGAGCTCCTTCAATAAATGCATTATTTCCTTTTTTCTCTTATGTTCAGTCTTACAGGATGACAGAAACTAAAGCACACGCTGAGCTTCTCCAATGGAACAGACTAAGCTGGACATCGAGAGCTCGCTGAAGCAGACGGACATCAACTCTTCAATACTGATGACCCTTATTATTAAGAAATCCCAAACTGAATAGTATTTTTAAGATTAAAGTAAAACACCCACTGCAAGATGAAGTTCTTTTTCTTCCACAATTCGAACTGAAAACTAAGAAGTGAGCATAAATACACTGTTTGTTAGCACAAAGGCAAAACAACTGACAGCGGAAACTCAGACGCTGAGACCACCTGCGTCCTTTGGTTAATGCCACTGCTGCTGACAAAAACAACACAAAAATCAGAAATCCAGGAAAGACCATCATACCACACAGCTTCCAGTTTAGTGCCACCAGCACCATCAGCACGTTGGGTCCAGCTGACCATCAGACTGGTTACGCTTAGGATTTACAGTAACGGGACAGGCAGGCCAGGGCTCCCTCACACTGCTCATCCCTCAGCCCTGCTTTCACCTGGTTAAAACTGAACATTTCTGTTGGCAAAGAGGATATTCAACTACCTCACAACCCCCGAGTGGGATGAACAGCCCTACGGAGGAGCTCAGCGCCTCTGCAGAAGGAGGACTGCTCCCCTGTGCCACCGCGGCAGCGGGGACCAGGCTGATCAACGTTGCCACCAGGTCAGATGGAGACTGTGCCCCATAGACCTCAACGTATTATTTCATAGAATCATGGAACAGTTTGGGTTGGAAGGGACCTTAAAGATCATCCAATTCCACCCCCTGCCCTGGGCAGGGACACCTCCCACCAGCCCAGGTTGCTCCAAGCCCCGTCCAACCTGGCCTTGAACCCCTCCAGGGATGGGGCAGCCACAGCTGCTCTGGGCAGCCTGGGCCAGTTGTTCCATTATTTCATTTTCAATATGTAACGAGAAATCAAGAACAGCATAAGAACTAGCTGGTTTCTAATCAAGGGTGTTGTTTTCGTTAACCTTTAAGACTGGCAGCAGCAGAACACTTCCCTACAGCCAGCTTCACCCGCAGCTCCTGCTGCCCCGTGACAATGGAGGCGGCTCACAGGACTCTCCTCTGTCCCACACTGCAGCCCCTGCCAGCAAGGAAACATCTTCTGCCTCCAAACATCACGCTGCTCTTCTGATATCTTATGCTTAGATCTGAAGAAGAAAATGAGAGCACCAAGGAACAACCGAAAGGAGACATCAGTACGTTGAGATATGCTGCAATTCTGGGCCATTTTCTTAAGTGATAAATGGACCTATTATTAATTCAATAGATTGCTCAGCCTCCAAAAATACGAGCTACAATGCCCATTCACACACTATCTGTTATCCTCATTAACTTAAGTTGACCACATTTTATGGCCTTTAAAATGGGTCAGCTCCCAGAGGATTCTCGCTACAAAACTGATTTACATTCCAAAAAGAGGAAGAAGAGGGGAAAAAAAGAAAACTAAAAAGAAGAAAAAAAAACAGGCAGCAGCAGCGAACGATGGTGTTCTTTAACTGCATTAGCTAATTCTTTTGCTTGAAGATAAATATTCATTATGTATTAAACCTCATTAGTATGTTGCAAATTAAAAGGAAAAAAGAGAGAAAATAAAAGAGTTAGGATAAATTAATAAGAATTAATCAGGAAAGTGAAATGCAAGGACACCATGTGTCAGTGCCGCTCATTAGCAAGGTGCATGCCACCACGCGGATGCTTTCTTCTCTCCCCATTTGAAGTCCTACCTAGAAAACTGACAGTTAATGGTACCTTTAGCTACACTTACCTGTAAAACATGAACAGAAATATAATGAAGAAACAACTTTGCACTTTAGTTCTCTGATTTTCCTACAGAAAAATATAGTGAAGTTCCAGAAAAGGATTTAAGGCACTTTCGGGTATCTCTATATTCTCAGTGGGATTTAACTACAATTACAAAAAGTTCAAGAGGTTTAAAGTACAGAGGAGAGTTGTCCAGGTTGTACATTTGTCTGCAGGAACAACCAGCAGCATTTGAGGTTGCCGATGTGGCCAACGCTGGCTTCACTGTGACAGTCGCTCCTCTGGAAAAAACTCATCACAGGTTCAGCTACTCAAGCTACACACACCCCAACACCCTCTAGTTTCTTCATAAAATTTTTTAATAACGTCATTTTCTCTCCAGTAGCACACACTACACAGAAGCTACTCTTTCATTTGCATCTTCTCAGATTTAGATGAGAATTAGGAAGAAATTTATCACTTCAAAGGCGGTGAGCCCCTGGCCCAGGTTGCCCAGAGCAGCTGTGGCTGCCCCATCCCTGGAGGGGTTCAAGGCCAGGTTGGACGGGGCTTGGAGCAACCTGGGCTGGTGGGAGGTGTCCCTGCCCAGGGCAGGGGGTGGCACTGGGTGGGCTTTAAGGTCCCTTCCAACCCAAGCCATTCTATGGTTCTATAATGCTTCTCTTATTTCAATTTTTTTTTTTTTTTTTTTAAAACAATGGTGATAAGGCCAGAGAAGGACATCGGTATTGCCTAAGAATTTCATAGTACCACGTATTTTGCCCGTGGAATGTATTTCATGTAAACTTGCGGTTGCACTTGCAGCGAGCCACCACCAGCCCATAAGGAGTCGCAGGCTTCCCGTGTGCGCTCCCAACTGCAGCACGGCAGGTTTGGTGATGTCTGCAGCACCAGTTACAGACGCTAAGAGTTGTGTAACTGGTTTGTTAGTGAAATTGCTCCAAACAGACCAAATTTTTCTGTTACACCCACTTGAAAGATTAGAGACACAAAAGGTCTATATATGATCGAATAAGTGAGTGTTTGTCATTCTGCGCTACAAGACGCCCGGAGTGTAGAGGTGTGAGGCTCAGCCCACCCCAGCAGTGGACGCAGGTGTAACTCAGCACAGCAAATCCTCGGCAGCAGCAGCTAACAATTAAAAATGCAAAGCAGCAGTGACAAACCAGAGTGCCCGGGGCATTCACATGGCATGGCTGCACATACCGTCACCCAAGTGGTCCCATGGCATCCCTCAAGGCATAATCTCTCCCCCAAAACTCCAGCTTTGAGAAGAGACTGCATAATTGGGAACACACAAATGAACTATTTCACTCCAGAGGACTGAGATGGGCTTCTTGCACTCTTACTTCAGGACACGGTAGAGTGTAGCTTAAAACATCTGCTGCAGCAAAGAGTGTATGAGTGATGCTGTCAAAGCCCGTGAGCAGAACCAGACTGACACTGCACAGAAAGAATGGCACAAAGGGCAGCAAGAGTACTCGGTACAGGACACCTCCACTGCTGTTAGTGTACTTGAGAATTGAATTTCTCATAGAAGCTCAATATTCACATACTCAATGAGTAAGAGACATCATCCAATATTAGTTGTAACGTTACCGTATCTAGATACAAGGAAGCTAAATCAATCGTGGTTTGGAAATCTAAGCCTGCTTAACAGGCACATGGCTTCACAGAACAACAGACACTTCTATTCCAGCTCCATTAGCAGCATCTCGTAAGATCAAAGTTGAAGAGATGTTCCCGAGTCCCCGGCCACACTACGAGGGTCCACCATCGGTCTGCGCTATGGAAAAGCAACCCGAATATTCCAGCTGCTCCCAGTGTGTGTGCATCAGCCTGGGAAGGGCTGAGTTACAACCTGTAAGTACACACGGACTTGGCAGTATCAGGAAGGATTCTCATGAAGCAGAAGGAAAGCTGGACACGGAAAAGGTCGATGACAACTAGGCTGAAAACCTCATCCTTCAAGCTAGGCTAAGCATTCCTGTTCCTTCTCCTCTTACCTAAACACCTTCACACTGCCTGGAAGTGCAAAGGCCAGGGGTGCGGGAGCCTTTCCTCCAGCCCCAGCAGGGCTGCCACGGCTCGGAGAAAGCAATGAAAAGGGGGTAAGGGTGTAAACGGAATATTCGAGACAGCCGTCTGTCGTTGCCTGACTCAGGAATGCTCAACTCAGCCATAACTGGTAGGTTTTTGAAACTCAAGTAAGCACAATTTTAGAAAGAATGACCTAATCATCATCATCATTTACCCATCTAGATTAAATTTACATAGCTATTGCTGTTACGATAGCAGCCATAGGTATAATTGAAATCAAGGCAATTTTGCTGCAATTTTATAGAATACTTTACAATAAGCTTTCGGCTATAAAACAGAAAGAATTTGCTGAAACCAGCAATTGATTTAAATACATTTGAAAAAATGTGTCTTACCACAATCATTTCTGAAGGCTCCAATATGATACATTCGCATCCTCGCTTTCCTCCAGACTGCTTGCCAAAACTGGAGTGGGATGGGGAAAAAAGCAAATGAAAAAGAATGAGATGAACAGCCTATTTCACCTTTCCAGCAATAAAAATAAATTGTCAATAGCGCATGTTACAATATCCTTAAAAACAAAAAAGGACAAAGAAAAATTGATTAAAACTACTGTGTGAAAAATTCTAAACAAATAGTACCATTATCATTTTTTTTTTTTATTTACTCAGCACCTCTCATGATAGCCTGCCATGTAAAGCCTAAAGATAAAGAATGTTTTTGTAAAATCATTATTACTTGCAGATACTCAAAACCACTCACAATGCATTTTGGTGTTGACAAAAAAACATTACTAAATGTTGATTAAGCATTAAACAGGCTCCGTAAAAACAAATACACATAAATTCCAAAACCTCAGAACTACTTCTTTGCACACAGCATTTTTAATGAGATTTCTCTCAGCGCCACGTCGCCCCTTCATCCTCCCCACAAATGGGATGACAGAGAACTTCTTCTCTAAAACTGAGCCTTAACTTGTGTCCACTGTCTGTACGTTGCTCCTTGTACCATCACAAGGAGCATTTCACCGCAACAAGTTCTGTTTAAAAAATATGAAAAAAACCAAATGCATGACAACGTGATGGGCATCGCAACACAGTGACTAAGAGAAGAGGCTAAAAGCAACCTGATGCAACTCCAAAAGGCGATTACCTTCAGCACACCTAAGCAGCAAGGTGACTTTAGGGGAATCAGCTCCAGAGAAGGTCTCACACGAGCAGATCTGAGGGTGCTGGAACTACCAGCGAAAGCAGAGCTGAGCTAGATACTGCTGTGGGGTGCGGGGGGGGTGACAGACCAGTAACATCTTAAATCACTTAATTTGTGACTGTAGTAGCACCTGGAGTTGAAAATATCTGGCTTCACATATTAAGTTCGTCTTCACCTGACGAACTGAGGACTGGAACACCTCTCTTATGAAGAAAGACTGAAGGAATTGGGTCTATTTAGTCTGGAAAAAAGATGGCTGAGGGGTGACCTTATTAATGCTTACAAATACTTAAAGGGTGGGTGTCAGGAGGATGGGGCCAGGCTCTTTTCAATGGTGCCCGGCAACAGGACAAGAGGTAATGGGCACAAACTTGAGTATAGGAAGTTCCACCTAAACACGAGGAGGAACTTCTTTACTTTGAGGGGGGCAGAGCACTGGCACAGGCTGCCCAGAGAGGTGGTGGAGTCTCTGTCTCTGGAGACATTCAAAACCCGCCTGGACGCGTTCCTGTGCAACCTGCTCTAAGGTGACCCTGCTCTGGCAGGGGGTTGGACCAGATGATCTCCAGAGGGCCCTGCCAACCCGATGATTCTATGATTCACTACAGACCCATTAGCTTGAGTTAGGTAAACTTGACCTACCCCACTCAGCTTAGCGCAAGTGAAAGCCATCCCGTACAGATGTCAAATTAGAAAAAAAAAAACCTCCTCGATTACCAGCACGGTGGCTGGATTAGCAGTTCAGCAGTTGTAGCTGCTGCATTACAAACTCGGACTGTCAGCAGCAATCACGCTTTAACACGTACCAGCAGGTGAAGTAACTGAAGAATCCGTTAACTCAACGCAGATTAATGTGTGAATTAAAGGAGGCTGAGACAAGTGTGGAGACAAATCCTAAAAAAAAAAGTGGGTCAGCTCCATCTGCTTTCCCTAAGGTTACATTGGGAAAGTGCATCTGAAACGCCAGCCACACAGGACACGGGAGTTACACACACGGTCACCTTCACAGCGGGCATCCACTGAGACACGACCGCTTTGGAGAAAGCATTTAAGAGATTCGTGCTTATAAACTACCCATTAGGGGACCCCACATAAACTTTTGTAGGATACCTGCATTTTCAGGAAAGGAATTTAAGCACCTAAACCGTGAACTTACTCAAGCAAAGCTTCAGATCATTCCAACAAAGCAATTATCAGTGTAATCTGGTTAGGATAAAGTACTACAATTAACAGGAGCATGGCAGTTTAAACTGTCAAGTTCTGATGTTGCTAATGGCCTACTAAAAAAAAAAAAAAAAACAACAAAAAAAAACCCACTTTCACA
>VYZM01013508.1:100765-140669 GCA_013398915.1 Dromas ardeola | reverse complement strand
AAAAAAAAAAAAACACAACAAAAAACCCACCTTTAAATTACATGATTGCTATGGAGTCATAAACGACAACTGAAATTTTCTCACCCCGTGCTAGAGCGGGCCAGAGAAGCGCAAGTTTCACACGAAAAACTGGCATTTTCACACATCTATAGAAAGCAACTCCTAGCTAAAATTTTCATGCCTTCTTTCACGGTTTTTCCACACCGCACGTGATCCGGGCGTGAGAGTCTTGTGTATTTGCAACACATCAAAAGAAGCGCCAAACTATTCTGACTATTACAATAGTTTAGTTCAGAAAATACAGAAATGTGATTTTTCATGTAAGTTCTAACTTTGAGGCGAGCTGAAATTCCACATTTTGATTTTTCCACAAACTAAAAACCAAAACGAAACCAAGTTTGCTGAGGTATCATTTATAATTGCAAAAAGAAGTTAAACAGCTCTAATTCTATTCCATACAATAGAAAAATAAAGACAATAGATGGGTTTTTTCCAAACAAAATTCTAAAGGAATTACGTGCAACTGGAAAACAAAAATAATCATTATCGGTTTTATCACAAAACAGATTATTGCTATTGTGATATCCCCAGTAGTTCAGAAAAAGCTACAATTTTCTGTTGCAGGTTGTTCGAGCACAGTATTTTTATTGTATAACAACAATATATCAAACTATCAGAGGTTGTTTTCTTTTTGTTTATATAAACACATCCATGAAATTCGGCTACTGTTAAGCTCCCCTCTGCTTATGTTGCAACATTTACTAATTAAGTAATGGCTGTAAACAATAACGCTAGGAAGAACACCACCATCGCTTTAACAAAGGTCAGGCTCTCGGCACTATCATTTCTGGTCCATCAAGTACTTTACAACAACTCAACACTCAGAGAAGGATTATGTTCCAAAGACAAAACCCACCCTTCTAATCCTAAAGAATAAACTACTCATATTTACAAATCAATAGGTCAAGTTTAATTATTTCCTGACGCACATCATGGGATGTTTTATCGATTAAACCACAACAGAGCTCCTTCACAACGAGGAGGCGTCATATGGTTTTTCCCCGGCCATAACCACCACCGTGTTTTAAAAATACCAATTTTTAGCATTCTTCTTAATAACATACCCAACACATTTGAGAAACACGGATTTTACCTTTCTTAATGACTCGTTCCATATTTTTTTTCTAGAATAGAAATGATAGAGAAGCTACACATTTAAGAGGTTTGCTGACATCAGTGTATTTCACTAACCTGCCAATTTTGATCAGAACAATGTTCAGTCCTAAGTGTCTTGTAAAATTACACAATGAAATGCGTAGAATAAACAGAAACTCAGTGCTGAAACCATTCACCAGGGAAGACTCTTTCTTCAGCAGTAACCTCCACTTGCATTAATAACAGGCAACAAGAAAATATCGTTAGCAAATACACAAGTAAAGAGGTACACGTTTGCCTAACCGATAGAAGGTAGTAATGTACGACATTTGCCACAATTTTTTTGTTGTTTTTTTTTTTGTTGTTGTTGTTGGTTTTTTTGTTGTTTTTTTTGTTTGTTTGTTTGTTTTTTTAGAAGACCGTTAGTCAACATTGAGGTTCAAATACTTGCTACATTGCTTTATTGTCACAGAACTAGAGTCTTAACTAATTCAGGCGAATACATTAAAACCAGCCAGAAGCAGAGTGCGCGCGCATCCAAGGGAAAGAGCGGGGAGGCTGGGGAGGAGCAAGCAGTAGTGCAGAAGTCCCAAAGTCACCTAAACCTGCTTTGAAGTGATCATTAAAGTCTTTGTGGGAATTTTAGGTAATCAGCAGTTACTCTTTTTTTTTTTTAAAGAAATAATTTGAAGCATTAGATTAATTAATAACGAGCATTGCAACAGTAAAAAAACAGCGTAATTAGGTTTTGGAGTCACCTAGTCATGTCTAGTATTAAACCTGCAATTTTCTATTTAATAAATGTTTATATTAGAAAAATAAACAGTATAGTACTCACAAAGGTCTGAAAACACTATGATATTAATTGATTTCAGTATCAAAATGTAAGAGGATGTTTGGAAATGGAAAAGGCTAAGTTGAAGAAAGCTTTGAAAACGGAGAAGGCAAAATCCTGTTTGGAAAGACAAGAGCAAGCTTTTGTGTGGAGCATTCCTCCAAAGGAGAAGGAACATTTCTGTGACAGCAAACTATTCAGGTAAGTCTTTATAGTCAGTCACTTAACACACACGCAAACCTAAAATATGCTCCTTCTCAAAGAAGGGAGCTCAGAGAAGTTGTACATCTGATTCTGGAAGAGATCGGGCTATCTTTTCTTAGGGACTAATCCATCCTTTGCTGTGAAGCCAAGAACACGCAGTGTTTCTTGCAAGACCTGCCATCCCTTCGTTTTTCAGCACTGGTTACCCAGCTCAACGCTTCAACAGACCACCAACATTCCCAGGAGACCATGGCCATGGAAGCCACGTCACGGGGCCGGGTTTGCCCCCTGGGGAGGTACAAGCCCATTTCAGGTGGCCACCAGCACCTCCGCTTCCAAACCGCAGCAGCTTCTCCAACCTAAACACATCCCAAAACACCAAGTCCTCTCGGTGTCGTTCATGGTGAGATACAGAAGAAAAACGTGAACGCCTCATTAAAGTACAGCACGTTACCTGCACCTTAGTGCTTTCAAGCAGAGAGTGGGAAAAATAATCCAATTAAGAATTTAAACTAATACAAATACTGAAAGCGTGAGACAACATGAAACTAATGCAAATTAAACTGTACTTACAACACAGTAAAAACCTATGTCAAAGGACATACTACCAAAGGTATAACCATTAAAGTTTTAAGTAATCCAACGATTAAAATTTTGCTTGATCTGTATATTTAATCACACGTATTTTAACTGAGTCTTAAATGTAACATCATTACTCTATAGCTTCCCACTATAGAAGCTCAGAAAATTCAGTACTATAAACTACATTACACTTTTTTTTTAATTTATAATTTTATTGTACGCTCCTGTCACTTAATATTCATCTATTACATCTGCATCATTAATTTGCAGACACTCACTCACTGGCTTGCAACACTGTCATGAGGAAAAAATGTCTTCCACATACCAAAGGCAGCTTCGTTTACCCTTGATTTATGGATGCCTCATTTGCAAGAAACCTTGTTTTCCTCCTGATTCACTGCTATTCATTATTAAAAATGCTTAAGCAGTTGCATCATGTGGGAAAGGAATGTAAGTTAAACTGGCACAATATCCTATACCAACCACTAATGGGCGCTGAGGCCGCGGGACGGGACTAGAGCTACCGAGATGTAAAAGCTCAGACCTGCAAATAACGCGGGACTCGGGATCAGCCGTTTCCCCCAGTTCATCTGTCCCTTCTCCGCTGCAGGATTTGCTGCTTTGGGATTTGAGAATACTCCCATTTTCAAACTCATACCCACTCCCCAAAATACCAGAAGGCGTTAAAACTTCTTTAAGGCACTGGAGCTGTTAGAACAAACCTTACTTTTATAAAGCAAACTACTTGGAAAAGCCTCCAACATCACATATTCTGAACATAATAAAGTAGTTCTTTAAACAGGATGCACACAAACACAGCTTTCTAAACACAAATGTTTAAAAATGCTCAACATCCAGCTGTTAAGCGACCTGAGTATTTGGTGCCGAAACACATCTGGAATTTCAAGACTGACAAATTTCAGGAATGGCAATCCATTTAACTTGAGAATTTCTTGCTATCAGTATGTTGAAGTTACTCATCACTGACTGTTTCTCATTATTTCCTCAAAATACAGTACATACTTCAAAGGTAAAAAACACAGCCTGTCCTGTAGAGCTTTCAGCCTACAGACAGATGGAGGCTGAGACTGAATGCCTTATTACTTGTTTGAACACTAATTAGCAGGCATCTTCAAATTCACAATATTCTACCATGTCCTGAAACAGTATTTCCAGATATTTCACGCATCAAAGCCTTTAACGACGAGACGTCAGGCACTTTAAGATTGGTTCTGTATTTTCCAGGAACTACAAAATCATAACATTATCCTGGCTGCATAAGTTGGTATCAATAACGCCCAATCTGTGATTGTCGATAACGCTATCGGCAGTAATGCTTCCTACTGTATCTCATGTAGGACTGGGCTAGAACCCCGATATACCAGTTTACCAGTCTAACAAACAAAGGGTTTGCAAATTTTGGCAGCTATTTTGTTCTTATGAATATACTTGTCTCTCAAACTGCCTGTCTGCCCGTCAGGCTGCTTTTAGGAAGATAAAGATGAAGACAAATTGTACTTTTTGCCACTGGGAAGAGAAGCCCGTGACCCCACAACTCCAGTAACCTGGCTGGGTTTCTGCAATGCAAATACATTTTGCATCCAAGTGCACAACTCGGCCTGGAAGAGACAGGTTGCATAAGAAATGGACATGTTGTTTGGGCTTTTTTAATAGATGAAAACAGTTTGTTGCCCAAATCAGGGCTTACCCTTCATTTGAAAAGCCTTTCATTTTTCCTCTCCTCGCTCAGATCTGAGATTAAATCCATTCAGCTACCACTGAATGTACTATACAAGAATATTTTAAGTGGCTTGGAACAGCCATTAGTAGTCTTAAATCCCTATCTAAATACTCCAGAAGTGCAATTTTACACTTCAATTCCTTGTCACAGGCTGGGAAGTAACAAAGAGGGGAAAAGCTGCGTAGCCGCATGCTGGGCAGTCACCCAGCCGTGGAGAGAGAAGGCAGAATCTGCCCTTCTTACGCTGCAGTGGTGGCAGATGAGTGTCATCGACACCGAAATCCTCACGGGAATAACTTGTTTTTCTGGGCATCTGTACAAAGGTCTTAATTTCCTCTCGATTTTTCTCCAACTGACCGTAATCTGAAAATCCGGGCTGCTGGGGAGCCCCTCGGCTGCCTTTCAGGAGTGCGCAGAGGGACGGCCAGCACAGAGCCCCCAGAGCCCGCGCCGCAGCATCTCCCATCACGCCGCCAACTGCTGAACAGCCCCAAACACACTCCAGATGCAAAACAGAGTAAGGAGATGGGGGGAAAAAGGTTACATGAGAGCAGACCTAAAGCTTCAGCAAATGCAGGTGGCGGGGTTTTCAAGATACTCTGCTGTGCAAGTTCTGAGCATTTCAAAGTAACTCAATTATAAAAATATCAGAACGCTTAACTCCATCAGAAAATGGTTTAAAGGAAACCTGAAACTACAACATACGTGGCTGATGCAAAATACCGATTTCAATTAATGCTCAAGTCATCAAAAACCATTTTTTCGTTAGCTCTCACTAACAACAACAGTGAGCAGGTTTCTCTAAGCCTGCTGAAAGTTTTAATTTGGAATGCTTTTGGAGGCTGCAGAACAAGTTACGCGATTTGCAGGCTGCAAGCTCAAGATGTCTATACTGATTACCTTAGGTGCTGAACATGATGATGCTTTGAGGCAGCCCATATCTTACCGACCACCTTCTGTGAAGTTGCACAGCTATTCCAGCCCATGTGACTAAACTCTTAATAAAATTATATTTTAGATATAAACAAACCGCACATTACCCTTTGGTTCCAATTTCACATCTCTTGGACTTTTTTAGTTCAGCCAATAAAAAACTATTTCTGCGGTGCGATCAGCATCCCCTGCGCTCTATAACGCCTCCGCAGGGCAGCTGCTCTAAGGAACTACAAACAAAATAAGTTACAGGGGGATGAACGTGGACAAGATTATTTGGTCATTTAGCTGTGACAGGTCTGAATAGAGCCTTTCTTCGTTTTTGTACTCTTTGGGCTTTCTGAGAAGATCGATCCATGTCAAAAAAGATGCACCATGTGCTCTTACTTTGCAACACCTTCCCAAGAGTAGCACCTCCAGGAGGAGGAACGGCACTTCAGGGGAGCAGGACACATGGCCTCTCGCTGGTGCCTTGCCTCTTCTCATCCACCGTCCCTGCCTCCTCCGAGTATCACCATCACAGCACGAGCACTGCCAGAAGGATTTCAATAGGAACAACCATATCTGAATTCATTAGTTTTACAAAATACACGTATTGGTAGCATTCCCAAGCTGTATTCCAGCGTTACTCACTGGCTGTCAGACAATGCTGGAAGTCACAGCCACCACTTCCAGAAACACCCAGGGAACTCAGCACCTCATCCAGAGTCACAGATGCACTGAACAACCACCGCTGCTTCTCCAGCAGCGAGGATAAAATCTATCCGGTCTTGACAGGCACAGGGATGTAAGCCTAATAGCTGTCGTCTTGAAAGCAGAAAAATAGTCTACAACTGTCAGTCAAAGAGCTTTGAAGTCTGAAGCAAACGTACATTGACGGAGTATCGTCCTAAGATCTCTGCAATTTTTAGTCACACAGACGGTACGCTTAAATTACAATTGTTTCAGCCAGCATCACAATTCAGAACCCTACTGGCAACTGCACGCCTGTAAAACATTATGTTTACTGTATGCCAGCAGTGGAAGGGCACACATTCATATCTAGCCCTTGGCAGGTAGCAAGGCAAAGCCAGATCCCACACTACGGTCACCAGGACTCAAACGGCAGAGACTGGGATGGGGACGAGAAAGAAGAGGAAGAGCAGAGGCTAAAGGAGCACTGGGACGGAGCTTGGATACAGCAGGTACACACTAAGCAGAAAGCAGTACTTAAGAAAGTTAAATCTGGAAGGGAGGATCAGTGGGAGAACAATGCCAGTATAGCTCTTACTGGCAGGAGCTGGGAACAGCAGGAGCTCCAAGCTGCAGTCAGTGGTACCAATTCACCAGAGTTTGCAGAAAACAGCACTGTAGGTTTTACCAGTAAAACTGAACTGGTTTAAGATGATACATTCAAGGTATAAATATATTTGAAAATGAGGTTACAGACATCAAAATTTAAAGATTTCTAAAATACAAAAAAAATTAAGTTGTGCAAATTGCAAGTCTTTAATCCAGCATTCTTATTTACCAACGTCGACAGGCCAGTAAAAGCACAGAATTTTCTCTTCTTCTGGTACTTCACATAGAATAGACTGAAACAGTATTAACAGTCACAGTAAGTTGCAAAAGATATTAAAATACAGTTATTCATAAATATTAACTTAATGAAAAACAAGCTAAAATAATTTCAACCCAAGCCATTGCTCGTAACACAAGACTGGAGTTCCTCTTTCATTATGACAATTTTCTTGATCCAAGCATTTGCGCCTTCTCCTTTTACCCAAGAATAGAAAGAGAAATGGCTTATTGAGTCACGGACGCGTCTACAGCTCTCGTGAAAAGATACCACAATACAACCATGAGTCCATTTTGGATAAAGTAAGTGGTTTTAGCCGAGAAACTCACTATCTGAATAGGACAATGATTCCAGTTTTCTCCACTTGTGAGATTTTGGAAGGTCTGTCTGTGAATTTCTTGGAAAGGCTCAGAAAAGAGAAGTGTTTGTTTTTAATAATACTGTATCTTGAATGTTTCAAGACTTTGTATTTTTCCCTTGGAGGTTCAATTCTCACAGCTGTAGGAGGCTGTCATCCACATAATTGGCTTCAAAAGTTCCTCCAGGTCCTTGATATATTTCCTACGGCTAATCTTGCTGTGAGTAATCTCCTTCAAACACCCTATTCACATGAATTATCTTGATTAACAAGCAAGGTTAACACAAAAACACTTTAACTTGCTGACATGATTTTCCTTCCACAAAATCCGTCAATCCTGTTCTTTTGTTCCAGCCATCGCTTTCATGTTAGATGCAAATCCTTTTCCTACTATGCCAAATCTATCGACAAATCCATTCTCCAGGCAGTAGGGTAAATCAAGGTTATGCCATCTTTGTACCCGATATTACTGATTGATCTGCTTCTTCCCTTAAAAAAAAAAGAAAATCTTACAGGGCTTTTCTCATCATCAATCATAGAATCACAGAATCATAGAACATGTTGTGTTGGAAGGGACCTTTAAAGGTCATCTACTCCAGCCCCCCTGCAGATGATCACCAGTGTCAGAATATTGCATAGATTTTTTCGTACCTGGATGCAAGTTTTACTCCTCCAATTTTTAAGATCATTTCTGAGTTACAGCCCGCACACAAGTTCATGCAGGTTGAAAAAAAAAAAAAAAGCCTTTCTGAAGCACAGTGTGGCACAGCTCACAGTATTACTCATTTGAATACTTACAGAAAGTCAAGAAAGCAGTGACTGCCCACCTTCTTACGCTTCCGTGGGGCTACGCGTCTTTCAGGTTTGAATCTACAGAATATTTTATTTCAAAAAGATCTGGACAAGAAAGTTAAGGCTTCCCTGAAGCTCTGTTGACTCTGAAATTACTGAATGGCAGACAGTGGATGAAACAAGGAATGCAACAGGAGGAGAACTTAACCAACACCTTACCCAGGTTAAGTTTACATTTATCTACTAAGTCTCCTCCTATCTGTCAAGGTAATCATGGCGCAGACGACAGAAAAAGAACAAGTATTGTGAGGAGGTACCAAGAAACCATCAGTAAATCATCATCACTTTCCAGTCTCATTTATGTAGACTGAAAGTATCTCACTAACAATCAATTCTAACAGCAGTTTCTCATATAATTATTAAACAAAAGTTGCCAGGCAGTTAGTTTACAGCACAATCCTGAATTCTGAAGAATGATTGCCAAATAAAACAGATTAAAAATAACAACTTTAGAAGAAAGTGGGCCTTAAAACCTGCTATTGCCCAGGAAACCAGCTTCCTCTAACTGAAAAACACCAATATCCCGCTTCTCACATTTTATAAAAAACTGTTCCAGTATTCCCAGCAAAGAACCCTAAAGTTCTTTAAATATGAAGTGTTTGGCAAATGCTCCAGGGGACAAACATAAAATTGAAATTCCTGTGTCAACATTACAGAGGGATAACTGAGGAGTAGGGGGGTGTTACAAAGCATACATGAGGATTGAGTTTCAAACTGGAATCCATTTGCCAACTATTATCTGTTTCACATAACGCCTCCGTCTACCCAGTTCTTCCACAATGACAATTACTAAAACCTGGCTCTTGACCTTTCCAAAGCACTAGGAGGCCTCCAGATCAAAGCCAAATTTCTCATCCTTGGTCGTCATCGCCCTCCTCACATTAAGGATTCTATTTTGGTCCTCATCCATTTTCCCCCGGGACATCTCAAAGCCATCACCAGTCTCCTGCAGCACTTCTGCCCAGATGACACCTGGGGACACCTGTCCCCAACCTCGCTCATCTCTTCTCATGTGTTGACACGTTTATATTATATTCAACAAATCAAACAGGTAGGCTTTAAGTCTATTGGCTGGAGGGATGTCTCCATTCCCTTCAGCAATCTCAGAACACTTCAAACGTGGCTTTCTTTTCATTCCCTACACCTGCCCACCACTTTCCCATGATGATTTACACCTAATGGTATACTGTGGGTCATTTCCACTGTTACAGCTTAAGCAAAAGTTAAAAAAAACCCAAACAAACAAACAGCCAACTTGTTTTTGTTTCCTATCAAAAATAATAGCTCGGCAATACCTGAGGCAGTGAGAATGAAGGCAATGTTGCATTTCCTTACAGACGTGTATTTACGCCTCCTTTCAAAATGACTCACATAATCAGGAACTTGGTTGGGGACAAGGAATAATGCCTAACATTAAATATTACTTCAAATGAAATTAAAGTGGTGCTAATTACAGTTATAAAAGAATACTACTAAGTTATCCAAGGCCCTGTTTCATATGAAAATAATCTGTAAATGACTGGTGACTGTGCAGTGCTCTCAACTAAAAATGTTATACGAGGTATTCAGACCAGGGAAAGTTACTTAAGTTTGTTCCACTGTTATAGGGCACTTAAAAAAAGTAAATTAAAAAACAAATCAAGAAAGCATTATATAATAAATTATAACTTGAAGTTGGACAATGCATTGTTTAACTTGAATGAAAGGGAAAGCAGCCTGTGCTCTTCCTTCCCCTGTTCTCCTGCCCAGGCAGCGATTCCCCTTCCCCAGCCGTGTGCCTGGCCCCAGAGCCCCAGGGAGGAGGCAAAGGGAAGCAGGAGTTTACAGGTGGCCCCAGAGTCAAAAGCAGTGGGGGAAACAAAAAGATTCAAAAGGTTTTCAGCATCCTTTTGTGCTCCTTAACTCATTAACAATGATTTTAGTTTATCTAATTGTACGTCTGTGCATGTCTCCTTCAAAACTTCAGCACAAAGCTCCTCCAACATTTGAATTTTTCATTTTTCGGCCCCCACTGCAATGAAGACCCAGACAGGGAACAACCTGGCTGTCCAGCAGAGGAGTGCAGTCTCTTCCTTTTCCCATGATCTCACTACGTAAAGGGATAATAAACTGCAGGAACCACCCCAGGTACACTGTAACCTGCCACAGCTTCATCTAACAGAACCCTGGCACCCTTTCACCTTCTAGCAGCTATTTTCCCTCATTATCCATAATAGAACTAGCTATAATCCTGTGAACTAGCACCACCAGATGTTTTTTGCCTTTTTTTTTTTTTTTAAAAAAAAAAGGCACAAGAAACCTTAATGATGAGTTTAAGTGACATTCCTCAAGTTCAGCAAAACAATTTTATCTAGGTTTTATGCAAATATCAACTTGCCATGTCCTCACTTCTGGCACTGCTGAACTTCAGCCAGTCAAGGAGCATTAAGAGTTTAACACCCAGCCTGCAGCTAACCAAGAACAGAGTTGAAAAATTCAGTTCTACATGTTCCTATTAGTACTTACCGTGAAATTCAAGTATATAGAAATGTATTTGAGCTGGAGTTGACACTTTCAAGTTTATCACGGTCAACTCATGCCGAGTAAAGCCCTGCCGATTAATGCGAGTTTCAGACCCCTCGGTATAGGTGCATTTGTGAAGAAAGGGAAGACATTTATATTAAGTCAGTATCCGCTCTTTATCAGTCTCGCTGCGCTGTTCTGGCTAGAAGGGAAGCAGCCCCGCTCCAGCCTGGCAGTGAGGGGAGCGGAGCCCGCTGGCGAGTGCCACAGCAGCGGTCGCTGCAGGAGGGAGCCAGTGCCCCACTGCCCACAGGAGATGGAGCCCATCACAGACCATCACGCAGGGTGAAAGCCTTTACTTTGATAAGAGGCACCAACACTTTCGTTAACCTCATCAAAAACTGTCCAAACTGGGTACGAAGGCAAGCCTAAATTTGTTTGTTGGTTTTTTGTTGTTTTGGGGGTTTTTTGGTTTTGGTGGTGGTTTTTTTTGTTTGTTTGTTTGTTTGGGTTTGTTTGTTTTTTTTTTTTAAACCGCTGCTGCCTAGCCTAGAAGCGTGGCTTGAATACAAGCAACACACAGCTTCGAGAGACAGTAAAGTAAAATTTCTGAGTGATGTAGGAGGTCAGGGAGAGTATCACAGTGCAGCAAGGGCCAGCTCAAGTCAAATACTGCGCTTCAGTGAGAGCTTGTCAAAACGGTCACCGTGCTTCAGCTGAGACGCAGCCAGACACCTGTCATCTGCTCTCTGTAACCGATGCTGCTGCTTCCGTCCTCTTGCTTCCCATAAAAATCGTATCTGCCGCTAAATACAGCCTCCAGCCAAACGGCAGAAGCTGTGTGATATACAGTCATGTTTTTTGAGACAGGGGACTCTATACAAAGCAGTTACACAATGGGAATTATTCAAAAACCCCCTAGTTAATAAGTTAACTACAAATTCTCTCCTAAACTTAAAAAGCCAAACGAGATTTAAAAACCATGAAGTGCAGCACTTCACACAGAAATTTCAACACGCAGGAAAAGTGAAAGGTAATTTAAATGAAATTAGCAGAACATTTCTTCCACTATCAAACTTTAGAAAACAAAATAATGAAAAAATTATTTTAAAAATGGGAAAAATTTCCAGTAACATCAACATATACGAAAGCATTTATTAAAAAAAGAGATCTTACCTGACCTTAAATAATAATAACAACAACTTTACATACCTGCAAGGTGGTAGAAACATGGAATCCTTCATGAGCACAGATCCCGAAAGCAGTATATACCAGCATCTTGCAATAGTTTCTGAGCTGTAAGAAAAGAAATCATTGATATCTACTTTCTTCTTACAACAAATCAAAAATACATTATCCAAAATGTTATTGGAGTAAAACAAGGAGCTCCCACCCTACCAGTCTGGTATGCGGACTGGAAACCTAAGAACTTTCATTGAACACTACCAAGAAATAACTTTTTAAAAGACATATACAGCCAGAATGTGTCTTATACCTTACAATTCAACATTTAAGTCAACTTAAAAATTTATTTTATTAAAATGAAATTGTTAATTTTCAGTAAAAACATTCTACTCCAGTGAAAGTGAATGTAAAGCTACAAATACAGGAAAATTTGTATTCCGTGCAAAAGTCGTTTAGCAACTCAACACGGACAGTAGTATTACACAGGCCTGTGATGCGTTACAGATAAAATACGAGACTCTCATATCTGACTCCTACTTATTCCTCCATCTCCACACTGACATTGCACACACGTGCGGTGTTGTCTCCTATTGTGTCACTCGACCCCAGATGGAGGGACAGCGGACCTGCCACGTTCCAGTCCATGAGTCTGTGCAGAAGTTACCACGTATTACAGCAGATTTTGCCTCTACCTAGAGCGCTGCATTGACGCTTCCCAGCTACAGGCTAACATCAGTACCAGACTTGGTACTGGAACAGGGCTGTCACACACAGCCACCACACCCGCTCGTAGGTGGCACCTCACCAATTTAGGCTTGTGTAGTGGAAGGTGTGCCTTACACAGCAAGTTAGTATTAGCTGTGGGGAGGACAAATACACCATAGTGCTAAAATATGAGAAGAAAAAGTGTATTAGCCTCCCAGCAGGAACCTAAACGGAACTCTGAGCTAAAATACTAATTCTAAGTAAAAGAATGGATAGTGTTTGAGCTTCATCGCTCCTCTGATACAGGTTACTCCTACAAAGCAGTCGAGTTCCTCCAATGCAGTCAGTGCCAGCTCCAGGGGAAGAGTGCCACCTACTGAGCTGTCACCACCGCTCCCACCAGCTGCCGAGGTGACACTGCCCGCTTTGTCATTGATCTTGCAGGGCACAGACACACCTCTGCTCTCCACGGGAGCCCTGCCCTTCAGTCGTGGCCACCGCTCAAGTGTCGGCATCGTACTACTGTCACAACTGCCTCCTGTCAAAGCTTTTAACCACTCTGGCCAGGCTTAAGTGTTGTAAAGTCTTATATTTACAATTACAGAAAAAGCAAGCGATACATTACAGTATGCAAAACAGTGCGTTTGTTTACACTTCTACTGAAGAACTCCAACAAGTGATATGTACTTACCAAAAGAGAACTTGGTTGCCCTTGTACCTCTCATAGCGGGCACTTGATGACATTATTCTGAGGGAGGAGAAGAAGTTTAATTTCAATTTTAATCCCCAAAGATCATAAGCCATTAATCACCGCATTTCAGTAGATTCGCTTTAAGGCTCTAAGACCTCAAATTCAACTATTTTTTTGTTCTAAACAAAGGATGTGCTTAACCATAAAATGCAAATTATTACAGTGTTCTTCATTATCCAAATAGATAATATACAGCATGTTCTCTAAGTGTTTAAATCACTCCCACACGCTAGAATTACCCATAGCAACAGAACTGAAAGAACTCAAATACTTCCAACGCACTTTTTGTGCTTTGTTGGCCTTCCATTTTATGTATTCTGAGATCATCCGAACGTCTGAAGCATTAAAAAGCTTTTGTAATCTGGAGTTACCATAGGGCACTGTCTACACAGTCCTTTGTAGACAAGTGGGAGTAAGCTCTGCCTTCATTCTTAGAAAAGCTAATTAGTTTAGATTCCATGCCATGTTATTGCAATGACTTAACTCAGCAATGGACTTGGCCAACGGTCTGCCGCCTCGAAGTGCGGGAAGACAAAAGCTTTGCTCATCTCCACAAAAATACAGTCACAGATACCAGTTGTGCTATGCCATTGTATGTACCTTACCTTAGCTGATGTTCCCTGAAATGGGAGAGTATGTCCAGTCCATGAAGGAAAGAATAGATAGTATTTAAGTCCTAAAAACAAAGAAAAAGAGAGAAAGAAACCCATGAGTAACTTCATTCACAGCATCTGATCACTTCAGCATTACCTTCTCAGATTCTGCAATAACTTACATAGACTTACGAGACATAACTCTAGAGACAAAGCCCAAATTATTAGATAGGTCAGGACACAGGCAGACTTGCAGAACCCTGTCTGCACTTAAGCTGTGGAAGTAAAGAGTGAAGACCAACTGATGCATAAACACTTAGCTGAAAAAGATTTATTAAAAGTATCTCTGAAACTATTATTTACATGAATGGATACAGCAGCAAGCAACATGTGGAATAAGCCAAATAGGACAGTCCTATTCATCCAAGGTCAAAAATTGTTGAAACCTTGTAACCCCTCTTTAGAGGGGGAATTTTGCAAAATTAGTTTGCTAATAGCCAAGAACCCTAGAGAAAACCTAAACCGCATAGTCTCGCCACTATATGTGGTGCAGAGAACCGTAGTACCTTTTCATAGTAAAAGTGTTTTGTTTAGAGAGAAAAAGCTGTTCCGCGTCTGTCTCAGAGGCAGCTGGTAGCCCTGCTACAAACCCTGCTCCATCCTGCTGCCTCTGACTCAGCCCAGTCCTTGACTAAAGGGGGAACATTAGAAGTTACTCCAAAATACTCTTTGGCAAAGATGAAGACAATGAAGTTGTAGATTTGCCTCCCACCTCCTGCTACTAAGGCTCAGCTTCACATCAGCACCATCCATCGGCAACCGCAGAAGCAAACAAACCTTTTTTTAAGCAATGATATTAAAACACAAAGATTATTTCACTTTAAAAATTGGACTTTACATAGAAGCTGTAATTAGGAGATACAGCTGTTCAAACTTCTCACTACACAGGATCCTCTTCAGTCACAAAAATATCTGTGCTTATGGTGCAGGCCACATGCTGGGGAAAAAGCTCACTAGGGCTATTCATCATTTAATTTACTATCCTGAACAGGTGGGCTGTTAGCATTAAATACACGCACAACAAAATCATTATATACCACAGAGCAGTCCCTCCAGCTTGGCCTTGGAAAATATGTTCTGAATTTTCAAGTGCTGCATTTATACAGTGTTTACAAAAGATAAATCAATATGAATGCGAGCCTCAGAATTTACAATGGATTTACTTTAGAGAAGTTCCTTGGCTTAACAGTCAATGTTTAGAAACGTAACGGATATAGTGTTATACCAAATGAAAGGTCATACGTAATTGCAGGCCATGTAAAACCAATAAAAATCTGATTCTTTTTTTTTTTTAAATGTCATTACCAAAACCCATGAAAATTAAACAGAAGGCCTGAATGCTTAACACAGATATTTATAAAGCACCCGTTTCACACAGTCCAATCTCATTTTAATCCTCCAACCGTGAGTTGCCACAAACTGGATTTTCTTAGCGAAACAGCTCAGAGCACTAGCTATGAACCAGACTCCAAAGACACCACCTGCTTGTGGGTGAACACCAAAGCCTGTAGGAAACAGCAACTCGGCAGCCGAGGGTCACTCCAGGCACCGTATGAGCTCCGTTACAGAGCTCCCCCCTTTCCAGGCAGGGAACTGCCTTGACTTCACCACCAGAAAGTGTTAGACACAGGAATGCAGCAACAATATCCTCCGACTGTGTTGTATCTTAGTAGTTAATAGTACTTAAAGAATTTTAACAACTGAAATAAAGCCCCTGTGCTCCATTCTCCTGCCTCCTCCACCTGGAGGTCTACCAGGATGGGAGTGGTGGATGCTCGCAACTCCTCTTGATGCTGGGCCACCAGGCAGCCAAGGGGCAGTTAGTATTTGGTGTTACAATTAAGCAAGGAAAGCTAAATTTTTCCACTCTTCCTAACTCATCACTTCTGTATTCACTTTCCTACATTTCCTGCATTTTCTGATATTTCCTACGTATTTTTCTACATAATTTAGTCTAGACTAAGATATAACAGAATGTCTTTAAAATATGTTTTACATCAGCAGTTCTATTCTCATGAGTTACAGAAAACTGTAAGCAGAACTGCAAACACATTCATGTTTAATGACAAAGTTTTAAGTTGTGCATATGAAAACCGACCACATCCTTACTTGTGAATTATTCTGTACAACTCCAGAGAGCACAGGCCCTGAGCAGGTTAATTCAGCACGGGTCATCTCCTGCACCCCCTACAGCCAGACCGGCCTAACAGGGCTACTGTACGGACCCACCAGGCTTATTTAGGACCTTGATGAATAAACAGTTGGTAAATTAAAGAGATAAACATTTGCTTAAAGGGATTCACGCCTGGAAAGCGTCCCTCAGCTCAGACTTGGGCTGTTGAGATGTGCGGCGGCAGAGAGAAGAGCTGAGCCACAGCCAAGGGAAGGCGAAGCTTCCTATTCCCCCACCGCAGCAGAAGGCATTTAACTCCGGCCACTATTATCGCTTTAACTTTGATAAATGAAATAAGAAACATCATACTGTTCACTACCCAGCCAGGTGACATTTCAACAGGCTAAAGATATTAGCTATTCAATGCATTAGCTTCTATAGGCTGTTTTAAATCAGGGTCTGTAACACTCTTCCTAAAAATAACTGATTTTTAAAGCAATCACCCATCCTAATTAAGCAGAGCAGGTGATTTTCTCAGGTACCACTGAGCACAAGAGGTAACTCAGATCGCACCTCACAGGAAGGACGATGGACTGCCGCTCCTCTGGTGTGCCCAATGTACCCATCCAATGGGTTTTACAGGTCTTGTTGAAATAACGCTTTTTTTCTGTCTGTTTAAATATTCTTTACAGCAGCCAGGTGAAATTCCTCCTCTCCCTCCCACACCACTTCCAAGGCCAACAAGGGAGGTTATGTGCAGCTAATCTAGCCCAGTTTTTCCTAATAACAGGAAAATTTCACATTAATCATACTTTATGAAGTTTCTTCCATTGCTCCCATCTCATTTAAGAATAAATGCTCATAATAGCACTGAAATTATGTTTGAGAGACTACATTTAGAGTCTCGTTTTATATTTTTGCAAGCGAGGAACATCACCATAATCCCCGCGCAGCTGGAGGCAGCGAGCAGCCGATAAGGGGTAGGTGCTGTGGCCACCTTGGGGACAGGCACTGCCAGTCAAAAAACCCCCCAGCAGAGAGGAAAGCGTTCATTTCTCAAGCTTTGTAAGACTGAAAATAGGATTAGAAGCTGTTATTTTTAAAAATGGATGTACGTTACATCCATTTATAACAGCAGTTATAAACGGCAGACAAGCACATAACCACAGTACAAAGGGTAGAGATAATTTTCAGATACTCACTATGAAAAGAAAGGGCTGTAAAAGGACGATGCCAAAGGGCAACCACCAGCCCTACAACCGTGGAACACAAAGTATTTGCTGGAAAGTTACAGACCCTTTAGATATCCTGCCCTGTAATCTCTTTACATACTTCTTTCCGCCAAAAGACAAGAGAAACACAATTATCGATGAAAAACAATTTCGCCACATGCCTTAAACTAGGGACCAAGGTCAAAATTATTTTGTTTTGTAACCTGTATCTTCAGAACTTTTCACTGATAATAATAGCTGACACTAAAGTACAGCATCTACCTTCAAATGGTATGCCCACACATATTCTTCAATCTTTGACAGAAAACTACCTTGCCTAGGTTATTTAAGGAGAAATTAACTCGCATTTTCCATCCAAGTAGCTAAAAATGCAGCTCTGGTGAGCCAAGGGAAGGAGGGGAACTAGGCAAAGAGCAGAGGAAAGCAGGCAGGAGTTGTTAATCTTGCTGGGAAGGAGGTTTTCTAGACTACAGAGAGCCAAGACATGAACACTGTGGCTACAGCGATCCCGCACCATGCTGCCCGGAATGGCTTATTTTCTTTGCCTCCAGTTCTCACAGCACGGAGCTCACGAGCGGAAATGTTTTCAGCTGCCACCTCTGCTTAAAAAGCAGGGGACATCTGTTTCTTCACATTCTTCACATGAAAGAATATACACCGTATAAAATAGCCTGCATTTCGGCAGCAGAGCAGAAATCAAGGGATGGCTCTGCGGCTGGCACTGTTATCGCCAAAGCCGGCCACAGGGAAAGCGTGGCCCAGCGCCGATACACCAGCAGCCCCAGTTCCACTCACCAGCAGCTTTTATCACCCCTGACACACACATCCTTCCGACACAAAGCTTAACCAGCTGCTAAACCAAAGGCGGTGTAAAAATATGGAGATTTGAGTAACAATTTAATGTTATAGAAATCAGCTTTCTTCTATGGTAACATCCTCATCCCAGTGGACTACGAAGAGAGCCACTCCAGTAACTAGACCACTGCTCGTTTTCCCTGCCAGATGCTAACACCCGTCATCACCACAGGATGCCACAACCATAGAATAAGGGAAAATAAAAGAAGCTTCAACTGAAAACCCATCAAATGAAAGCAAACCAGATAACTACTACCAACACCCATTTACCCTAAAACACCTTTATTTGAAAATAATTCACTACTGCTTTTTGGATCAGAATGGTAAAATATAAATTTCTTAGGTGCCAATATGTAACTTTCAAAAATAAATAAATAAAAAGTCAGCCAAAAAAGTCATCATGAGACCATAATCAAACCTCAAAATCACTGGAGAAGTGGTGATTGTTGTTAGTTTCGTTATCAGCATCATTTTTAAAAGACAGACAGAGATCTGGGTGCTTCCGAACAAGCACAACAGTGCAGGAGCTCCAAGCGCTGCTGGAAGCAATTCTCTGCCCCAGCTGCCACCTCCTCGTCTTCAGCAGCACACCAGGGGATATGGCGGCCCGGGTACCTTTTATTAATCCAGGAAACTTGTTGAAGCATAAATTATTAGTGTCCTAAGGCTAAAGTGATTTATGTAGCCACCTTTGAAGTTTATTTGAGTTAACTTTTAACAATTTAATGTCCACCCTCAATAAGGAGTTTATCCTGTCTCTGTCACCTGAGCTGAAGAGCAAAGTTTGTGAGTTTGCATCGTTCCTTTCTGCTCCACTCTTTTCCTCTCCCAATCATTCGCCTTTAATCCAGGGAGCAACTTTTCAAAGTTCAAAATTAAGGATCCAATGGAACGATGGTGGCCTGGAGTATGGAGTTCTGAATATAAAGTTTCCCAACGAACAACAACCACCCCAGCCAGTACAACTGTAATTCACATGAACCACATTCACATACTGTAAATCCGCAATAAGGTCCAAGACAAATTCCTCCGCAGTGTTAAAAGTTGGCAAAAGTAGTGTGATGCTCTGGAATGAGGATGAAATAACTGCATCAAAAGCAACTTCGCTCTTCATAAACAAAAATGAAAACCTGATGCTTTACATGATGTGACCCCAGCCAGGTGTTCCAGCAACACATGCTTATATTAAAACACCAAGCAGGAAATCTGTTCTATTTCTAAGGAAAATAGAGTAAATTGTTCCAAAATGACTTCATAGTTGCAAAGTCTGATAAATCTCCCAAAGAGCCATCCTCAGTGAGGTACTGGGAAGCTGAGGAAACCATAAATCCCCACAGGCTCCCTTTAGCACTGCCCAGTACATTGTGTTCTGTGTGTGGTTTGAGAGGGGAGAGGCACTGCCATAGCCGAGGGGCTCGGACTTCTTAGATGCCCTAGACCCACGCTGAAGAATAAACGAGGGGTCTCAAAGGACACCGACTGGCAGGTATTATTCACCGTCAGTCCAGAGTTTTGCAGAGGGAATGAGAAAAGAGCAGAACCTTGCACCGCAGCACCAGCACTTCAAAGCCGCGTGTATGAAACAGCTGTGTCAGCAAGTTCCAGACAGATTGCTCTCACATGCAAACCTGTCCCGAAGAGCTATGCAGAACCTGTCTCTCAATTCCACCCCAAACACATTAAATTCCTGTTACGAGAACATACGCTTGGCTGGCTGGAGGCTCCCCGGGCCCAGCCCAGGCGGCTGCCCCGGCTCACACACCACAACCTGCTGCTTACGGGAGCAAGCGCAAAGGACTGCAGGTGGGATTTCGCATTCCTGCTTTTTCCAAGGTAAGACAAGACAGCTGCCAGGATGCGTATTTCATGTGCTTCAGAGCAAACAAAAACGTTAGTATTTTCTAAAGAACTTACAGGTTCAGCTGTATAACATACTTTGAAAGAAACAGACACACATTTCTCCCTTTGAAACAACAGTTAAGCCACATGGTAACAGCTTCCTAAATTCCACTGACATTGAAGTTACAAAATCTCCCAGGGAAGGATGCCACATGGCTAAAAGCCGCCACAAGCTCCCTGTTCGATGGAGAGCTGCTGCTCTTAGTGCTCTGGCCAGAAAGGGCCAAGCGGGAAACAAGGCTGGAAACAGACTTCAGCAGAATCAAGCACTCACTTGGTATCAGGACAAGGATTTTAACAGGCTCTTGGACCGTGGCTGAATTTCTCTGTATTAAATTTAAAGCGCCTAGACGTCAGTTAAGCAAACAGAAGTAATTCCTGGAGCATGGAGAGCAGGTTGTGTATTCTCTCCTGTGAGCAGGCGGCTCTCCTCCAGCCTGCTGCCATCACTTGCTCCCCATGATTCAGCAGGCTCCCTCCACAGACTGAATGCATCTTTCATTAGGAATCCTGTTGGGCTCAATAAAGACTTTGTCACCCTTAGGGGGGTGTAGCAGAAGAGAGGAAATGTTACTCAGCACGGTTTATGGTTTTCATTGCTTCCCTTCCTGTTACTTCATCGAAGGCTGGAATCCGCACTGTTCCCTTTATTCCCCCTTTAAAGCCAATTGTAAAAATAGCACTCCCAAATTCTTTCCTGATAATGTAACACCAGAAATAAAAATACAGACACACGCTGGAGTTCTCCCATCCACATTTTACATAATCCGATCTCTACACAGCAAATTCACCGACCTTAGTGGTTCAAGCAGCCCGACCTCCGTGCCCGGAGGCAGGTGACACACACCCAGGTGACACACACTGTCACCCCCCACCCCGACATCTGCGGGAGCAGCAGTCAGCTCCCTTTAAACGTGTGTAGTAGAACGGATGGTCCATTGGCTAAAAGGAAAGAGATTACTTGAACCAGAACGCAAATCCTCCATCTTCATTACTCACTCTCCCTGTTCAATGGCATAAACTTTTGATTTATAAAGTGCAAAATCTGGTGCAAAAGAACACCTGTGCAGGACACTCCACTTATGGACAGCATACTTGGAGTAACAATTCCCTTTAAAGTATCCTCCTATTTAGCCTTTAAAAAAAAATTAAATACAAGCATTGAGGCACTATTAGGGAGGAGAACGGATGGATTAGTCAGTAAGATGAATGAAAATGTTCTCAAAAGACTTTAAGAAAGTATTTTGCAGAGAATGACATAGTTTAAGGAGCACTCATAAGGAGCAAAGCGTCATCATGCCATATAAGAAATACCACCAATGCAAAAAGCCCAATTAAAGTACTGATCATAAAACACACCAGCAGCAAACTCCTGCATGATCTTAAATCACTGCCTGAGACTGCACCCAGTAACATTTGTATAAAATAAACTGGTTCAGCCACTTTGGAGCCATATTCTATTATTCAAGAAAAAATAGCATATATTCCATGAAGAAGTTTTCCATCTATGGTACCAGGTGACAGTTCTCTGCCCTCGATTCAGTCCACTCGCTATAGGCATTTTGAGCAATGCTGAGTTTTCTCCTAGGACTTTGCTAAAAATCATAATTCTTTTATGATGATTTTGTAACACAGGATCACTACACCTGATCCGCTGAACACCCTCAAATGACCGAGAACTTGATTCCTTAGAATTACAGTCTTCCATATATTCACAGCCTCCTGGTGCATATGACCATCAGACAGCTATGGACCACACTCTGACCATGATACAGGACTTCTTCCTAAACTCTAAACTTCACATTTACCCATATACATGACAGATACTTTTTCCAAGTGAGGAAATGTCAATTGAGTTACTATAGTATCTTTACACAGGAGAACAAAGATAAAAAAGGGACTTCATTTCACTCTTTTGTAAACCCAGGAAGCAATTTCAATTGACAGCATCAGTTAATAACAGTATAGCCACGAATAGGAAACTAAAATCTCACCTCTGTTTTTGCAGACTGTCAGAAGTAACATTTGCATGCTTGGATTTTTATCTTTTTTTTTTCCTGCAAAAGTAGCAAGTCTCTCAATGGGGCTAATACAGTTTCCTTATATAGTATTTCCTTCTGTTTCCTTATAACATGCGCATAGGGCTACAGGCACAGACTTAAGATTTACCTTCCACTCCTAGAAGTATCCTCAATAAAATTTGAAAAAGGCAGATCTTGTTTAATAATAGAGGCCCTAGAGCCACTATTACAGTTTATTTAAGTACCTCCATTCAGCAGAATACTTCTGCAAATAAAAAAAAAAGCAAAATATTTCTACATGAAAATAAAACAAAAAGTTTCTCTACTCACCGATAGCTCCCCACACCCAACACAGATAAACACCTTCCACCTAAGAACCCTGGATTATATTGATATAAGACTTTGGTAGAAAGAAAAACATTTAAAGGAATGAGGGAGGGGAAATTTCATATTATTTTTACTGCTGTTTCATCACACCAAGTCAGCATTTCTGAAACCCTGACTCTGCCAGAGAAAAAGCTTCCTTTGGAAAAGCTGATTTTGCAGAGCAAAATACCAAGGGCCCTGAACTGGAGAGACGGGAACATCAAATGTCATTGCTTCAAAGCAAGCAGCTTATGGAGAGTTTTGAATATCTGAAGCACAGTTCAGCCCTTATCACAGTTCAGAACAAAAGTACAGCTATGAAGAAGTATCCTCAAGTGAAACATTACCATAAAGTTCCCAGACACTCATTACTTAGTTTCAAAAATAACTTTCAGACTTACATGCTGATAGTAGAAAAGCAAAAGCAAGCTGCCTTGAAACCACTGAGGTCCTAGAGTTCGACAGGATGAGAAGCTCAAGAGTACCCAAAATTAATCTCAATGCTTACATCTATCAAAGAGCGGGATTTTATACCAAATATTTTTCACTAAGAGACCAAAGACCATAAAACCACCCTCCTTACCCAGGCTCTTGAAAAGTAGCCCAAAATCAACAAGCAAAACGGGCAATTTCAGGCTTCCAGTTCAATCAACACTTTGCTAGTCAAGCGGCTGACTACCTGAAAGATTAACAAACTCTCTTCCAGAGGACAAACATCCATCAAATAGCAGCATTTCGGTTAAACTTTTTTTGTCCTAACTCCTGATTCACTTGCCTGATTCACAAAAAACCTCCCTGCTCTTTAAGAGAAACTGGCAAGAAACATCTGAAATTCCCTTTTAAGAAAAAAGAAAAAAAAAAAAGGAATCATGATAGGAAAGGTCAGAACACTAAAACACTAAGGAAAAAGGTAGATTCTTATTAAATAAGAAATTTGGCATAGAAACCCAGGGATGAGGAGAGAGGAGGCGGAGGATGAAATCCAAAGGTCAATTCTATGCTTATCAGTAATGACAAATTGGGAGTATGTCCGTGTGCAACTTAGTAGCGTTGAATGTCTGAGTTCGTCACCTGTTTATGACTTTCCTCTTATTGCAGACAATGCTCTAGGTTTTGTTCTCTTTCCTCTCTCTTGGACTAGAGCTCCACACTACCAATGGAGATTCAAAGTACTTTTTTACTGAAAATTTGTTACTGTTCTGAAATATAGCTAAATATCTCCAGGTTAGGTGCTGCAGGAAGGTGCAGAGGCAGCGTTGTCCGACCAAACACGAGCTGGTCCCACAGACACGGCAAGGAAGAACGAGGTCCATACAAGACAGGTAGATAGATAAACAGACAGACAGCTAATAATAATAATATATACAAACAAAGGCAGGAGGATGTGCTACTCTGAAAACCATTATTCCCTGCTTCCCACCCCCCAAGTAAAGCACTAAGCAACTGCTGTTTCAGGTTTAACACACAAACACACCTCATCATAAGGATTTTCCTCACTCATTTTCATCGTGCTTTTGCCCAACCTACCTTTGCAGCCAGCAAGTGTTGCTATCAAGGTCCCATAAATACATAACAAGTATCTCACGCAGAGAAAGACTAATAGGCAGAAGAGCACTTTACTGCAGTTTGTTTCCACCATATTAATCTTCAGATTTTTTATACAAATGGATAAGAATATTGCTGGTTTTATAATGGCACATTTATGATTTTGCAGTATATAATGTTGTATTTCTTTGTGGATTCAAGCAAGCAAAGATCATGTCTGTCAGGAAATTAAGTCCTGCTTAATAAATAATAGTGAAGGCAAAATGAGATTTCTTATCAATGTTGTAACTTAAGTCACCCACTCCGTATCTAGGTAACGGACAGGGATACAGCTCTACAAACTGTCTCAAAATGTTTTGGTGCATCAGTAAAATATTAGTCACCACACTGCTTCCAACTAAAACACTCTGTGTTTTCATTCAACGTTGATGACAATGCACCAGCACACTAGAAAAAACAAGAGAATGAGATGATTACAACTGCAGAATAAAATATCACACAGAAGTAAAGCTCTCCTACAACCTTTTTCAATAAAACCACTGGAGGAAAAAAGAAAAATCAAGCTTCAGCTATTTTATTCCCATTAATAATGCCATTAACAAACAACGAAGGAACTCCTGTAGAGGACAACAGCAATATGTTTAGCCTTAATTCCTTCGGCATCCTGGTATTAGGGTACCCAAGCACTACCAAACAGAGCAACCCAGGAAAAGTTACTGTAATTACCAGGAGGCTGTATCCCTTAGAGAAGTTGTAAGTTCTCTCAATGCAGATTCCCACAATTAAATTCTACTACTGCCCCAACTCCTACAATATCCTCTCACAGGCAGAGAAATGCTAACATGCCTGTGCACACGTGTATCCACATATTGGCAAACACACATATATCCCGCACCAAACAGACAAGTGTAATCAGTAGCCCTCATATTCTTCGCTCGTAGCAAAAAAATAAGCCAGATTTACCCTACTGCTCCAACTAAACGCAAACCATCACAGCAAAACTGTCAAAACTGACACTGCCGCTGCTTTAAGGTCTGCTTTTGTATTTCTCAACACAAATCCAAAGAAGCTTACGGATCCAAACTGAGGAGTTATACTCTACGGACACATATTCATTTATCTAGGTTAACAGGTTTCAAGTTTCAAATCAAATCAACATTAATATTAGAGGTACAGATACCCTAGTAATTACAATTGATCACCGATGCATAGTGTTACAAAAGGAATAGTTCTAATTGAGAAAATTAACAGCTTCAACATTAGGAGAAAACAATAAAGGAGTGTACTGTCAGGGACTGAATCAACCACAAGATTAATACTGTTATTCAGGAATTTCTAGCTCTAAATCCTAAACTACCCACCAGGCACCCGCTTCCCAAAGTGCAACATGCTTCGTGATGAATGTCCACAGAATTATGGACGAGAGCAATTGCTTTCTCCACCTCCGTACTAAATCCAGCGGGTACTAACTGATTGATCACGTGTGAGACATGGGCTGCTTTGGTTGTGCTGCACTATATAAGATGATATGGAAACCTCTTCTCCTCCGACCAGCCATTCCATCCTTAGCGAGACCAAAATCTTCAAAAGCTGTAATTACCTTTGAGTTTAAACCCAAAATAAGCCCATCTCAACTTTCTCATTCTTCTGAAACCATGATCAACACTAATTTGTAATGCAACATGCCAGCGATTCCTCCAACACCTCACTCTTCCAGTGTTACTCAACCACAGCCTCTATGGAGGTATAATAAACCTGCTTTTAAACAAATCAGCGTTTCACCTAAAAAGACAACTTCTGCTTTCAGAGAACAAGACTACAATTATTCACTAAAGATGAAGGAAAAACAAACTCTAATACTAAACTTAATCTGAGTATCAAACTTAAGTTTATACGCAGCAATGCAACGCATTAATTTAAGACTCAGACTTTTGACTCATCAGCTCACATTAAAGGAGAAGATTCGTACCGGGTGATGAAAGACAAAGTCTGGACCCAGCAGCAGAATGCCACAATCAAAGATTACACCACCACGATCTCTGGTCAGTCATGCTTGTGACTACAGACATGGAGAACATACAGTCTAGATCCCAGCCCACCCCCCTGGAGAAACGGAAGGATCCGGTATTGCAGTTCAGACATTTCACACAATAACACTGAAAATTAAGACACCTCTGCTGTGGGTTTTCTTAAAAAGCAGGGCATTTAGAGGGTATTAGCCTCTCATTCAAGTAGCTAGTCCACCACAGTACCTACTAGGGGCACCTTGTACAAGTGTCAGAAGGAGGAGAAGACCTGTTATCGAAAGCTTCTCACTTCATTAAATAAGTATTCATGACTTCGAGAGAGCTATATAATTATTTCAGACAAAAGCACATAAAAGAACTGTTTGACCAGAGCACATTTTGAAGACCCCACCTTGCAAGTCACAAATAACAGCATCTATGGAAGAGTTTGCTGAAGGAAGCATTACCATCCAACGCAAATGGAAGTAACAAACGGATTTGACAGGAGGTCAGTAGTCTAACATGGGACTGCCAGTTTCCTTCCTACTTCAAATGGGAAACAGGAACAGAAACTCCTTCTGCAACAGTTGGGAGGACCACTCCTACTTAGCCTAACCAATGCAGCCCACTGTAGGCTGGATAATCTTACACAGAACCCCAAGAACATTGGGTGAAATAAATCAGTTTTAAGTAGAATATCCTCCCCAGATAACCCACAATATCTAGTGGCCACAGGCAAGTTCAACCCTTTGTGACAAGGGCATAAAAAACCTCCCAGAATCAATGTTCAACAGCAGAAGTGACCACATAACTTTTTAACGCTAAATACACAATAGAGTTTACAAAAGCAGACCTCACTCTCCAGCTCTTTCAAATGCGAACTGTCAAGGTGAAAAATATTACAACAGCTCTGGAACTATCTCTTTGTAGGAATTCATATTTGGCCAAAAGGCCAAATTGTACGTGCCTGCAACACCACACCACACCACAAGAATTCTTTCCCTCCAGACCAAAAGGACCAACATTTGAGGCTTGTTTTTTATCAGTCTATGGAGGATGGACAGCTTAAATGTCAATGCTTTAATCAGGCACAAAAAGATTACAAAGAGAGAACCCCTTAAGGCAATTATTTTTGTTCTATTTAGGAAGAATTTGCTAGACACTCTCAACATGCTAAAAGATAACCAATAATTAGCAGAGCTAAGGAACCCAGAGAAACCAGATGCAGAATGCTAAATAATTTGTGTGTGCTTCCTTGAGCTAAGGGTATTTCCAAAATAATGCACTGAAATCATCAAAAGAGGAAGAAGGGTGTATCACAGTTTCATCAAACAAAGGAAAACCCTCTACATTTTATGCCTGAGGTCATTGGAATAAGATGACCTCCAAGTTTTAGAAATGGCTTGTCTGGCAGTACTAGCATGAGCAAATCTGTTCTATGGCAAGGGCAGGCCTCTTACAAGAAAGGACATCAGAGCTCCGGACACCTTTCACAGATCTGTTCTCCAATACACTTCTCAAGGAAAACTAATTTTTGCACATGCCTGGGGGAGGGAGGATAAACCCTGCAAATGAGAAGCTTGTCCAGAACACATGGTCCTCTGAATTGTGCAGCTTCTTTGCCATTGACAGGACCACCACAAGCCACCTTTTAGTGCCAAGAGACTCGTTTCCACCTGAAGATTGCCAGCTCTTTGCGCTCTTCTGACAGGAGTATGAGCGCAGGCATGGGGCAGACACCCGCAGCGTGCCAGGGATGCTTAGACAACTGCTTAAAGATATGTGCCTGCCATCCTTCCTTCCCTCCCCTCCTCAGCAGCACCGCCTGGGCACAAGTGGACAATATCTGGACGCTTTCGCCCCAGTTTCTCCTCCAATAGGACACATGCACATTTGTTAAGACTGAGCATTATTTTCCTATTCTTATTGTCACTATAAACTGATACCCAGTTGTCCTTACAAACTGACACAACAATTGGTTTTGCCAAAATAAACATTACAGAAAACTCCTCTGTAAAGCTTATACAAAGTACATTTTGGTATAATACTTGAAGAGACTTTCTTTTAAAATTCTTAATTTTATGATTACTTTCACTCAGTGTGGTGTTTTGGGGCTTTAATACTGTTTCTAGAAGGAATTTAACACCTACACGTCTTGACTGTTTGCCCGCCACCCCTTGCAGTTTTGGAGAACAAAAGCAGAAAACAAATCTATTTTTCTTCCATTTGGCAACTTTTCTGAATGGCAAGTGTACTTGCAGTTCTCTCCCACCCCCTCACACACCCTTTTCTCGCCCTTCTTCACTATTCTAGTATCTCTAAGGAGTTCTTATTGCAAGGTCAATAATAAGGCACTGGGTTTGCCTTTTAGTTTTGCAAAACACACCCTTACTACCTAAGAAGTCCCTGAAATTCACTGTTTAAATTCAGACAATACAATAGAAAATAGGTTTTTAAAAAAGTTACATTACATACTTAAATTTTAATTCATCAGTGAAAACTTTTAGTTAAATTATCACTCCGCAGATGAAATTAAGTGCATGACCCCACTGCACAAGGGAAAGGTACATACTACAGCAAGCAAGTTCCAATAAAGAATTCCAGGGCTCCATCGTAATTTCTGGTTTCACTCTCAGAGCTGTCACAGCTGCCACTAAAATGAAAAACCAGTTTTTCAGGAACAGTAATTGGAAGCAAGGATAGGAAAAGTAATCTTAGAGCAAGAACACTTCACACGCTGCCTGGAAGATGACTGGGAAACAGCCATCCTGATCCGCTCTAACTTCATTGGCTCCTTTAACAAGGTTTAAGGTTCAGGTGAAGCAGAAGGCTTAGTACCTTCTGAAAAGGACTAAACAGAGCTTGATACTGGAAAGTTACAGGTACTAAATTGTCACTAGCTTGACCTTAGCAGACTGGGGTACAAGCACAGAGACTGCAGGCTGACGACTCCTGTGGCAGCTCGCCGCCGTGCCAGAGCCCACGGCTGTTCCGTAGCATTAAGAGTCTTCCGTGACAGCAATGGTCAGAAAACAGGAGTCATTTTTCAGCCTCCTACAAGCTAAATTTACCACCACCCTATCATGATTTAGATAACTAGGCCTCAAAATATTTGATCAATAATAACGTATGACGTAGTCTGCAAAATCACATCTGTCGAGCACTAAATCCCGCATTAACTGTGAAGATTATCAGGAAACAAGCTGCTGTGACCTCTGTTCTTTAGTTACAGTTACTTTGGCCAACTGCTTGAAAAAGATCCGTAAATACTGCCTGTGTGAGCTTCTAGTGTACTCTGACAACTGCACAGCGAAAACAGCGAGTTTCTGGTTTACAATAACTCCCAGATACAAAAGCCGTGTTGACAACTATATTGTCAGGCCAGAAAACCCTAGAATCACGGAGCGCATCTTCTAAAGCCAGCTTCTTGGAACAAATAAATAAATAAAAAGAACAGGAAGGATGCGCATCCATTTCAGGACATCCCGATAGCCCCCTGAGAGCTCGCTGCTACGGAGCAAGGGGCTGCACACCGAGGCACCCCAAGGCAGGGACACGACAGTGTTGCCACAGCCCAGGTCAAAGCAGAGGCCACCAGAAGGACCAGCCCAGGAGAGCAAGTCTCCCTCCGGCCAGCAGAAGCCCTGCCGAGGCCAGCCATGGGGTGGGAGCTCCTTCTGGGCTGCTGTTGGGACAGACCAGAAGCACAAAGCAGTGATTGCTGCTGGCATGACGTGCCTCACCAGCAGCAGCACCGGCACCAAAACCCTTCTCCAAAGAGATCAGGCTGCAACACCAAAACCCCCCCCCGCACCTTCTGAACCAAGGTGAAGGGAAGAGGAGTCAAGGGTGAGAGACCCAGGGAAGACTTCGTGCTCTGAGAATAGTTTCACAGGAAAACCAGGAACTTGATGTATTCTAGAGATGTTTGATTAAATATTCTTACCTATACCCACAGCAGATTCTCAAATTCCTTCAACCAACAACCAGCACTGAATCAATAGGCACGATGCTAACGATACCAGAGCTGGAGTATCTGTCTGTACTGGGTATATAACAGAACGAGAAGTTTAAAAAACAAAACAAAAAAAGCAATAAAGAGAGATCAAACCACATCTGGTAACGGGGACTTCAGATAAAGCTGTTCCTACACATACCAGACTTTGGACACATTAAAGCATGACACAAAATACTCAAGAGCATTTCTTTCAGGCCAAGGGAAGGCGAGTGCAGACACCGCCGCCTGCCATCACTGCCCAGGGGACGTTCTTCCCCAAATCCGGGAGCAGAGGTCCCACGAGCATCCCCTCACCTAGCAATATACGCAGCACAACCAGCAACACAGGCACACCACGGTTGTCTTTTTTCCTCCCATACAAGATTCATACATATAAGAGTGTTTTTGAATAGAGTTTCCTCTAAAATCCTTATTTTACATATCTCTTCCAGAAAAGATACCTAAAGACCATACACCTAAGGTGTGCAGTAGACACCCATGTTGTGTCTGCACATACAGACACAGAACAGTCATAGAAAGTAAGCGACACTGACACACAAATTACAAAGCCAAAATGTTTTGTTAACGCTTTTGTTGTGGCCCTGCTTCCTTCAAAGGCATCCCAACACGCAGAAGCAAGTAAGATTAGGCAACAGCCTCCAACTTTTCCATGTAACTACACACAAAAGAGACACCATACGTTCGTTACCCTTGATTAGAATGTGGAGATTCCACAATGCCACCAAGTCTTAGACGCAAGAAGTGCTTGAAGACGGAAGACCAGGCAGCACGCAACTGTGCCCACCAGCTGAATACCATTCCTCCGGCTCCCCGAGGCTCTGTCTCAGCTGGACGTCACGGTGCTCTTTTCTTCAGGTGAGCTGGACTCACACTTCCAGACAGGAGCGCTCCACATTTCAAAAGGCCAAGACAACGCTTGACAAAACCCATCCGCTTGTTTCCCGTAACAGAACCACATTCCTACTCACCACTTCGTTTTAATGAATCAGAATTGGAAATTACATCCAGTAGACAAACAAGGATGGGGGAATGGCTTTTCACCTTGTCATGCGTAACTTAGTGACTCACTGGGCATAAACCCTGAACTCTCTGCAAACAATGCCAATACACATGAGCCATTGTCCACAGAGTTATTTGCGCATGTAATTTGAACTTCTCTTTAATACATCCATGTTCTGTATAGCAGACTTTACTCTACATGAGAGAATTGCATTAGTCAGGACCCAAGAGCAGCAGCTGGGAATGGAAAACAAAACTGATTCTGGCTGGCTACCGAGCAGAGCGAGACAGGTAGGAGGAAAGGGCCTGAGCAGCTAATTTGTAATAACCCTTCCAATTTTGTACACAAAACCAAAACCCATCACTTGTCACAGGGGCAACATCTGTACGCTTCTGCTCTTACACGGCTGAAGAGGTAAGATACTCCCCGAGAGGTTTGATTTCAAGCAGCAGGTCCCTGTGGCCGCTACAGGCTCTGTCCACGCCTGGGGAACGCAGCAACGCGGCCCCAAGGACCCTTCACAGACCTGTATTTAAGAGCGATGCTCTGGAAACCAGCGTGACCGTAATCAGTTTCACCACATCGCACCAAGCCAACCACCGGGACCCTTCCAGGGGTAACGCTGATTACTTTCCACCGGAATGATGTAGGCACCACGTACCTATTCAACGAACGAAAAAGCCTTGATTGCACCTCAGCTGCCAGGGAGATGAGAAACCACAAAGGCACCGCCATCAGATGGAAGAACTATAAATGTGTTCCCAGGTTATTAGCACTATGTTACGTGATGAACAATGAATGTTCAGTGTAATTTACCTTTCCGAGTTTTTATTACAAATTTACTTTCTTTGGCATTTCACCCAGCCTGAAAGGCAAAGAAGAAAATGGTTTTGGGGAGGGTTTTTTTGTGCGNCCCTTTTTTTTTTTTTGGAAAAAACAACCCAGCTTTGGTTCTTAACGCTCTTGCAAAATGAATTAATCAGGAGAATCCATATACCTGCTTCAGGGTACCTTAAGAGTCATAATGTTTCCCTGTTTTCATCTGAGGGTTTTTTCACTTCTTTTACTCCTGCCCAAATTCTCCTTTCCAGGATAATCTTCGACATCCTCACCCACAATACGGGTTAATACAAACACAGAATCTAAAAAAAAAACCAAAAAACTCACCCACCCAGCAACATTCATGCTGTTTTCTCTACTTGTTTAATATCACATTTTTTGCACAAGGAAACTTTGTTAGACAGATTCTAAATTTAAGAAAAATCTATTTGCCAGTGGCACTTCAGTAAAGCCAGTATATGTACTCGGAGCTAAAACAGTGCCCTGAAACCTGTTTTATTTGGTTGGAACCATGGATCTATATTTGACTGAACTCAACAGGCCTTAACTGTTAAGAAAGCTGGAAAAAAATATTTATTTCTGCGAACCACTAGCAAAGTTTCCTTGCAGGTATTCCAGACAGACAACAGCTGCAGAACAGCCAAACCAGAAGCCTCCTCTGTGAACACGGTACCTTGTCCAAGGCTCAACATAACCTTATTTGTGTCTCGGAGACATAAATAATCAAAAGAGGAATATGAGCAACACATTCAGTCTTGCTGCTGAAAGCACAACAAAAACAAGCTTAAAAAACTGCTCAAAAACAAACAAAAAAATCCTCCCCAGACAGACATTGAAGCTCTTATAGCTGAATATTTACATATATTAACATTTGGTTATAAGTGCTCCAATATTGTATTTTGGTTCATTTGAAAGAACAGATGGATTTTATTTTTTAAGTGCAACTAATTTATTACCGATTTCAGCTTCAGAAAGTGTGTTGTACTTAAGCTTCCAACTAGTGGTAATCTGAATTATTTGGGTACTGAAACATATGCCAGGTTGTCGAGTGCTTCTGGCCAAGAAACAGGCAAATCGACTGCACGTTGCGAGCACGGAGCCGTGTCCACATGGCAATGAAAACAACTGTAGTAAAATAACCACATATCACTGATTTTAAGCAAGACTTCGTGAATTTAAAGTCGATCCTATGATCGGCCACAGATTAATATTGCAAAAGGAGGGTAATTTTAATTATCCATAAGAGAGATTTGACCCTGCCCAGACTCCGGGAGGAGAACGTTGCATTTTACGTGCACTGGTTTCCCAGGGATGCTTAGTAAGACTGATCAACTCCCAGCAAACATGCATCAATTGGTCTCTATTTGAATATTTTTAATGAAAGATTGAGACGCGTCTATCAAAGAACATCATCCTTGATCATCTCAGAAAACAAGGTGCAAATACAAAGTTCATGAAAACAAGTTATCAAGAAGCATTTTAGTGAAGCAGTACAAGAGTTTGCATGCTTGGCTTTTTTTATTACAGGAAAACCACAGGTCTAATTGAGATGAAGACTCACGATACTACACTGTATTAAGAAATAAAATCATAAGAGACAACTACCCACCCAAAGCACTCTTACAAGACAAAATAGAGGAAAATGTAAGCACTAAAAACTTCCGAACTCATCAAGCTGGCAGCTAAATAGACGCAGCTCTCCCAAAGCTCTGAGCCTTGTCGGACAATCCTCCGGAATTGTCACCACTGTTATTTATCATGAGATAAATACATTTATTTAATGAGCAGCTTGGGAAAAAAATATGGTTTTGTTTTACCTTCAACTGAAAACTATGTGGCAGGGAAGAGCAGGAGGATAAGAGAAGGTTTATTACTGTTTCATTAGAAGTGATAAAGAATGTCAGGGCCTGCTTCACTAACAAAGAAACTATATTCTGCTTGTGAATAAGACTCAATCTTAAAAGCTGTCAGCCACCAATGTGATATCCAACCTGCCACTCCTCAGGTACCACTGTTCTCAACTTTTATTTTACTAGAGGGCTATAAAAAGAAAACAGCTTTACAACACATTGAATTTAAAGAGTCTAATCTAATATTTAAGAAAACCTCACAATTCTAGGTCTTTCCTAGTCTCAGAAAGATGCTGATAGAATATGGCATCAACGAAGCAGTGGACGGGACCGGAGCACAGGTTAACCTCAAGTCTTTCTCTAAAGCTGCAGTTACTCAACTTTTTTGCTAATAAAACTAATTTTTCTGCATTTGACTTTCAGTCGTACAGAACAAAGTATCTGTCGCCTTCACAGGACTGCTTATAAAGTATTCATAATTATATTATGAGGTTTTATGTTCTTGTAACTGTAAATAATAATTGTTGTCATGTGAGTACAGAAAGGCAATCTGCATAAGGTACATAACGACCCAGCCAGGAATTTATTAGGAGTAAATTGCAGGCACATCAGTATGTGTTCGCAATCACTTTGGTTATCACCCAGTGATAACCAATACATTGACTTCAAAAGTCCCACACTGGCACAGGCACATTCAAAGACGGACCCAAGTCTCTGCAGCGTAAGGGATAAAAGTTAGGTACCGTGGGTCCATGCGTCTCTGATGTACAGTCTGGGAAGGCCCCTCTGGCAAAGACACCAAAGCACGGAGCTACAGAACAATCTCCAGCATTTTACACCAGGTGACTGCTGGTTGTCTTCAGTTTGAGCTCCAGAATTGTTACTCATGTGACAAAGTCTTAGAGATCATCAGCTATAAGAGACTCTATCACTAACAGAAAAATGGGAATGAAAATGTAAGACAGAGGTTAGGTAATAGAAAATTATGGCAGAAGTCAGGTTTCCATCACTCCTCTTCCCCTGTTTTGGAGGCCCGCATACTAACAGTAAGGAATTTTTATTAAATACAAACCAGCATCTGCAACTTAATTTAATACAAGTGTCTTTTCAGCTTTAAGATAATTGCAAGCATCTAGATTTTTGTAGTGATTCTACAATTCTGATTATGTTAAATGGCTGTCCAAAACCAACACCATTGTTATATTAACTAAAAGCTCACTGCGAACTACAGAAACAATCGATTTTAACAAAGGCTAATCCCCTGTTTCACCTACTGAGTTTACAGAAAATTATTAAAAGGATGAAAAAACCCACTTCAAAATACCAGTTATTTCTGGAAACAAGAAGCAGATGTTCTCCTCTGTTTGGCTCAGCTGTGCTACACTACAAGAGTGCCTTTGTTATGCTGTCAGCAATAATTTATTTTATTTATTACAGCCATTTTATAATGCCCATCAATGTACTATTTGTGCATGATTTAGATTCACGCAGATCTATTTCTCTATATATAAGCCGTCAAGAAGCATCACAAACACACTCCAAATAGCAGACCCTGTTATAACACAATTGTGCGAATTAGGTTTTTTCTCTTTCCACTGTATTAATAAAAAGGGAACAGGAAGAGGAGGAGGAGTTAGTATTGCCAAATAAAGTTGAATTAACAGTAATCGAGAATTACTGAAACAAGACAGTACAAAGTTAGGAAAATACAAGAGCTTAGAGAATAAAAACAAACTCTGCTCTTTGAAGTCCAATAAAGGCAAAGCTTTCTGAACCACGGAAAAGAAATACTGTCTAGAACAAAGTCATGAAGAACTAAAAGGAGACTATGTTGGGAAAAGGATCCATTAAAAAAGGAAGAGAGCATGCTCACGGGATGGGGCAGGGGAATTGGAATTAAAAAAAAAAAAAAAAAAAAAAAAGAGGAAAGAGAAAGAAAAAGGAGCATGATCATTTGGTATTTTGCCCTGTCAGCCACTGAGACCTTATCTGTTGTAGGCATTAAACCACTCCCCAAAAGACTAACATCACAGCCTTTGTATGGATCTGGTAAGAAATTCTGGGCCTCAAAAAATTAAACCTTTAATGAGAGGGCACACACGGTAGCATAAACATTCGTCCTTCCCTCCTACTGCTTTGAACAAATGATTTCCTTCTATTAAAATATTCCCAAATTACTAATTTAAATATCCCCACCTGCGACACAATGAACAGGCAGGACGATGTGCAAGACAAAGCTAAAACACTGCACAGAAGTACGTAAATCTCGTATTCCCAACCTGCATGAATAAACACTCCCACATTTAACATCACACAGACATCCGCATAATCCTGGAAGACAAATGCAGATACTAAAATATTAAATAAGTGTATGAAATCCCACAGTTTAAATATAGGTATGATTTTTTAAGTGATTAAGTGTCCAATTACTGCAAAGGCTTCCTCTCTCTGACAAGACAGTGCACACAGAAGAGATGATTTGTTAGGATAATCCGTTATCGAAACTAAGATCTGACAGAAGCCTCGCCAATTCTGCACTTTCAGGCTGAACCTGAGAGACAGACAGATTTATGTACAGTGTCAGCACACGGTCACAGTCCATCTACGTAACCAACCAGTGCGAAGTCTTACCGAAGTGGGACTCGCACCCCAGAGTGGGAAATCTGCCACATGCATGGGATTCAGCCCACAAGAAAATATTCTGGAACACCTTCCACAAGAAAGGCCAGCTTGCATCACCTACCTGTACCATTTTATGATGCACCAGGGCAGAGGGAAGAAAGAAATAAACAGAAAGAAAAAAATTCAAAAGACTTCCCAGATTTAGGCAGTACCAAAGTTTCTAAATGGAGTAACAGAACAACAATTACATAAAAATGTATACATCATTAAACGTTAGCTACAATCTCCAGGAGTTCATCAAAATAATTTCCCCTGCCAAATAAATTAAAGATTGTAACACATGAAGTATCTGAGCAACAACCACCAAAAAAAAAAAAAATCAAGTGTGTACATGTCTAATATGCATAACTTACAGACTTTAACAATTGGCAAACGTTGGAATGTTACCACAACACTGAAAACTTGCCCTAACAGAGATTTTTCCAAACACAAATATTTGTAGCATCAAGAATTAAAATTTTTACTTGAGCAAGCCATCGCGCTAATTCCCCAAAAATATGGAAAATATAAAGATATTTTACTATACCCCTGCTTAGTTCCTTAGATCTTAGAAATTAAAACATTTGGTCAAAAAAAGTCCTAAAAATCAAAATCATGTGGATAATCGCACCACTCAGAAGCGAAATTCCACGTGTGAATTATTTATCTGTATTTTTCCAGAGACTGCTGTACAGATGATAGTTATGAAGCACCAGACCATGCCACTAATCAGAGCAGCCCTGACCCTGTAATTTGTAATACCCAGGTAAACTGCTCATATAAACTGCAGGACCAGAAATAGAGAGGGGGACAGAAAGGGACCAAGAGCACTCGAAACTCATGTGGTCAAGCAGCTTTGGCTCGTCACAAAATACAACACAATACAAACCACAAAAACCCAATGGTTTGGGAAATTTGGGGGGTTTTCCTGTATAAAAACGCAGTCAAAGTGCAGGAGGAGCTCCATGCAGCTGACTTCATGTGGGAGGAGCTAATGATACCTTTCCCCGAGAGTAGGAGGGGAGAAAAGAAGCCACGCTTTTTGTCTGTGCACATCTGGATACTTCAAGACAGGAGTCACCAGCTCGTACACCCTGTGCAGGGACACCCGAAACTCGTGTCTGTCCCCAACGGCTGCACTACGCGGGTTTTGACTTCCCTGACCTAAGTCTTGCTGCCTACAGAAGAAAGTTGACAAGTCAGGATGCTTAGCACAATTTTAAAAAAATTATTAAAAAAAAAAATTAGAGTGGAGTTGTTTCCTCCAGTTCCCTTATCACCCTACATCCATCTGTCATCACATCCCAGAGCATGCGCTTGGGAAATCTGGCGGCATGTGGCCACAGCGGTTCGATTTTTTGCTTTGTGTCTGAACAGGTAGTACAGACCTAGAAAGGGGACCCCCAGATACACCCTCCTACTGAAACAGGGAAGTGCTTTTCTCAAAATCATTTAGTCTCTAAATGTATATAAACAAAAGCACCCCAAGAAAACAAAAGCGATTTGACTGTAATTATCCACTCAGCAACAGGCAACAAGAACAGAGGCCCCAATCCTGCCAAGTTTTAAGTACATATTTAACTTTAATCACGAGTAGTCTCACTGTGCAATGTCTCTAAATGCCTGCCAAAGAAGGGCCAGATTAACAAGGGAATTTAGGTATTTTTTAAAAATCATTTTAGAGGTGCTATTAGTTAGATTAGCAAACATTAAATATTTTTTTTTCCACAAGTGAGATACCTTAACAAATTCAAACCTGCACACAACCCTGATGTCAGCCAGTCTCAATGGGAATCTACACAGATCCACATGAGCATGGTCCAGCGCAGTTGGACATCACGCTATCTGACAGTTTAACATTACAAGGTTAAGTGAAATATTTATTTTAAGGCAGTTTTAGCCAAAATAAGATGACAGTCCTAAAGAATTCCATGACAATTGCTGGGGGGAAAATTGAGGATACTTTAAAAAAAAAAAACAAACTAAAGAACAAAAAGCCCTACACAGCTGTGAGATGTCGATATTGGAAGAAGCAGCAGCGGGCAGATGTTTCGTGCCAAGCCAGATTACCTGCTCCCCAAAATCAAATCCATGACGAGCCCACACGGTATGCAGGAGCATGAATGACACTTCTGTGATGAACCCAGTTGCCCAACACTGCAAACCACACTGGCAAAGGAATTTTGCAAACTGAAGACTACAGCTGAGGAGAAAGAAAGAAAGGTCTGAAGCAAGAGCAGAGCCATAAAAATAAGAAATAGAAAAAAACGAGACAGCTCTTTTATAGAGACAAATAGGAATGTATCAGATATCCCAAGGCAAGTAAACACTGGGACTGAACATGTGTATTTCAGGCACTTACAAGAGAGACTCGAAGGAGAACTGGGGTCTGTGTCCTTCTAGGACGTACTCTCAAACACTGTGCAGCAGTTCTCCCCGAGAAGCCTTTGGATAATTAACTTATAAGGAAGAGCAGGCAGGACATTCTGCTCCCCATGAAGTATCATGGGAGAACAGATGTTTCCCGGTCTCAAAGGGACAAACTCAAGAACGTATCATTTCATACCACTAATTCTTGAGAACATTTAAAAAAAAAAAAAAAAATCACAGTAAGGGAAACAAAAAGAGGCTAGGGTAGGCAAACAAAGTCCAATCAGCCTTTCAGTGAAATGTAAATGCTATCAAACATATTTCATTATTAAGTTAATGCTCCATGACATTACCATTCCCAAAAATACATGGTTGATTACTGACTAGCTTGTGGGGAAGGGACAGAGGAGGCAGTTAATTGGAAGATGCGTTTTATTGTAGCTAACCAGCCTCGCACATTTCTATACTCCCACTCACTGGAGAAACATCTCTTTATGAAGTCTGCAAAGCATAATTAGTTTGGTTTTGTTTAAATCTGCATCACTGTACAGGTAAGCAAAGTCTTTCAGCTCGCTAACTTTTCCCAGAAGTTTTGCATCACTGAAATATGCATAATTTTACTTTTCAGTGATCTACCTCTTCTTCTTCCTACAGCTTGCCTGCAGTAGTTCATAAAGCGCCTTTAGTCAATACCCAGCGTGTTACTGGACGTTTAAAGCACTGCTGGTCTCGAGAGGGCCAACTCTGGGAAGCAGAAATAAATAAATAACCAAACTCTAAGCAGAGGCAGTTTGCGAGCGCCAGCAGGCATGTGCAGCGGGCAAAGCCACGCACCGGGCAGAGAGCCCGTCGGAACGGGGATTTATACCAAGTAAAAATTAAAAAATAAATCAAAAGCCGCAGCGGGGCAGGAGCCGCAGCCCCCTTACCTCCGGAGTCCTCTCTGCTGGTTTCTTTCGCAAAGCCTGTTTAATCTTGGGGTCCACCGGAGAGCTCATTCTATTCCCCTGCTCCTCCAGGTCCGCAACTCCTCGGAAATGGCTGGCGGGGGGCGATGCCTCCGGGCGGGCCGGGAACACCCGAACACAACAACGCTCCGCGATCGGCCGAACCT
>VYZM01013508.1:81831-99921 GCA_013398915.1 Dromas ardeola | reverse complement strand
CGTCCCGGCACTGAGGGGAGCGGGCGGCGGCCGGGGGTCCCGGCGCCGGGCGGCCCTGTCAGCGGGGACCGCACCGCTGGCTGCCACCCGGGGCGGAGCGCTGGCTCTCCAGCTGCTGGCTAGCACCGGTTCCAGCGCTGCCCCAGGTGTCACCGCGCCCTCCTCCCCCTCGCAGCCACCAGGGTCCCGCCGAGGTTCTCCTCAGAACACCTACTCGGCCCTGACGCCCGAAATAACTCACTTTCTGCATTAATTGCGTTTTGACATCAAGTGGGACATACTTCTCCAGTTGGAGTTTCCATGGGCAGGGAAATTTTCTTCTCGTGACACCAAACACTAGCATGTGGTTTATTCACCATTACTTTCTGTGCATTCCCACCTTTTCCTCACAATTATCAGTTCACAGAGTATTTACCTTCTTGATTCTTGAGCTCCTAAAAGCCTTTGGCTTTGGGCCCGGAGCCGTGGGGTGCAGATTGCCCAGCTGTGCGGCCCCATCCCCGCCTGGCCCCCTGAGGCCTGGTGGGTGTCCAGCACTGGGGCGGGAAGCCCGGCCTGCAGGATTTGGATCTCGGCCTTCACTAAAAAGCAGTTTCGGGGCTCCGAAGGCTGGTGGGGTTGGTACAAATCGGGCCTGGGCTGGTGCCCAAGTCCTCCCGGGACCCGGATTTCCAGCGCCACCGGCCCCTCAGGGATAACGGGCAGCGGCTGTGTATCAAACAACGCCTCGGAAGATTTCCTTCCTCACCCTGAGTCCAGTTTTGTAAATTTGTGAGATCAAAGCTATGCAGGCACACAACTTGTGTTTGTCCTTTTTTTTCCCCCCCGCTCTTTCCTGCCTAATAAACAAGAGTGTTGTTGTTTCTTCCCTTTCTTCAGCTATTCCTTCCCCTTCTCTTTACCACTTGCCCTTTACGGCACAATTGTCTTTGTTGTGCTGAAGGACTTTATTGACCATTCCAAGTTGTTTTATAATATTTCTAGTGTTTCCTTTCAAGAAAAACTTGAGGAAATTTGACATTTCCTCAACTGTAGACTTTTTTTGGTGCTGTGCCTAGTATCGTTGCAGGCACAACAACGGTGGAATGGATAGCCCGAATCTTAAAAGCAACTATTCTTAACATCACAAAGTCATTGCACTGCTACCACTAGAGAGACAATGTAAGAAGCTCTCCAAAATGACAATCAGGCAAGGACACAGTTTCAGTCCCATAAAGTCTATCAAGACTAATTTATTTATTTTTTTACTTCATTTTGAACTTCCGTGGTAAAATTAACATTTCCAAATACCATGTCTATTACTGTTCAAAGGTCAGAAGTTTGTACTAGTTATTTGGCAGAACATGTTATCCTTTTCCAACTTCAGTACATAAAATATTATTTCCAGTAGTGTGGGAATCTTCTGAGATTCCCTGCCAGGAGCCCAAATCAAAAAGCTGGAGATAAAAAGTTCTCCTAAGTAATTGAGGAGAAGCAAGTAGAAAAGAACTGCAGCATGAATCCTTCTTTATTAAGAGATTCTTTTTTTCTTGTTACTTCCTTCATGTTTTCTTTTTTTTTTTTTAAACCAGAGATGTAATAGCAAATAAAGTAATTTTTCTTTATCAGCTCAGTTTATAGTTAAAGATCATGTAAAGAATTAGTCGATACTGCCCAAGTGCAGGTGGCTGGAAAGAAAACTTAATGGCAGACTAGAATAAAAATGTAACTGTAATCTGTGCTATGACAGTTCTCTTGGATCTGTAATAATTTAAATCCTAATCTGATTTTTAAGAAGGTAACTTACTCTACCACCTATTCAAGCTGTTCAGCGTTCCTGCAGTCAAAATAACACAGAAGTGGGCACTCAACATGGGAATAAAATGAGGAGCCCAAGAATTCCTTTTTCTTTGGCACACAAATTATCTTCCTTGTTGTGCATCAGGCAACAGACAGGCATCGAGCAGGAAGGTAGACAGAGGTACTCAATAGGAACCAAAGCTGCTCTTCCAATTTAATTGCTTGGCCCAACTGACCCATGAAACAAGACTTTCCTCACTCTGAAAATACCTGAATTTGGGTAGGTAATGGCTCTAATAGCTGCAATTATTCCAGGGGCTATTTCAGCTGTCACGTTTATTTTCCCAAATATCTGGAGAACAATGGAAACGAGTGTCATGATCCTAACTGCTTACTGGTGTTACAGCCTGTGTCCCCACGTAGTTAAACACAATTAAGAAGCTTTCACAAGTGAGTAGTTTCAGGGCTGGGATTAAAGGATGTGGCCAAGCAGGATGCCTATTGTCTGCGTGGAGGGGAAAACTTGCTTCCCTTTTGTCTGGATTGTATCACTCTGCCCAAATAAAGCACCATTACTTATCGCAATTTTTTTCTTTATTGAAAAAACATATTATTTGTAGCCTTATATATAAGAATTGAAGGCGTCCTGCTGTTTATACAGACGAGTTGCAACCTCAGGAGATTAAACGTTTCTGCTTCAAACATCCACGAATTTGAGAAGATCAGCTAAATTACGAGGGACATCTCCTCCTCCTGGTATGTTCCTTCAATTGTTCGGGTTCGCTGACACTCCCCAAGATGCCTTTTAATCTCACGCCTTTCACCGCCGTGTGCACATCCCAGATTCTTCAGGGTAAAACTCAACTTCCTCACCTCTCCCACTGGGAAAGATAAACAATCGTCACACACTGAAATATTTTTTACTTGTGTTTTCACGTATTCCCTATATTTCTTGTGAGTTTTATTACAGCCTGGCAATTTCCTTCCTCTCGTTCTCTAATATGGCTGTTGGGCTATTGTTTTTGATTTCTTAGCTTTGGAAAAAAAATTCCCCTTCAGAGATTCATTCACATCATTGGCAGCGACTACTAGCTAAGTATGTGGTTAACACGCCGCAAGGAAGACGTACAAACTAATTCTCTGCCTGACTAGAGGAAAACAAAATGTTCTGGGATCCCCCAGTGATGGGAAGAATCACTTCAAACTGTTTTACCATATATGCTTATTCTGATGATTAACTTCCTGAGTAGAACCTGTTTGTGATAGTGCAGTAAAAGTGTGTGAAATCGGGGAGGCAAAGGGATAATTAGTAATTTTGCACAAGTGCACCTTTTGCAGGGAAGTTCCATTTCTGCAAATGGCACAACACTGATCAGGTACCCAGATAAGAACACTGATCTCCTGTCTCAAACAGCATTTTGCAGCTCAAAATTTCTATTTCTGAAATCATGTCCCAGAAAATGTGAAATACCAAATTATTTTTGCAAAATCAGAAGCGAGAATGAAAGGGACATTTTCTATTGTACCACTAATTTTGCTCCTCCTGAGGCAAAGTTCCCCACTGTGCATATTCCTAGAGCTTCAGTGCAAAGGACAATGGTAAAATGCAGAAATGAAGCATGAGAATTGTGGGATCTTCGTCTTTCTGCTGCATAATATTTTTTTTTAAATTAAAAACCCATCTCTTCTCTAACTCAAGAGTAACCTTCCATGTGCAGATTTTCCTGAAGGGTAAAAAGCCATGTACACCTAAGCAATTACAGAGGTCATTGTGACTGTCAAACCCTTATTTTTCGGCCTTAATAAGAAGATTCAAACAAATGGGAAGCCTAACAACTTTTAAATGCGGGGATACAACACTTTCTCTACTTAGGCTTTACCTTCAGCAGTGATTTTCCTTGCTTTTGGCTTCCCTGTCACACATCTTTGATGGTCTCTAATGTGCTGAGTGCTAGTGTGAATGTACTGTGAATACAGTGAGCCTGAAGATTGAAAGGTCTTAAGACTATATTAACATGCAAAGAGAGGGGGATGACAAGCCCCAGCTGCTCCCTGGAGCAGACTGAGCCATAGCGCTGGCTGGAGAGATTAACCGTTTCCTGCGTCTTAGCTCCCGACTGAAGGGAACATCTCCTCTCGACTGAGGCCACCTTATGGGATGTCCACGGGAAAGGCTTCATAGAGGACAGGTGGAAATTCTAAAATTCTAAAATAACCGATACTTCAACCAGTACTTGCCCAGAGCAGCTGTGGCTGCCCCATCCCTGGAGGGGTTCAAGGCCAGGTTGGACGGGGCTTGGAGCAACCTGGTCTGGTGGGAGGTGTCCCTGCCCAGGGCAGGGGGTGGCACTGGGTGGGCTTTCAGGTCCCTTCCAACCCAAACCGTTCTAGGATTCTGTGATTCATGCTTGAGGATGCATAGCGGGTTAGGAACATCGCACCCTGGCCATCGTGTCGGGTAAGGCCCGGCCAGTCATGGACTGGACCACTCCTGGAGTCCTAGTTCCCAAGTTAGGAGCAATCTGCTAAAGCAAACGGTGAATTAGGTTATTTGCTATTCATTTACTAAGGTTTCTATGAAAACAAAGACGGTCATTGATACGGACTCTGAAAGTTGCCAGTGAGGACAGTGAGAGCTATTTATACTGAAACAGCACTGGCTGTCCCGTGACGCTTACATGTGTGTTCTCATCTACCTCATTTCCCCTCCATGTCCTAGTGTGGAAAGGCACGTATCAAGAAGGGCATTCCTCTTTCTTGCCGGCTGCCGAGTGACTGGAAAGGTGCAAGTGAAGTGAGGGATGGCTGTCTGCCCGTCCCGCGCCTGCCGCCACCCTGCGCTGAATTACCAGGCTCCGTCAAATGTAAGTGAGTGGGATCAGGAGTGAAAGGACTCCTGCCAAGTCACCAGAGCATCCAGTCTGCCCCAGGCAGCGTATAGTGTACAACATTATCAAAAGTGTCTGATAAAACAGAATAAGAACTGACAAAACCATTCAAAATTGTTATAAAATACCATCTAAAATAAAAACAGCTGGTCTGCTCAAAGCCAGAAGTTCTTGCCCCAAGCAGACACACACTCGGCAATGGAACAGCTCTGTCTTTCTGTCTGAAACAGGCTCTTTTATCAAACAGTTTGTCTGTCTTCTGCCATTTCACTCTTACTATGCACAACCTACAGACATTTGATTCCAGCCCCAGCGCTTTGTTGGCAAAAGCTAAAAGAGCATATGGACCTGTCTAGATATTGGAGGTATCCAGCAACAGTGTACAGATGTCCAGGCTCTAGCCTGAAAAAATTAAAGATGGGGGCGGCGGGGGGAAAACCTGCCCTGACAGGACGCAATCTGGAGTCTAGTGACTACCCCATTTGCATTTTCTTTCTTGTTATAATCAGGTTAAAACTTTAGCTGAAAGATTTTCTTTCTTTGTCTGTAGGAAACCTCATGCCAAAAACCATTAGAAAGGGGAGGGGTGGGTAAGAGAATGGGCTGGGCGCAGATAAAGATGAAGACTTAAAAAAAAACAAAACAAAACAATGAAAGAACATTTTTGCCATGGGAAACTCCCCACCAGTAATCTGGCATCGGTAGCCAATTCAACATATCTTATTCCAAAAAATTAATGTCTCTTTCATTAATTTTGGGGGGCCACTTAAAGCCGTACAACTATAAGTTGCAGGAAGATTTTACAAACAGTGAGGATTTTGTGACTGTGACCTGTTATAACCCAGAGAGAACATGGAATCGTATTTGTGTTTTTCTACCGAATAGTTATTTTCAGAGGCAAAAAGCCAAACACTTGCATAACTCAATATTAGCATTCTGTCTGTCTGTGACATTTGTAAGTGGACAACACTTTGGCTGACAATGTTGAGCTAGTAAAAGAACAGGGCATGTCTACGGAGAGGAGCCAGTTTAAATATGATAAAGATTAGAGTAAATAAGATTTCAGTCCTCTCCTTTTTTAAGTAAATGGAGTAATTCTCTGAGCATGTGGAAAAATAATAAACAACCTCTCTGCTGCCCAGTAACAAGCCAACAGTCTAGGCTTTTTCTTAACTGGCAATCAACTCAATTAAGAAATTGTGAGTAAATGCCTGACATGCTACTTCTCTGATTTATGCGTTCGAATACATGCTACTTATTTGTGAAATCCTATGAGAACCATTACAGCATTTGAATCAAGACCAGGGCTGGAGAAGACTTGCAATTCTTACCATTTTCTTGCTGCTGGTGTCAGTGTCAGGGTACTTGGGCATTGCTATCGTAGCCGAGACCAGCGCAGCAATTCCACCACCATCACCTCAGCTTCTTGGGCATGTATTTTGTATGTTTGTAGGAAGATACAAACATGTATGTTTGTGTTTCTGTGTGTGGAGAAACTATAATTTGATTAGGAAGAAATGTTGCACAGTTTAGTAGACTCAGTTCAGGCCTGGGAGCCAGGAATGCTCGGTGAACTCATTGCAAAGTTATGTAGGCCAAAATTCCCTGTATCATCCTCTGGTTTTAGTCACTTTTCGATGCTGTCGGTCTGATTTTGCTGATGAAGAGAGTATAAACAGCTCCCGCTGACATTAGGAGTTAGCAAGTGCTCAGCTCCTCCACGCTGGTAAATTGGGTCCCCTCGCTTCGAAGCACTCAGTGTCAGAGGCGGTTGCTTTTATCATCTGTCTTCGCACGATGACATGCATCCTTATTATTCCTTATGATCTGTTCTCCGGCTTTTAATGACCCTACAGAGCTAATGAGATGTTTAGTTCCCCCACCCAAGCGCAACCATATGGATGAGATGATATCAGGCAGCTCGCTGAAACCATTAAATCACAGGCATGCAGAATATCCAGAAAGTTCCTGTTTTCAGCATGTCGGTTTTAGTCTTCAAATGCAGAAGCGTATGGCATGCTCACATGATGTCAGCAGCATAACAGAACAAACTGTCTTCTGCAGACAAAATCCTGTCTATTTTTAACTTTAAAAAGATCTGCAGATGACTATTCTTCCACTTGGGGTGGTTTTCCTCCCTTCCTCCCCTCCTTCCAGAGGCCCTGGCCTTGGTAACGTCACACAGTAATTCTGTATCATGGTAGGGGTGGTGGCAGGGGATATCCATCCACAGCAGTGCCCCAGCCCCTGCGGTGGCCTCCTCCCACTGCCCAGAAGCTCTCCTGCAGCAGACAGCCGAGATGCTCCAGCAGAGACCACCAGACTCTCTTTTACCTTCATGCATCAAAAAGCGAAGACATCAGGGACACCAGCTGTCCTTCCTCAGTTGCAGGGGAGGGACATGAGTGTGGCCCCAGGAGGAATGGCCTTGCCAGGCGCAGAGCAGGAGCTGAAGGTACAGCACCAGCCAGAGCCAGCACGCAGAGTTAGATTTTTCTGGAATCATGGAATGCTTCGAGTTGGGAGGGACCTTAAAGACCATGCAGTCCCACCCCTGCCCTGGGCAGGGACACCTCCCACCAGCCCAGGTTGCTCCAAGCCCCGTCCAACCTGGCCTTGAACCCCTCCAGGGATGGGGCAGCCACAGCTGCTCTGGGCAATCTGGGCCAGGGGCTCACCACCCTCACAGCCAAGAATTTCTGCCTCAGATCTCAGCTCAATCTCCCCTCTTGCAGTTTAAAGCCATTCCCCCTCGTCCCATGGCTCCCCTCCCTGACCCAGAGTCCCTCCCCATCTCTCCTGGAGCCCCTTGAGGGACTGGCAGGGGCTCCAAGGTCTCCCCGGAGCCTTCTCTTCCCCAGGGTGAACCCCCCCAGCTCTCTCAGCCTGTCCTCACAGCAGGCAGGAAGACCCGCTCACTTCTCCTTTTGGCACACGAAATGGGGAGGACCCTCACTGCAAACCCTGTCACCCCACCCCAAGGCTCTGCAGCGTCTCCTAGCCCGGGTTTCACCCAGGAGGGGAGGCCGTGGCTAACACCCAGCAGCTCCTGGAATGTGTGTGGTGGGGGGGGATGGGACAGTGGGGGGGTAGCAAATGCGAGGGGAGAGGGGAGTGTTACTCCATCCTGTGCTTTTCTAGTGGAGGATTGTACCAGTTGGATTTTTAAATACTAAAAGTGCAACTGCAACCATTTGCAGTCTTCCTGGAATGAAAGGAAGCATTGTGTATGAGACACAGGAAGAATTTCCTTTACTGTAACTTGTAGGAGCAAAGGAAATAAAAGCAGAACAGCAGCTAGATGAAGGTCAGATGATCGTATGAATCATACGGTGATGCAAGTTATCGAGTGCGCGGCCCAGTGCACCGCCCAATAAAACCAGATGCCACCTAAGTACACAAGTATCACTTACCCCACATGGAAGTAATTTCTCTTGCTTAGGGCAGAATAGACAGCTTTTGTTTGTTTGTTTCTTGCTATGATACTGTGAATTTAAAAATCAGGAAAAGATCTATCAGGTAGGACAACAGTGGTGATATTGAGGCAGAAGCAATTTCTTTGGATTTTTAGGCATTTCATTCCACCTAGGTGAAAGTTGAAATCCAAGCGTTCCCCAGTCTGAAATCGTGAAGAGGTGATGGAGGCTGCTGTCGGGGTATTGGCAGAGCTGCGTCTGGAAATGTATTTGCAATTTCCATTAGAAGGAGGAACACAATGAAATTCATGCCGAGACCTGCCTGGCCCGTAGGAACCACACCGACTTCCAGAAACACCGTGACACCAAGAACAATCTTGTCAAGGAAATATTATTTTTAATAACTGCGTATGAAATGACTTCACACCTTGAACCAGCAAACTTTGACGTGTCTGGAAAGCTGAATGGGGCTCGCTGTATTTTGACACGTCGCAGACGAGCCGCCCTCCAAGCGCTGCAGCTCCCCTTGGTGCCATTGGGCACACTCTCAGTGCCGTACCAGCGTGCTAAAAGCCATGGATGGTACCAGCAGAAATCTCAACATCTCAATTTTTCAAACTGTTTCGGTGACTAATATTTTTCTCAGAGCTTTGGCCAGTGGGCAGATTCTTTCCGTAGAAGTCTGCATCGCATTTAAACAGTCGGGTTTCATTGCTGTCTTTATCCAAGGCAAAATTGCCTTTGCAGTAGAAGTGTTTTCTTTTATATAAACAATTCCTGTAGCAGTTGCTATTTTGTGAACTACTATTTGAGCCTGTCTCCAGGAGGGCATTAACAAATGTGCTGCACTTTTTAAAGAAGGGACCAAGAGAAATAGAAACAGTTTGCGGGCTTACAGTTAAGGACACCTTGAGGTAGCAGGAACCACCCCGGAGTTTTTTCCAGGTGTGGTCTAAAAGAAGGATGCCTGTAAAATGGTGAAGAACCTGCAACCAAAACCAGCAGTAAGAGCATTGCAATAAGAAACTAAGGGAGCAGGGCTCAGCAGAAGCCTGTGTCCAGGATGGGAATCACCAGCAGCTGCAATGGCATCTCCAGGGACCTGGCCAGTAGCCGGCACTGGTTGATTGTGAGCGGAGACGGGTGCCAGAGACACCACAAACGTGCCGGTGCGGTGATGGTTGTGCAGCCCAGCAGTGACGGGGCCCCGGCAGGTGGAATTGTTGGTGACACCACGGGCAAGGAGGGGGTTACAGTTCTCTTGGCAAGAGTATTTTCCTCGCTGAGGTAGCAAAACCACCACATGCTCCAGTGATGATGCTCAGCTGCCTCCTTAGTTGACAGTCTGAACAGGAAACAGCCGACTCAAATTAATTAGAAATGCTTAATGAGCTCTCATGCTTTGACTGTAAGTGATGAAGGCAGAGGACAGACACCCCCGATGGAAGACATTTCCTCTCGAACTGCCGCTGCTGTATGCATTCTGAAAAAGGGGGAATTCACCCCATATTTCTGGCTGATGACTTGCAGCTGCCGAGCGGCCCGAGCCAGCGAGTCCTCTGCAGACCAGAGGGTGACCTGCCACAGGCACCTGCAGCCCCACAGGGTCGGCAAGCCTGGGAAAAAAACCAGAACTACAATATATTTGAAAAGCTGTATTTAGATTAAGGATTATTTTCCCCCTAAAAATGAGAGTCTGAATTCGTGGCGGGGAAAATGCTGCAACTGCCAGGAGCAGCGGGGCTTCGCACTAGCCCAGGACAGGGCCCTTGATTTGAATGCTAAATCAGTTCAAGCCTACGGTTCTTAAAAAACTGTATCTGTTTCCATGGGAAGGGCCCGCTTTTCACTAACCTATAATTTAAGAAATGGTTTGCAGATTTAAACTGTATTTTGAAAAATAAATTTGCCTCCAGGCTGATGGCTTTTACAGCCTAACCGGCCTCAGAACAATGTCATGTGAAATGACAGAGATCAAGACCTTTATTTAAACTGTTGGAGCTGTACAAGAAAAACAAGCCTGGAGAATAAAGCGCATGGTCATTAATTATTGCGGCACAAGCAGCACAGCTGTAATTATCTTGTTCGCCGAGAACGTCTCCCGCAAATTTTATCAGTCATATTGTTAATACATGGAAACAGGAGCCCTTATTCTTTCTGCTCTTTCGGTAGTGATCAAAATTAGACAAGATTTCTAGTTACAGCTGCTATTAATAAATCTACTCCTTGAAAATTTGGTAGTTAATTTCTTAGGATTCAGTGCACTCAATAAGCTATTGAAAAATATAATTGCTCATGGCTGTAATTTTGAAGTAATTATAGAAGAATTGCTGAATGTAGTCTTTTCAAATGCATCGAAGCTCTCCAAAGCGAAAAGCTTCTCTGGCAGGAAAAATCAAGCGACAAACGCATTTGTACCCTCTTCCCAAAAGGCCCTGTTGATAAACGCCTTTGTCGCGTAAGGACCTGTCGCAGTCCCCACGCCACAGCCCGTAAGCGAGGGCGTCTGCTCAGGAGAGGTCCCACCACCCGTCCAACCTCAGCGCCGGGAGCCGACCGAGCGACTTGCCGTGACCACCCCTGTACGGACCCGGGCTTCGCCTCCCTGCGCTCTCGCCGCTGCTCTCTGTGCTGGCTCTGGGCCACCTATAAACCACTTTCCTTTGGTGACAGTGGAAACAGTCTAGAGATTGATTGTATTAGACAAGAAAACTAAAATAACATGCCTTTAGGAAGTAAGATGCTCAGCGTTCAAGGAAATGCTCTCACCCATCTTTCTCAGCCCGACTACACGCACTTCCATAAGAAACACCAGTTTCATTTTCCACGGCACTCAGGGAAAACATTTGTTTTCCATTAACAGGCTGGGACAAACTCCACCTTCAGCTCTCCCGCCCGGCCCCAGCGATGCCACAAGCGATGCGTATGTGTGTCCCAGAGACGCGACTTCAGCCCGTCCTCCCGGAGAAGGGAACAGCAGCGAGAGCAGCCCTGCGTCTCGCTTCTCGCAATTGCTGCAACGCAGCAGAGCCGCAACGGGACATCCCGGCAGCATCCTGCACCCCCGTAGTGGTTTTCCTTAAGAAAAAAGCTGAGTCTGTCCCCACAGCGGCACTAAAACTCGTGCTAAGGAGTTAACAAAGGCGAAAAAGCAAGTTCCAGATTAAACAGACGCTCTGGTTATGGTGGTTAGAAACTGAACACCAGGAGCAACCAAAGGCACGGCGGTCGGAGAAAGTTCCCCTCTCTCAGCGGTTGAGAAAGCGCAGGAGAGATGAAATCTTGAAACAAGAAAAATTCCAGCATTGTACAATGTCGTTATGGGCTAAAACCCGGCGGGCCCAGGGATGTCCCGGGGGCCCCCGCGGCGCCGGGCGGCCTCACAGGGAGCGGCTCCCTCCTGCTCACACAAGGTTCTCATCTTGTAATGGGAAAAGATGAGCCGGGGCAGGACGTGTCCCTCCTGCCACCCCCACCCACCCGGGGATAAGAAAAGTTGAAGGCTTTTCTGGGTCTGTAACTTCATCTCTGAAAAGACGCATCTACAGAAAAACTGTTCCCAAAGGAGCCGGGTTGCAGGTCCTTAAGGAAAACAACAGCAAACAGAAAGCAGGAAGGCGTTTAGGAAGTGAGGGGTAGATACCCAGGACCCCCCCAGCCCATGGCCTGAGGCTCCTCTCCCTGCCCAGGGCCCAGCTGGAGATGGGGACGGGCAGAGCAGCTGTGTCACAAGGAACAGGCATCTCCTTATCTCCCGTGCTGCTTTTGAAATCCAGGACCAACCTACGTCCCAAATACTTCCGTTGGGATGCTGCGATAAGGACCTGCCGGCTGGTCCAGGATGCCTCATCGATGCCGAGCGTCAGCAGAGCTCCGCCGTCCTGCCCAGCTCTGCCCAGGAGCCAGCCACGGTTCCTCGCCCTCGCTGGCGGCTGAGCACCCGGCTGCTGGCCAGGCTGCACTGCAAGGCTCCGGTACGGAGCACTGGTGGAAATCCGGCCTTGGAACACCAGCCAGTGTCTGCGGCAGGACCGGCGTGACCGAGCCCTGGCATGAGCAATCCAGGCTGGTCCCGCAAACCACCGGGGCCGGTTATTCCGCCCCGCGCCCGCCGCAGCCCGGATCGTGAGGCTCCTGTGGGTGCCGACGGGCCGGATCCGCCTGCGCAAGGTGCCCTGACCACAGAGCGGCCACGCTGGGCATGGCTCAGAGCCGCGGGGGGTGCCACCACGCGCGGGCATTGGGCTGACGTGCATCAACGTCACGGCTCGGGGAAGGAGCCGGTGTTGCCGTGCGGTGGCTCTGACTCGTTCAGGAGATACGATCTTGTGGCAGAGGTGACCGCATATGGCCCCCCCTCCGCCGGCAGCGCAGGAGGTGCTGCCCACAAAACGCTTGTGATGTTGTTCTTCAGGGAGCCTCTCCTTCAGCAGTAACGTCTCAGACCGCAGGACCAGCTACTTACTGTCATCTGCCTGCCTTCTACACCTTTTCCTTCTGCGCAGGAATCACCGGTGATGGCATTCAGAGCTCTCCGTGCCCTGTTGTGGCTGGTTCTCAGGAGCTCAGTGGCGACTCCCACCCTCGGAGCAGATGTCTTCAGCTCCAGCTGGGAACAAACAGCTGGAACAGGCAGAGGTTTAGAAATCAAATTCTGCCGCTGTACAAATATTTTCGGTAATGAAAATAAACAAAGACATGGGCGTAACATGCTTCCTCCTGCTACTATGCTTCCCAGGAGCTGATGGGCTGTAAGAGCGCGTGGGACCTGCACAAGACCCAAGCGGGTGATGGCTCACACGAAGCTGTTCCGTTTCCAGAGCCCCTGCGACGTGTCCAGCCATAGACACTGCAGAGGACGCTGCCCAGCAGCGGTCCCTCGGGGGAGCGGAGAGCCACAGCACCCCTCCGACACACGGCCTCTCCTGCCGGCTGCTCAGCCGATTCCATGGCTCGTGGGAACCTCCGTGTCTGCTCTTCCTGTGCCGGTCGGGGCAGGCCCTCACACCGCCGTACTTCAGCGCTGAGTGAGCTGCGTGTCCTGCAATGACACTGACAGAGCTGGCACGCTGCAGCTGAAACCTGGAGGAAATACATTTAAAATATGAGAAGCTCAACACGACCTGGCGATGTGCGCTGGCAGCCCAGAACCCCCCTGCCCCCTGGGCTGCATCCCCAGCAGCGTGGGCAGCAGGGCCGGGGGGGATTCTGCCCCTCTGCCCCGCTCTGTGAGACCCCCCCGCAGTGCTGCCTCCAGCGCTGGGGCACCACCAGCAGAAGGACACGGAGCTGCTGGAGCGGGGCCAGAGGAGGCCCCGGAGATGCTGGGAGGGCTGGAGCCCCTCTGCTGTGAGGACAGGCTGAGAGAGCTGGGGGGGGTCAGCCTGGAGAAGAGAAGGCTCCGGGGAGACCTTGGAGCCCCTTCCAGTCCCTCAAGGGGCTCCAGGAAAGCTGGGGAGGGACTCTGGATCAGGGAGTGCTCATTTTTAACTCTAGCTCACTATTTTTTAATGATAAATGTTTAAGTCATGTTTGCAGAGGGAGAAGAAAGCAAGAGCGGTTCAGCAGTGACCAGTTTGGGAGCTCTGCGCCTTCATGCAGCCGACAGCGACGCAGCGAGAGCTGCCTCCCGCCCCGCGGCCCCAGGCATCGCCCTGCGCTTACTGTGCACCAAGAGCACAGAAAATAATCACCTCTTCTGCAGCCCCCTCCTGGATGAAAGACACCGTGGTACTGGGGTGCCTGTGGCTCGCTGCCCTGCCTCTGCCCAGGCAAAAGAGAATTCGCTTTCCCCTTTGTTTCAGCAAAATTAAGGGAATTGCAGAAAAGGTCTAACAGTACATTAAAAATGTTGGCTAGCCAGTGCTCTGTCCTGCTCTGGCTGCAGAGTTAAAAAGGAAATAAATTCTGGGCATTTACATCAGAGTTTTCTGGATGCTGCAGTGATTATACTGCGGAATTTACTGCTAATGTAACCGCCTGCCAGACACCCCCCCAGACACATGATGGCCGGCTCACCTCCCGCGTCCCCTGTCAGGAGGACACCTCATGACCGTCTACTCTGGTAACACAAAATTCTCTGTCCTCCCTTAGGTGGAAAGACACTGCGGGAGGTCTGGCAGCCCGTTTAAAGCAGTGGAGCACACGTGTGTGTCACCAGCGTCCCACAGCAGCGTCTCGCTGCCTCTTCTCCGGCGCCGGCTGAGGCCGAGCATCTCCTGCCGCAGCCCGGACCCGGTGCTGCCCGCTTCTCCCCTCCAGGGACCGCAGGCTCTGCCTTCCGAATCCATCATGGCACAGGAACTCTAGGCCAAGCAATAAACCCCTATGTTATAATTATTAAAAGGGAATCGATCCTCTATCAACTGGGTTTACATCGCCCCACCCTTGTGGAGCATTGAGCCATTTGACGTCAGGCTCCTCGGGCCGGGAATTGAGAAGGCGCCGTCGGAGCGATTCACCCGTTCCCGGCTGGCAGGGAGACTCCCGGTGCTGTTACCGCAGCAGCCCAAACGCCCGCGAGTCTGCTGAGACGGCTCCGTTCCCCCTAGAGATGGAAAAAAAAAAGTAGTTGTGTACCAGGTGTCTTTTTACAGGAGGGGACTTGGCAGGTGCAAGCGGAAATCCTCGACAGCTCCGCTCCCAGCCCTCTCCCTGCGCCGGCTCCGGCCCAGCGGCTGCAGGACAGACCCGCGGCCACTTACCTCTGCTCCTCCCCGTCCCTCGCCTGCAGCCGGGGCACCTGGGGGAGGCTCGTACCGGGAAAGTGAACCAGGAGAAAGCTCATCAAAAATAGAGGATGCAGCAACTTCAGACAAAGGTCTCCATCGTTTGCTGATTACTTGTTCCCTCTTCGAGAACACAGGACCTGTATTAATCTCTAAAAGCCGTCGTAGGGACGCTCTGCTACATCTTCCCAAGTGAATTCTTTTTTCCTGTTGTCGGATTATTACTTCACTTCCCTTGACAGCACCGTATCATGATTTGAACTTACATTTAATAAAACCTTACGAAGACTTCTCAGTAACCTTTGTCCCTGCGCAGCGACCCAGAGAGACAGAAAAGGGATTGTAACTGGGCAGACGGGCACAAACACGGTAACGTGTAGGAGAGGAATTACAGACACTGCTGCTGTGACAAACTGCTTGGCGGGTGAATTTGGGATGTACGGAGCAGCGCAGCCACCACGGCTCCATGCATACGCTTTTCTCCTCCTGCAAAGTCACGCATCAGCACGGACGGTCAGGGCCACCTTCCCGTCTCCCGATCGCTTTTTTTGGGCCAAAGACATTCACAACTGACGGGCCAGCAAGTTCAAACACAAATTCCTATTTGAAATGACTGATTCCCTACGAGACCCCAAATGAAATGGCCGCGGCACCTCCGAGTGCCGGGACCCACGTCCCAAAAGGGATGGGTGAGAGGAGACGGACAGACGTCAACCGTGAGAGGGTGACAGTTCATACACTCACTGACACGCTTGTACTACAAGTACAACAAATGGACACAAAAATGCACCAGAAGTAAATTGACATACTGTATTTATTGCACAAATTTCCCCTAAAATTGGGAATGGTTATTATAATACAAGTGCACATCTTGGGAAATATATACAAAACCAGAAGAGATAACAAGTATGTACATTTTACCCAGCATTTTACAAGTACCACCATCTAAATAATTTAGAGAAAGCAAAAAATTGTCATAAAACATCTATAACAACTAATACGGAAAACATACGCAAGGTGTAAAATCCTTTCTTTTAAATATTTTTTGTTCTTAGCAGCCCAGTGTTTGCCAATTGCAACAAAAACCAAATCTGCTAATTTGTGTGCCTAGTACACTTAGTTTTCAGCCAGAAAATTAAGACATGTTAATGGAGATTGGCAATAGTGGAAAAATCAAACGTTAGTTTTCTATTCACATAAAACAATCGCGATATACTTTTAAAAAGTCGATGCTATAGTCCTGTAAAAGATCCCTTTTTGTATTATTTCAGAAATAGACTCACGTACCACGTTGTTCACGTACCCTAAAGGTTAACTTACAGAGTAACTTCCCGTCACACGAGGGTGATGGTTGGGGTTTGACCACACACTGCTCCAGAGGGTGCCACCGCCCCGGGGGCTCTGCGGGGACCGGCCCCGGCGGGCGGACGAGGAGGAAGCCCCATCCGTGGCCGCTTCGTCTGGGACCGACTGGACACATCGTCACGACGGCGTGAACGGGTTGTGTTAGGCAGAGACAGCCGAGAAGGCTGCCGCCGACCAACCACCCTTTGCTCCTTCTCAAGTTAATACTAATTTCCAGCTGCGCAAGGGCCTAATAACGGTTAAAGGGAGGAGAACACGGTATTTTCCTGTAAGGATGCATTATAAGCGCGGTGCTGGAGGTGCCAGGACTACGGCGCGGCGCTGCCCGGCTGTCTGGGCTCGTGCTGGGGACGAAGGAACCTCCCCGGAGCAAGGGCCGGAGCTGGGCCTTGGGGTCCCTCCACCAGGACCACAAGGGCAGCCCCCGGCAGCGCCCGGTCCCTACTGCACACCTAGGTACAATGTTCGGAATCGTAACTATTGGCTATATAACGTATCGTAGCAAAGAGTTAAAAATTCATATTCTGAGCTCAATCCTATGGTTCATTAAAAATGTGTTTACACAACTGGGCCCCTACGTTTTGTGCTCATTCCAAAAGCCAGATGTAACGTAATTGTGTGGCAAAGAAAGGACATTTGAAGAATAGGGGAGAAACACATCTTAGATCACATATTAAACACAAGTTTCTTCCCTGCAGCAGTCAGCGTTAGATTTTATATACAGAAGAGTTTCAAATGACACTGCTTATATTAACTCTGGTTTACTCCCTGACGGAGACGCAGTCCTGCGTGGAAAGGGCTGCGGGTTTGCCACAGAGGTCTGCCCTGGAACACAGCCTTCAGTTACAGATTTGAAATATTACCGAAAAACCCCTCCGGGTGAAATCCTGGCCCCCGCGAAGGAAGGGAGGAGAGTTTTGTCTTCGGCAGCAGCGGGGCAGGGATCTCTCCTATTGTTTTCAAGTTTATCAAATGGTTAAAATAGATCTGTATTTAAAATAACTCGGCAAACAACAATAGCAGGCGTGCTATACTATTGAAAAGATGATTACAGAACGACGTATTTATAGAACTGTTTATATAGAGTTCAGCGCCCAAGTGAACACATATCTCCTACTTCTGTGGATAATCCATGAACTTCAGAATGAAACCAGAACCTAAAAATCAGCAACAGGAATTGGCTGCTAGGACAAATACGCAAAGAAAAGCCTATAATGAAGTGTCCAGTTAAACTGAGGTAGTAGAGCCTTTGCAAACATAATCCACCTACCACTGTCTATTTACATTACTTACACCAGATTGGGTCCATCAGCTATTCCTACAACTATTGTATATACAAGGAGAAACCAGTGATGGCTGAGGAAAGGAGAAATGCTGCGAATAAAATAAACAACATTTCCTGCTGGTAATTACACGAGTGAGTAGAAAAGGGACGAGAGTCATCTGCATCAAGGGTCTATTTGTCAAAAAATAATTTTGATATTCCTATACTATGGTGTAATCAACGTTCTTTTTTTTGTAGAATGGTTTTAAAAAATATATCAATTCGTTACCTGAGCAATTAAGGGTAATAGCCTATTCGGTTTTTTTCCCCCGATGCTTTGGTACAATTATTTCTAGTTCATTATTTCAATAGCTGACTGACTGCTGTAAAAAGAACAGGGTGTTGCGAGAACATTCCAGACCATAAAAAAGTTAGAGGTAAGAGTCATGTCATTCCGGGGACCCCACGGGGAAATTTCAGCCAACCTTCCCTTCAGGTTGTTTTTTTTTCCTTAACATTTTGATTACGTTGTGGAAGAAAAGCATCACTTGGTATAAAGCAACATTACAACATTATAAACATTTAATACTGGTTACAACATCCGGCCCAGAAAGGGAATCTCCATCGCTGGTTTGTCTGTTGGCCTCTTC
>VYZM01013508.1:33298-81801 GCA_013398915.1 Dromas ardeola | reverse complement strand
TCCCTCCTCCCTGCCCCCCCCGCCCCCCGCTATTCCCTCTCCCCAGGAGAAAGAGCATAAATAAATTCTGGAGTTGAGCGTCATTAATAAGCTTTTTACAAAACAAACCAACCCCCCCACCCCCTGTTCTTCCTCTGGGAAGTATCCACAATTTGACCGTGACATGAAAAAGTAGAAGTTGTTTACAAATCATTGCAGCTTGAGAATTACAGATCTTAACGAGATCCTAATCAGTGGAAGCCAGTCTGAAGCCAGCTGCTGCGTTCTCTTGTTAAGTTTATAACTGCCGATAGCATCATCTATTTCTCAAAGCAGTTCTTCCGCGCATTTCCCGATATAAATTACAGTCAGCCACTGTGGCAGAAACTGATAAAAAATGCAGATCTTCAGCTTTTGCTAAAATCTTTCCTTTTGTGTGGTTGAAATCTCGGCCTTACTCATTTTTCTGTTTCTTTATCCTTTTTTATAAATGAGCGAGTGGGAGAGGAAAAGTCTCCAACTGTTTGCATACCGCGCAGTCATATATGGAGGTGCTGCAGCTCGATGAGCAGTTTGTTTTAATTGCTTCAAAGAGAAAGGAGCCAGAACAAGTCGTCTTCCACTTTGTTTCCAGAGGGGGGAAAAAAGTCAACGTCTCTGGCCTCTGGCATTTTAAAGTAATATCTGGGCAACGTAGGGAGAGTGAGTGCTCGCTACAGCTGCCAGTAAAGGGAGGTCGCTGGATTCAATCCTAGAAGGAAGCAGAAGAGTCACATTTAATCTAAGGCGAAGCGTAGCTGGGCTGAACACGTGCGTCAGTCGCCACACGGCCTGCTCCGGCCCCAGCGGTTGTGCTGGGCCTGGGAGATTTTACAGCGCGGAGTGGCAGGACATCCCCCAGGTAACAGGGAAGCCGACTGCGCTCCCTCCTGCCGCAGCGCTGCCAGCGGGGTGACACGCTGCCGCCACCAGACTGTTTCTAACATCCCCCCCCGAGATGTGCCAGCTCGCGCTGAGCAACAGCTCCGCGCTGTCAACGATCCTCAGCTCCCACCTGCCTGCTTGGGGTTTTTTTCCCCAGGGCCAATAAACTGGTGAGAAAGTAGATGAAGGAAGGAAAACCAGGAGATTCCTTCCTACCCTCAAAGGGAGCAACAGCTGGGGGACAGGGCGCAGGAGCAGAGGACCAGGCTAAACTGCTTCTGCAGCTGCCGAGGAAGCGCTGGCACCGGGCTCACCCCGCTGCAGCTGCTCCCCATCTCCAGCTCCACACGCGCTCCGTGTGCCCTCCTGCTCCCCCAGTACTCCTCTGCACGGAACGCCATTCAGAGCCATCCTATAAACACCCCTGAAATAGCTCCTCTGCCCCTGCCCCACACCCCCAGAGAGGAATTATGCGCCTTAAATGACACAGAGGGTGTTTTCTGCCATGTAGGGAAAGTCAATGTGGAGGAATCAGGTGCCCCACGTTGTTCAGTGGTGACTGACCAACTAAGGACGGAGCCTGACAAGCCCTGGGGTGCTGAGCCCACCTTCCTGCCCGGAGGGAAGAGAGAAGGGCTGGGGGATCCTGGGGATCAAGCAATGGCTAAGGAGAAGCCTGCGGCCACGGGCGATTTATGCCACGCCACGGTTCCAGTCCCATTTAGGAATCCGTTTCGCTGTGCTTAGCCCAAGCCCAGGCAGAGGATGTGGCGCTGGCAGACCCGGGGCAGCACCGCTCGCAGGAGGGGAGGGATCGTACCCCAGCACCATGCCCAGCTCCTTGACGTGAACTCTCATCTGGCCCTTGAGATACTCAGACAGCATCTTGCTTTTGAAATACAGCTCCTGCAGCCGATCTTCCAGGTGCATAACACACTAGAAAGCAAAGGGGTTGTGTCAGGGAGAAGACAGTGCTACGTCCAAACTGCGCCCGGCCTCGAAGCAAAACCGCACAGACCCCCCACATCTACTGCCTTCTCCGTGGCCGTGCCCAGGTGAATAATTAGTAAGATACTGGCAAATTTTATTTCACTGGCAAGACTCTCACTGTTGAGCAGAAGCCTTTGATTGCATGTTAAATCAGAATTAATAAGACAGCTGTCTTGATTAGAGAGCAGCGTTTAAATGGACAGCTCAAAAAGCTACGTCAAGGGGATGCCCTGGCTACTAAAATTGGGGCTACAGATAAATAAACTAGGCAGAACTTCACACCCTCTTCAACCTACAAAGCGAAAGGATGCTTTAAAAACATCGCCCTCTCGATTGTCACTCATACTTACAAAGTTTGGAGATAAATTATGCTTGTAAAGCTGAAGAGTGGAATGAAGCAGGTTGGAGACGAGACTGGAGACTAACACTTCTTTTCCGAGCTTATTATCAATCATTCGTCTCTGGCTACTGGCCACTTGCACTGTCCATTTGTCCGTGTCTGCAATAATGCAGACGGCTTCTGCGATCGGTTCATCCAGAACAGGATGCTAGAAACAAAAAAAGAATAGCAGAACCCTGAGAATGATGAACGACAATGGTCTTTTCACAAAACATCATCATCCTGGATAGCAGGGATAGCGTCCCAGGCACTGCTTCATCTAAAATACAGTAACACGTGCCAAGAACTGCATTCCATCTATTGAAAACACAGCTTTACTGTAAGCAAGACGCAGTCTGAGGAGGACAGTTGCTTCTTTTCTTTCATTTCCTTCTAGGCTTGAACGCGTGTCCCTGTCTGAAAATTAAATCTTTTGATACTTGATATAAAGAGTTCTGACATATCTAAAGTATATTGTAACTGAAAGTACCAAAAACTCAACCTGCTGTTGAACATGGCTGCGTTCACGAGGCCGGTTTTATTCCCCGTTGTCACTGGTTCCCCTTTACGGGAGGGCCAGCAGAGGGAGTCAGGACCCAAGCCTGCGCCCAGCTCCTCCTTTCCTCCCGAGCAGCGTTTCCCCTCCCGTCCAAAGCCGTGGAGATGGTAAAAAGGGAGTATTTGGAACCCCACTGTCCTCCGCGATACATTTTTGGGGCTGGAATGTTAGGAAGCGCCTCTTTCCTTCACACAGGGCTAGGCCGCAGGTATTATTTCACTTGAAGATAAGCATTTAAAATCTTGCTTCCTCCTTTTCTATCCTCTCCATCTTTGACTTCTGCAACTGAGGTTGAAGGCTGCTGACAGTCACACACCGCTACCAGGTTATATTTCAGGCACATCTGTTTCCCAGCAGCAGCTACCTCACGCTGCTGCCTCTGCTGCCTGAAGTTCGGTTACGCTTCACAAATAGCTTAAGCCACAATGGCTTAAAGCAGCCCCTAGAACAGCCGCGCAGGGAGCGAAACTGCCCCGGCAGGGCTGGGCACAAGGGAAGGGGACAGCAACGCGGGGAACGGCCGCAGCGGGTGGCCGTGCCACCTGCGTAAGGTGTGATGCACGTCATTAACTTGAGAGCTGTGGACGAAGGGGCATTTCGGAGGCTCCCAGGGGAGCACTCAGCGAAGCAGACTGACTGCTACCAGTCTGTGTGTGGCTCCTTCCCCAGTCCCTTGGGAATAAACTGGAGGGCAGCAGAATCCCGCTGTTCAGTGACAGCCTGCTTCCCACTCCTCTCCCGGTGACTATAAAAGGGGTAGGAAATGCCCCACTTCCCAGTCACACCTCAGTTCATCTAGGAAAAAGCTCCTGTGGAGAAGAGATTTCCAGCATGAGAAGTGCGAGTCCCCTTAGGGCAATTACCTTTATATTGATTTCTCCTTTTCCGACAAAGCCGGCACTACTGGATACTTTGACTACAATCCTAAAATAGGAGTAATGTCCCCAAAATACTGAGCATTCCTGATGGCTTCACCGCAGAAGACACGTTCTGCCCCACAGGCGGCAGCAGGTTGGTTAGACGTGCGCGGGAAGAGGAGGGAGCAAAGGGAGCTTCTGCACAACCACTGCAGCCAGACTCCGTGCCCGGGAGGAGGTGCCCAGCACCGTCAGCGCTTGGTCTTGTTTAACATCATTCCATCCCGTGGGCACGCGGCAACCATCAGCAGGCTGCCATGTCTGCAGGAGATGATGATTTCTCTACGGCTCAGCAGAGAGATCCATCTTCTCAAGGGCACAAGCCTCTCAGCTGGCTTCAGCAGGAGCCTAAGTTTTTGTGCTCCAGATTTGCAGTGAAATAACCATGTTTTTCAGAAACATTAATTGAGAGAGGAGGAAAAATTGGTGACCTGGGACTGGAGAAACCTGAAGAGAGCTGTGACAGTAAATATTTCCACTTCCAGCAGGTTTGTACATTCAAAAACATTTGCCCTTCCCTACTGTGACAAATACATTTACCAAATATAGCTTAATTACCTGCACAGCATGAGACAAATCTGACACCAAACAGTGCCTCAGCTTTTCATCGCTTCCTATTCCTTGCAAAACAAAGTCGGGGACATAAGATGAACAGTAACCACCTAGTAAGGATCTTCCAAAATTGGCAATACTGGGCTGGACAGAGTTCACTTCCACTAATTTTGACCTGCAAGAAAAGCACAGCAAAGAGATGTACAATAGTAAACATCAAATTCAGCTTACAGAGAGGTTGCATTCTCACATTTGTCATGTCTCTTCTAACTTTCATTCAAGCATTTTTTAAAAAGAAAGAGTTTAAAGTAGCTTTTGCAGTCAGACCACTGCGGAAGAAAAGGAGATGAGCCAAGATCGCAACGCACAATTAATATTTTTTTCCAGACCACTAATCTCTCTATGTTCTTTTACAACCAGCAAGCTCAAGAGACACTTTTCCAACCACCGATGCCAAGTTAGGCTACACTCCTCCAAACATGTGACATGAGAAGAGGCGCTCTCTTTTTTAGGCTGTCTTACTGCTGCACAGCACTTACCCAGGGAAAGGAATCTCATATTCTTCCGCCCAGTCTTCTTGCTCTCCTCCGTAATAGTTACCGCTTGGTCTAGTTAGATCATGACCTGTATCCTCACTTTCACTGTCACCCAGGGCACTATCTGAACTCTCGTTTCTTGGAATGTCCCAATCAATTCCTGGGGCGACTTTTTTCTCTACGTTTTCTCTGTCCCCATGGGGGACGCGAATAGAGATGTTCTCTCTTTGGTCCTGCTCATTAAAGCAGTTTTTGTAGGTCTCTTGTCGAACAGAGTCCATAAATTTACAAAATTCGCTAGGTGGTTTGCTAGTCTTTGTACACAGCTTTTTAGAAAACTCTAAACTACTGCTGTGAGCCAGAAGGTCTGTAGCTGCTTGCCCTGGAATATCATCAATAGTCCGGGTTTCAATTGAACTGTCATCAGTAAAATATTCGTCAAACAGACTCATGCTTTCAGCGTTGTATGGATTTGGATTCCAGCTCTGATGCTCACTAGCGACTTGAGGAAAGGGTTCAGCTGTCCCACAGTCTCTATTTTGGTCCTCAACAGTTTGTTTAGCTTCACAGTTCTGATCAGCAGACACTCCTTCCTCCGTTGCTGGCGGGCTGTGATGCCGAGCAATTTGTTCCACTACTGCCTGACTTCTGAGTTCGATGTCTGAATCGGGCGACATGGAATCTCCGATGAGGAAAGTCACCTTTGTCTGAGCTTCGGCAGCACTGCAAGGAAACGCATCGCAGAAGAGCTTATCCGGCGGCTTCTTTTCCACAGCAATGCCGGGTGACCTTGTTACGCAGACCGCCTGGTTGCCCGATTCCAGAGAGTCTTCGCTCCTCCACACGTTTGCTGTTGGCTCCAAACCAGATTCCGTCACTCCACGTTTTTCTGGTGACGCTGACCCTGTGCACACCACAGTCTCTAGTTTTGTGTCCAGGCAGGGTCTCGGTTGCTTACCATCAACAGCATCTTCCTGGCAATCGTCAGGAACAATAGTTCTGTTCTCATCTGAAGAAGTTTCCAGCTCTACCTTAGGAGTGTTTTGAGCGTCTTCTCTCTCGTGCTGTGAAACACCTTCTATGTTTTGTGCAAGGGAAATCGGACATTTGCAATATTTACAGCTACAGTTCGGAGTTCTCATTTCTTCACACTCCGTCGGGAGCAAGTTGCCCCTGTTCTTGTGCATCGTCACAAGCACGTACTCCGATTCTTCTACTTCTCCTTTCTCCAGCGTGGTAGTTATAACAGTTCCAGGCATGACAATGGCTTCATCTTCCCCATTTTCTAGCAGATGCGTCTCTTGAAGCTCAGAGCATCTGATGAAGTAAGTAAGGAAATAAAGCAATCTCTGTACCAGGTCATGCCTTTTGCCAACCACGACTGTTTTCGCTAATCTCACAGGTGATCCAATAGCCCCATACAGGTCACCTAGAATGGGAAACAAAACAATTATTTTGCACCTTTAAAATAAACTATTCTTCTAACAGACAATTGTTGTGGACGGTTTTCAAAGGCCAGGCCTACAACAGAAAAATACTAAAGCAGAAGAGTGAGGACTGCTATGCTAGTAATTTTATTTCCAATACAGAGAATCCCAAAGATGCTGTTGGTATCGTATGTAAGGTGACACGCTGGTCAGGGAGACGTGACCTCACATATTAGGGAGTATTCGCAACAACTAACTTCAGTGCCTAGTTTTGCAGGCTCTTCTCCTGGGTTCCTTATATAGCCATGGGACGGAGGAGGCATCTACTCTGAATTACCCTGCATAGTCTGGAAACTGGGTGAACTTTTACCCACCAAGAGAAAGCTGTAAGGAGAAACAAACCTATGCCAAGAACAAGGGCAAAAAGGGACGGTGGGGGGTGCATAGCTGAAGCCAACCTTCTTCTCTTCCCTCCCCTTGAGCTCTACACTATGGGTTGGATGGGTTGTCCTGACTGTATTCCAGATTCACCTGAGGAAGTGCCTGTGCATGTGGCCAGCCTCACCTCAGCGGACCCCTTGAATCCCACGAGCTCTGAAATGAAGCCTTTTTGCCAAGTCCCTGGCCATTCCTGCCTATACCAGAATAGGGCAACCTCGCAAGACTTTCCCTTCCCTTCCCTAATCAAATTCCATGAGAGTTTGCGTACAGAGCAGGATAATCTGACCAGAGTAGGAAGCTCATCTCCTCTTCTCTACTCAGCAGCTAGAAGACAGCTACTCAATCAACTGGGCTTTGAGACCTTCCCCAGGGGGTCGCCTCGTCATGACTTCCTGTACTGTGTCGCTCCTTTGCCTGTTGTATGGAGAGTATGTTCATTTCTTATCAAAAGACGGATTTCCTTGATTTGCTCTTTCCAGAATCAGGCTTAGTGATAGCAGCATCCCAAAAAAATAAAAACTTATTTTCGTTATAGAGGGAGGACCAGAGGAGGACTGGAATCCTCCATCATCCCCAGGGCAGATGACCTTAAGAGACCTGCCATAGATGACTAAAGAGGGCTTTACTTTTTGGCTGCCATTTTATAATTGATTAATGCCTTGAGAAATTACAGCACATATAAAAAAAATACAGCAACCACTTCTAAGCTTGAAATACACACTTTTGTCTCGTTTTGAATAAAAAAAAAAAAAAATTATCTGGGAGGGAAGTAACAAGCACGCGCATATTGATTGATGTAGAGCTGTTGGATGGTTTAGAGCTGTTTGCCACATACCGAGCTGTGCCCACAGTGGGTTGTACGGATGAGTTTTGGCCAGCATGTCCACGCTCTGGGAAGAATGCTTTTCCAGGAAGATTCTTATAGGCGGCTGGCCATTCGGCATGACGGTAGGGACCCAGGCCAAGTGGTTAGTCAGGACTGCAGTCAGTAAAGCTGGTAAAAACCTGAAAGCAAAATGTTCAGCATTGGTTTTTCCCAGGTACACACTGAGGATGTTAAACTGACAGCAGTTCTACAGTCTCTATGGATCAAGGATTACAGAAACAACCAAAGTCGGCAGAGATTATCCCTTCAGTCTCGGCTTTTTGGGGAGAGAAGGGAAGGCTGTATCCTCCCCTCCCGCCCTGCAAAGCTCTTTCTTACAACACACATTTGAAGTGAAATGAAATATTTTAAAGTTGTGGCATCTCAGTTCCTCTGTTTGGCAATAATTATGAGACTTCCTATTTTGCAAGATTTATGTTGTAAAACACCTCAAAACCAACGTACTTTGTTTGCTGTAAGAAAAAAGTGGCAATGTGTGGCCTCTGTACTCCAAGAGGGATATCCCAAACCCTTAAGATCTGTAACTATTCATGAAAAGGAAGGCAATTGCTACCAAACCTGTGTAACAGTTAGTTGCTGTGTTCTTTCAGAGAACTGTTAAGCAATTTAAGCATATATGGTTGCTTCTTTTCAAAAATAAAAACTCCTGAAGTTCTGTAGCTCAGACAGAAAGCAAAACAGTTTTCACTAGCTAAGCAAGTAAGATGAAAAAACCTTTCTGAAAAATGTTAACCATCAGCTTTATTGTAATGATAGAGCATAGTTTCTGCTCCGTGGAGGGAAGGCTTTCCTTCCCAGTCCCCTTCCCTGGCAGGAGGAACGTGCAGAAGCGCAGCCCAAGAGCCGCCCGCACGCCGACAGATGGTGCTGGCGGCACAGGTGCCCGGGGAGGAAAAGAGTCAAACGCCACCAAGCCTCAAAATAATGCTATTTGAATAGTTTACAAGCATCAGGAACCCTACAGTTTACATTTAGCCCCACTTCCTCACTAGGCCCAGCTAAAGGAGGAAAGGAGATTTAAAACTGGATTGAAAAGGAGGATATGGGGCTTGATTTTCCTCTTGCTTCCATCAGTGTACATCTTACTATAATTCAAATAAAGCAAGCAAACAAACACAAACAGATGACCATTCAAATGTAACTAAGATGTACGGGGCTCAGAATGGCAGGGACCAAAGGGGTTAATCCCAGGAAAAAGCTTCCACTGCAGCGGGAACTGATTTTAAGAAAATACATTTGAACCCCCTCACAAGTCCCTACAGTTTCTCCCGTTGCCCAGCGGCAGGAGAAGGGGGACCACGCTGACCAGTGACTGTCACCCTCCCATCTGCGGGAGGGAAAAGATGAGGGAAAAGTTGGTGGTAAAGCTGGAAGATGGCGAGCAGCAGCCCCTTCCCCACCCTGCAGAGAGCAGCTTCCCCGGAGCGAACAGCTGGTCTCTCAGTGCCATTCCCACTCAAACTTCACATGTTTGTGCTCGTTTTAGGACTTCAGTGGAGCCAAGCACTTTAAAAACTTCCCCTATTCATGCCCTGGGGAAAGAGGATGAAGCGTTGACAAAAGAGTAAATTTATCAGATTCTCCCGAGTTTATCAAGAACATTCTCTCCCAGTTTTTAACAACCACTCAGGGCTTTGCCCTGAGGGCAGAAAGGTGAGTACTAATGAAGCACACCATTTCTTTAGTGGCACTTTACAGAAGTCAAGTTTAAGAGCAATTTGCGGTCAGACAGTATTACAGACATGGCTCTTACTGAATGTCTAACCTTGCTCATCATATGATAACTGATTTTGAAAGGTAGATTAATGCATTTCATAAGGTATGTTCACCCCCTTCCAGACATACACACCCATCACGCGCTTCCTATGGACATGTTTCAAACGTTTAGCCTCTACCAAGATTTAGAGGGTTGTGGGGAAGCAGTCATTTAATAAGAAACTTTCTTATTTCTTTTTTGTTTTACAAAGAAGGTATTTATGTATGGTCTTTTGATGATTTGATTACCCAGATTTTAAAAACCGATTCAAAAATTGGTTTGAAATACAACGGCATGAACACATATGTAATTTAAAAACTAAAATCCACCATACTGGTTTTTAGAAGCATTTTCCATCAAGAAAGTGAATTCCTTCATGAAGCGATGGCAAAGCTGGTTCTTTTCCGGTGTCCCCGACATCATAGTAAGCCACACAGGCTCCCCAATACGTGGCATCGTGTAGAGATTGCAAATAGTTGTTCTAGGAAAAAAAAAATAAATCCAGAAGACTAAAATAAATAACCAAAGGCAGAGATCCCTATTCAAAGAGTTTAATGCAACATTTAGTTCCAGCTGTCATTTCTATCAGAAACAAAATTTCTCTCATCAACCATTGCCCAAACCGTGTTGTTCATTAAATAGTATAAATTCACCCTTCCACCTCGGAGGGTTACAGTTCTTCATGCATGTACCTCAACTCAGCCCAAGCACAGCAACATTCACTGTCAAAAGTCAAGAGCTGCCTTGTTCCGAAGGGAGAAGAAATGAATGATTTGTTGTTGTTGTTGTTACCTCCTTGCTTTCTCCCCAGTTCATTCAAAACATGTAAATCCTCCATAGTTCTGCCTGGGGCAAGTTTACATGTATCTGACTTACAAAAATACCTTAACTTCCTCCTTGCTTTAAAAAAATTGATGTATCTCCAGGTCAAACCCACCAAAGTGTGGATTTGTCGAGCAGGGGACCAGGTTACTTCTTTAGCTTTAAATACAGGATGAGAATCAAAGTTACCCCACGGTTTCAAGTATCATGCACCTACCCACATCTTTTTTTGACTTTACAGAGGACAGTAAATGAATGATTAAAACTTTGGCTTTGCAGTAAAACACCAGATCAAAACCCTTCAGATTACTGTTAAATTCCTCTAAAATCTAAACCAAATTATAGCTTTGTTTTGAAGTACAATGCCTACATTATGACACTATGGGGACAATTATTTTTATCACAGTAAAAATGTAGCCTGAAAAACAACCAAAACAAGAAAGGAAATGACTGATCAATTCAGGTTTCTTCCCACCTAATGCACTATTTTTTCTAGAAGAGATATTTTTGGTTTACAAGACGAAGATTTACATTATCCCATTATCTCTAGTACTACCCCTGATTTATAAAAGATCTTCTCTGGATACGTTGGTCTAAAAATTTATAGTCACTTCCAGAAGTAAAGCAATGGCCGTGCGCGCCAGGCAGGCAAACGCACTCCAGCAGCAGCTGCCAAATCTTCCTTGGTTTAGTGCTTAAAGTGAAACTCCCAAGGAAGTGAGAGCAGCAGAGCAGCACACAACGGTACCCCTACGAGGGGCGCTCGGGGCGGGGGGAAGGAATTATTCCCTGGTTATTTGGCACAGAAGAAAGCAGCTGTAGCGTGACAAGACCAGAGCGGCTCCCCAAAGGGCAGCAAAGGTGACCGTGCACCATACGACGTCACCGGGACTGCTCAAGAAGAAAGGGGGTGAGGGGGGCAGTGGCATTTTCCGCCTTATTTTTTTCTACCGGTTTTCATTAAATACAAAATCCATCCTGTGTGTTCACGACAGTCAAAATCAACCCTGTCTTCCTCAAAGGTTAGATTTCCAGCCACTCCACTGCCACAGGCACAGTAGGAAAGCCAGAAAACAGTCAATGGGCTGGAGAGGGGGGGAAAATCAAGTTACCAGACCCAGGGCACTCAGAGGGGTTGCTGTTTGCTGGGTCCGCGCAGAGCAGCTCTGCGTTAACCCTCTGCTGCCGGTCTCTCTTGGGAGGAAAGCACGGACTGGTTCCAAACCTGGGCACAACAGTCCTGCCAGGGGTGGCCGTGAGTGGGGCACGCAGCCGGGGGACCCCAGCAGCGCCGCTCCACGGGGGGAACTGGAGGTCTCCAGCAGCACAGCAGTCTTGGGGCACCGGGAATTCATGCCTCGGCAGTAGGGAGTTGGGACTAGAGGTGGGATTATTAAGGGAAAACTTACTATTCACAGCCCATTAACTGGAGTGGATGTTAAAGAGGTCCAAAGAAAGGGAGAAACCCCAAGTCCAGGGACTTCAAAGCTCGATGAGTTTCAAAACTCAAAACAAGTATCAAAATTTACCACCCACCCCCCCTCCCCCAACACAGCTGACCTTAGAGACCTTAGAAACTGAAGATAAATCAAACAACTTAACGTAAAATACAGCTTATTTCTCCTTCCTATGCAAACTAACCCAAGCCAAACCTCCTGCAGCTCGGCTGTTTTGAAAAAAGAAACTACTTCTATACTAAAACCAACATATTAAAATATTTGTTTTCCTTGAAAAGATAGACCGAGTCTTGTGATTCGTTATTTACTATTCTGGTAACCCTGGCTGCATCTGCAACTGATAGTGTTTCCTCAGAGAGCGATCAGATTGCCCTGGCCGGCGGCCAGCAGGCATGTGACTGCAGTGCAGGGAACCCTCCATGCCAGCGCGGGCAGCAATGCCACACGGACCAAGGGCAAGGATTAACCGCTTTCCAGCTCTGCAAACACGCGGGAGAACGCGCTCTTTCCAAAAAAGAACCCCAAAAATAATAATAAAAAAAATAAACAACAAAAAAAAAAAAACCCACCACCCTACAATGCTACAGGGAGGTTAACCGGATTTAAAAAAAATAACAACCATTAAAAATCAAATTGATCCCTCTCAGCCATCTGCAGCAAGCGGCCCCCTCCCCTGCGCTCACCGTCCCCCACGCACACCAGCATGCAAGGGAAAGTTCAGTTAATGAGAGACTCTGTTCTTTTGAGGGTTCCAGTACATTTTAAATGGTTTCTATTTGGAAATGCTTCCGGGAGGCTGAACTCCAGCCTGGAGCTGACAGGCGTCTTCGGCACCAGCGACGGGTGCAGCAGGGGCTGGGGGAGGTCCTCAGGAAACACCTTTGTGTCTAACAGCGGCTTGAAACCGAACAAAGCGCTGCCTGGCCGAAGGAAAATGAAGACCTGAGCACAACCCCTCCTGCAGTCCCTCGGGGTCTGCCTGCCGTGCGGGCGCAGATGGCAGGGAGGCGAGTGGCACGGTGCGGCTCGGCCGCGCGTCAGGCGGTGCTGCTGCTCCCTGCTTCCTGCTCCCCCCACACACACCCGCAAACCTCCCCGGCCTTTGGCCTGGCCTTTAGTACCAGTCCCAGGTGTATTTCCCTGCTGCTGCACCAACTAAACATGAGAGACGGCTCCTCGTGATAAGAGCATCCCTCTGTAGCCCCCCATCATAGAATGGTTTGGGTTGGAAGGGACCTTAAAGCCCACCCGGTGCCACCCCCTGCCCTGGGCAGGGACACCTCCCACCAGCCCAGGTTGCTCCAAGCCCCGTCCACCCTGGCCTTGATCCACATCCAGCTTGTGACGCTCAGCACTGTGCTGTGAGAGCTCTCTGCCATTTCTGAGCTGCGATACAATGGGAAAGCTTACTATCTCTTTAGGGATTCTTTCAAAACAGGAAAAAAACATCAGCGGTTTGTAAAACTTACTTAACATGCATTTGCACCCTATCCTCATTCCCTCTTTCCATAGGTGATTGTTCCTTAAAAAGCAACAAGAAGAGGAAGGCAGTAATTGCTGCAGTGAGCACCCATGCGCCTCCTGTGCCCGTGCTGGCACAGGGACCAGCCCGCACCGCTCAGTTCACAGCAGCATAAGCTGCTTAAAAATTACCGGCATAAAATAGGATCAAATTTGGCTGCCAGAAAGCAGAGAGAGGTGTTTCCCTGGGCCTTGTGCTCAGTGTTTCGTTGCCAGCCTGCGTATGTGCCACACAGGTATCAGTCAGATGCATAATCTGTATTATCAATGTGCTGCATTGGCCTCAGGGATCGGGGGAGTCGAAATGTTTATGCAAGTACAGTAGCTTATTTCGTAAGTCATGTGTCTGCACAGCTGACATCTGAAGAGTTTTAAGCCTCTAAGTCAAATGTTAACAGCTAAACCCATCAGTGCTTTAGAAAATTAAAAATTGCTGTAAAGTGAATAATGATGCAAGGATAGGCCTGGAGCTGGGCGCCAAATCGATGGCAAATTTATCAATAGCAGCAATTTGCAGAAGCAGCCTAGGCCTTTCAGTGAAGGCAGCTTTGTTTTTTCCAGGATGAGACAAGAAGAGCACAGGAAGGGGTCTGTTTTGCTGTCGTCTTTTCTCCCCCTTGGCCCCCAGGACTGGCAGGTAAATGCCTGTAAATGCCTGGCTGCCCCTGCAGCCATCTCCTCTGCAATAACCCTCCTTGCCAGCTCCCAGGCTGAGCCACAGCCACGGCACCGTCCCTGCAGAGGGGGACTTTTGGGTGGCAGGAGGCTACGGTAACAACCCTCACCCTCCCTCCTCCCTTCTCTGATCAGCACGGCCATGTGGAACTGGTCCCCCACGCCCCAGTGATTTGAGGTTATTCTAATCACCAGAGTGCACACCAGCAACACTTGAGAACCTCTGAAAGTCTGGGTTTTAAAACACAAAAAAATTCTCCTAAGAAAAGAAAAAAGACGGGCTGCAATGAGTTAAACCAGCAGAGGATTACGTTTTAGAAACACCAACCCACTGAAGTCAGCACCCTTCTTCCCTCCAGCATAATTTGCTAAGAGGGCAGGAATCAACACAAGTCTCAGGTTCACCAAAGGACTCCGGCTCCTGACTTCCCCGTGACTTCAGTGGGAAAGCAGACGCCTAAAGAGATAATAGTGGCCTAAATGGTTTTGCTGAACCTGTGCCAAGGCATCTTTGCATTCAGCCTTCAGTATTTAAATACGCCTTTTTTTTTTTTTCCTTACTAGACACATATTGCATTGGTTTGAAAAGCAAGTGGCTCTTACATGTTACAGAAATGCTTTTCTTGATGGCTGCGTGAACTGCCAGCGCGAAACACCGCGGAGGCACAAGGACCTTCCGCAGGACCGGCCCGGGCTGGGGGCACCGACTGGTGCGTGTCTCTGAATGCACTCGCTTAAAAAAAAACCAAAAAAAAAAAAAAAAAAAAAAGAAAAACCAGAATTGACAAAGTCTGCTGCCCCAGGAAATTCATTTATATGAAATTAAACTGGATTTAATTTACCTCGTTACACTATTAGAGAGTAATATTTATATCACCATGGGAACCTCTGCATAAAACTGGTAGTTAGACACATGCTTCCAGTGCTGGTTGCGCAATGGCCGCGTCATGTGAATGATCCCTCTTGCAGTGGCTCGGGAGGGGGAGTGCCAATCCTCCCATGTCCAGGGGGACAATATTTCCCCCCTCAGCCCGAGCAGAGCAGCTGTCCTCGTCCCATCCCAGCTCAGCACCGTCGAGCTGCCCTCCAAGGAGGAAAAAGCTAGCAAGGGGGATCTGGCTTGGGTTTTCAGGGTTATTTTTCCTACGTTTGACTCGGGATACGCGCCCCTCCCCACCACTCTGGAACTGTTTAACTTGGAAGGACAAAGGAGAACAGGAAAAGTCCACTGAATGTATCTTAAGGGGGAATGTTTTGGGGGAAATTTTGTGAAAACAGCCGGGGAGGTGGTGTTATCAGGGGGCAGGAAGGCAGAGAAGTGGCTCTGGGTGAGAACGGGGAGGAGAGGGAGAGCAGAGCTGGGGGAGCGCAGGAACCACCGTGGCTGCTCGGAGTTGCCAAACTCGTCTCGGGCCCCTGGGCAGGATCGGCAGCTCCCAGCAGTCACGAGCTCCCTCCGCTCCTTCTCTTGGCACTGCTTATCCCCATCCACCTCTCACCGCAGGCCCACGTGCTCGCTCTTCCCTGCCTCCTGTCCCTACCAAACATATCCTTTGCCCTCCCTCGCAACTGCCAGGACGTGAGGTTCTAAAAAATAAAAATAAAAATAAAATGTACTGTGCCTTCATCCTGCACCACCACCTAATCCATGGCATTCAGGTAGTAAGTGGAATTGTAGAAAAATGAGTAAGCCCTCATGATCCTTCACTGTACGATAAAATACATCCTGATGTCCGGCTTTTCTTTTTACAACATCAGAGCACTATCTTCTATACTGTCCTTAAAAAGTAGCTCTACACTGGTTGTAAAAGGAAGCACCCTGCCACTCCCACCGGAGAGGAGATGAATCAGACGGATTTCATCTTAATTCCCTCCCCATGACTTAAACTATGGAAAGAAAATACAGTTAAATGCCAGGGATGTGCTTTATCTGCATTACTTTGTATATTAACTGTTGCATAGAGGCGCTCTGCAGGTACTGATAGGAAGAGATTACAGTACTGCATTTTACTGTGTGAAAAAGATAGTCCTCTTTCTTAGGAGCCTGTTATCTGAAACGCCTTTAGAGTAGAATTTAGAGCTGGGTAAAGGTCTTGCTTTGCTCACACATCAGGAAAATATACCCTAGGGGAGGATTTCCCTAACGTGGCTTTGCAATTCTTTTCCCCCTCTAAACGGGCCATAAAAGACAATTTAAGAGGTTGCTGGAGCTTCATTACCGCCTAAAGCATAGAAAACTTTGATCATCTAAGTCCTGTTCGGATGGATATACACACTTGGCAAAAATCTAAACACATAAACAGATTATAATGGCTTGCTATCATCAATACCTTTATAGTACTTACTTTTGCAGAAGACTTTATACGTTATAAGTTACCTATCCTGCACTAAGGCAAAGATCCTTTTAAAACAGACTTGAGTGCTTTTGAAGAAACAGACACAAACGATAGGAGACAAACTGCTCACCTGAATTCATTAAGGGCATCAACAATTCTGTTATATGCCAAACTCCGCTGACTGGCATCAGCTGATCTACGACTCATTTTCATAGCCTTGAAAACAATCATTAAACAAATAAGTAACACATAGCTACAGAAGCACAGAAAATGGAAAACAAAGTCATGTGTTCGACTTTATCTTTCATGCAGCTAGTCATGCAAATAATTTTTTTTTTTTAAGTGATAAAACGATGGTATAAGTGCCAACTTTCATATCTGAGGAAAGATAGGTGAGGCACATGCATCTGCAGCCCCTGCTTCTTCTGTGCTTTTCAGCATTCAAGGCATAAAAGGGGTCAAAGTTTTCATTGCAGTGGCAAAGTAACCACTAAGTATTTCCTAGAAGAGAGATTTGAAGCAAATCTAACCGCACATATGAAACTTCAATCTTTGAAAATTTCCTACACATCAGAATCAGGGGGTAAAATAAAGGGAAAGAAAAAAAAGCTCGATATTTATTTACAGTCTGGAATAGCCTAGGGATGGATTCTTACCCTGCGATTTGCTAGACTCAGACACAGCTGAAACCAGGAGGTAGAGGTGGCCTTAAAAGCACCTTTCCCCCTTGGCTGATCCAGGGCTTGCTGGGAGCTGACACAGCCCAGTGGCTGTTCTGGCTTTCGGCAATCCCTGTAGCGTACCGTAGCGTGCTGTGTCCTCACCCTGTGTTGTGCTTTTGCTAGCAATAAGAAACATCATCAAAGATGATGTGGAGCAAAGCTCTCCTCTGGTGCAATTCCAATACCCAACAGCAAGTTGATCCCACTTTTGTGAACTAGTAACAAGAGTTAGGAGTTAAATCTGACAGCTGGGGGGAACACGCAGCAATACAACTGCAAGAATCAAAAGAGACTGTGTTTACCTGTTCTATTGCACTCTTCAGTTTGTTCATGTGACTCTCGAAAAGAGGAAAGTGTGAGAAGAAGAACTCATTAAATTTGTTGTTTTCATCTTCGTCTCTTGAGAGTGAAAAAATAACTCCAATTGCTATCTTTTTCTTCCTAACAATTCCTGGGCTGGGACCAGAGCTGTCATCTGACAAGTTAAAGCTTTCATCCATGGACCTTGAAGCATGGAAAACACAGAAAGTTAATGTAGTCCACTGCTTAAAGTTGTACGTTGGTTTCCCGTGTAATTCAATTCTTGAACATTTAACTCCAATAAAACAACTTTTGTTGGCACGTGTTGTCAAATCATCACCTTTGATAACATCCACTTCGCAATTTTTTACAAGCACCCATTAATTGACCCTGCAGTCACAAAAGCTGGAACCAAACTCAAAGTGTTTGTGGGATTAGAATATGGTATTCTAGTTCCCTCCCATCTCTGCCAAGAATTTGTGTTTTGAGTGGGATTTTAGGGCTTCTTACCCTCAAAAGTACAGCCTACAGGTTTACATTTTGCTGAAGGCTTTCTAGTTAGTGCAAACCAATGAATGCCACCAAGAAAACAGATACTAAAAAAGATCAGGCGCTGAAGTGCAGCCTGACTTACACCTCTGTAAATACCCCACAGAAAGCAACAGCAAGAGCAGATGTCCGTATGCAAGAGCAGAATCAAGCTGACAACGGTGGAAAATTTATGGGCAGCAGCCAGCATTTTCATTCCCAGCTCACCATCGAGGGAAGACCCCATTCTCCAAGCTGGTAGTCTGACTGCGACGCCAACGCCGCTGGTAACTGCTAGCACAGCTTTTGTTAAACGAAGAGCCCGGAGATGGAAACGGAGTGATGAGCAGACTGCTAAGAGATGCTGCAATAATAAGAGGAATAAATAAAAATCTCTCTAGAAGAAAAAGCATTTGGAAAATAATACCAGCAACTAAACGAAGCCCCTCAAGATAAACTGCTGTTGGTTCTCAAGTGCCTTCTCTTTTGCTTATCTATGTTTCTTATCTAAAAATAGCCAGTTTATAATAACATTAACAAGATATACCAGCACTACAAGGGTGGGACAGTCCTGCAGCTTTACATAATAGGCAACATACAGGCTGCACCGTGCTCATCAACCCTGAGTATCAGGAAATAAATTCTTTGTGGAAAGGAGTAACGTTAATCACATCCTTTAACAGCCTTTTCAGTCCTAACCCTACGTGCCCAATTTCCGGAATCTGGGGGGAGGAGAGGAGTGTTGTGGAGGCGAATTCATTTTAACATTACCATCCTCCTCAATTTGGAAAGGAGATGACAACAAGTATCATTTAGAAATGCTGCAAACTCATTTCAATATTTAATTTGGCTTGCTTATTTGCAGGATGTTTAAATAAACTGGACTGCTTGTTCAGATTACCTCTTTGAGGTTCCTAATGCAATACTCTTGACGCCTACAACATTTGTACGTATACATGTAGGTATGCATTAATGCTTATATATAACAAAACAGAACAATCACATTTCAGCGGAGGAAAAACTATGTGATGATGCCTAGACATCTCAGTGACGACTATTACTGCATATTTTTGGAGTCTACAGGGTTAACACATGTAACCGACATTACCGGATCTTGCTATACCGCTGTCTCTGTCCTCATTCTGCTCCCTCCCAGGCATATCCATAGGGTTGCTATGAACTGTAAAACAAGGAATACCAATTAGCAGGGGAATATACAGTTCCTTTCTTGTTTGTAGCTCTCCATGTAATTAATGAAACAAAACCATGCTCATTAATTCAGATCAACAGCACTGCACAAGGCCATCACCAAGAAAGGCTGCTTAGCTGAACAAGCCAAAACACTTATCTGAAAAGCTTGTATGTATTTTTCTGAAGTCCATACACTATTTAGTACAAACTAAAACTTGTACACTTTGTTTCTTTACACAGATATTTTTCAATGAAATTTTAATGTACCAAAAGGATGTTGGTCACATTGGTAGTACTCAGTGTACAGACAAAAACCCCACCAAAGCCCAATATAAACAGGACTTCTTTCATAGACCAGTTTTCTCAGGTATTACATATATAATTTTAAAAGGATTTTACAATGCTTTCTTGAAGAAAATAAATACTTTTAAATTGTGAGCAGTGCATTGGTTGTTCAACTAAGCCGTAAGCGGTCCAGATTCACAGTCTGCATATACACAAAAGATCAAAAGTGTCTCAGGCTCAATAGTCTTTAAATGTGATATATTTTACCAATATGTGTGTGAAATAAAGCTACTCAGCCATGGAAATAAGACCCAGCCACTAAAAGCAAGAAATGTCCGTTTTAAATGAACCTAGGTTAGCTTTAGTGTTTACAGTTTGGTTGAAATAAGTCCAGATCAAAATAGCTCGACGCTATTGTGAAATATTATTTCCAGAAATATGAAATCCACCATTAAATATATAAATTTCCCAAACAAAACAACATAACCAACCAAACCCAAGGAGGAGTATTAAAATATGTCTGCTGTCCTCTGGGGATTTAAAGCACGTACCCAAAAAGGTAAGAGCGCAGACATCACTGTCCATTTTTGTATTTTTAAAAACATTCAAATCTTATTTCCAGGGCTAAACTACAATTCCACACGGTTTTGTCACACCAGCTAGACTAGCCACACAGCACAGCACACAGCACACTGCAAACCTGCAAAGAAAGAGGCGCTCCGGATGAGGCGGAGCGGACCTTGCTCTGAGAATGCCCGCCTGGGGCTGCAAAGCTGTGAAAGACCTACATGGCAAAACGTAAAATACACATGAAAGAATGAGGTTAGTAAAGCAGAACAGTCTGTAGGGAGGGGGCCAGGGCAGGGAGAAGATATAAGCCAACATAAAGGCAGACTAACGTATGCAGGAGAACAGCTCTTAACGCTTAACAAGAACGTTGATTCAAGGATATGGCTTACAGTTGAACTATATAGTAATTACAAAATTAAATAATAGACCCAGCTTTACACTGTCTCCCATACAAGGTTTCTCTCCAAGAGCCTTTTTTTTTTTTAGTTGAAAAATGATTAATTTATGCAGGCTCAAAGCCTAACTCGATCACAAACAGGAGCTTCATCGTGGAGTACAATGTTTGTTTTAACATCCACACTGGTGGGGTGGCTGAGGAACACGGTCGCTGAAGATGATGGGAGAAAGGGGGAAAAGGCAGGCAGAAATCCGTCTTAGTAGAACCAACAGAAAATTATAGGCTAAAGTAGCTTTTCTGAGACCAGTCAGTACATCAGTTTAGCGAAATGATCATATAGAAAATAAATGCTAGCAGTCTTGGTAGTCCATTTTAAAAGTAATACCAGGTTGTAGATATACCTGAGAAGAGTGTATTTACTGTACACAGAGCCAGGAAAAATGCATGGGTATTTTTAATGAGTTAATTGCCAGTCCCTCTCCTAAATTTGAAACTACTGCTCACTCAAAGTTTTCTGATTACACAAAAGATGAAAGCTGCACCTCAACAAAGCTCCCTTCCATTCTCTTAGGTCTTCACTCATTAAGGGAAAGGACAGGACCAGTGCTGCTTTTCTTTCTTAACCAGCACATCTAAAAAAAAGCAGCTTGTAAATAGTTCCCAACCAAAACACATAGAGCCTTCTCCTATCACAGGCTGGCGAGAGCCAGTGAGTCCGGAGCGGTCTTTGCCATTGAACACAGTTGTGAGAAATGCTGCAGTTACAGATTAACTTCTTTCCCTCCTTTACCCATGGTTCCCCCCGCGCTGAAACAGGAACTGTAAACAAACACTGTCAAACCGACTGCAAACTTGTGCAGCTCAATAACAAAGAAAGTTTCAGCATCCTCTTCTAGCAGGCAATCTTGGCACTTCTCGTTGCTCGCCCTCGCACCGAGGTGCCTACCCCTCGTTGAAAGTTGTCCTTTCTGCTGGTGGGGAAGAGTCACCCGCACACAGCCGGACACAGATGGACGTGTGGCACTGGCTACATCTAAATCATATCGAGTCCATGCCTAATAGTTGCATTATCTGAATTTGAATTTGCAGTTTAGATCACACTGGTGAGATAGCAAACTTTTGCCAAGTGCAAACCGCAGCAAAACCCTAAAAGTGCATGAAGTGAGTTCCTCCCTCTTAGATCGGGCACCTCATTCACTCATGTGCTGTGAAAAATCACAACTGAAGTCTGAAAGTAATACTGAATATTAAGAAAAACGTATCTTTTTAATTTTCCTGACTTAGTAAATTCAGGAAGCATTTAATAGATAATAGCTTCTTATGGCTTTAATTGGCTTCCGTTATAAATAGACTATTGGGAATGATTTTAATGAGGTATACAGTTTTTGCGCCTGAAAGGCGTTTAAGCCCATGTTTAGGTGTAGTCTTATCAATGTCAGTGCGAAGGAGAGAAAGAGACACACCCAACAAGAATTAGGACCACGTCAAAGCCAGAAACCCAGTTAAAGTAACAAAGTCATCAAATCAATTCCTTACTTCCAACCCTAGAAAAGTATGTTTTACATACAGCAATATTCTGGAAAGCAAACGTAAAGAAAAGCCCCTTAGTCCACCTACTACAACAGACATTTGCTTGGAAAGTCAACAGTCTAAACCAAGGGAAAGGGAGGACGTGCCGAAGAGCTCATCAGGCTGCTACACTGGACAACCAAGCATTGAAGTACAGGATCTTTACTATCAGCTCAACTGTCCCCCAGAGGAAACGCCAAAACCTTCCCCCCTTTCTCTTATCTAATGTTCTTGGAGCCTTCATCCACAGCACTTCCACGAAGGCTGAGAACCAAAGATGCCAGATGTTTTTTCAAGACTGCTTAGCTTCCGCCGTCAGACAGAAAGAGGAGAGAACAAAAAGATATTCTGTCTAATCTGATCAAAAACTCCAGCACAACTGTGCAAGGTTTACTTACACTAGTAAGAAACACGTGGCCACACGCGCCCAGAGTACAGAACAGAATGAAAATCATTAACGAAAATAAAACTGGGGAACCAACCCAGGCAGAATCAATCCTGCCTGATCTGAGACATGCTGCTTACAAGTTCTACAGACTGTTATTTTCCAACATTTTCTGTATTTAAACTTAAGTATATCTAAATATTTCTGTTATGTATTTTATATACACGTAACCAGCTGTATATATTGAACCACTGCTAATTCCTTGAACTCTCTGATTTATTCACCTCCAAACGCCAACGGTGTTAATTTTCTGTTACGTCTTTAGCTTTCCTTTTTTTTTTAATTTGATCCTATTTCGAAGACTTTCATATTCTAGAATCCATGATTACTCAGTTAAAGATATCAGAAAATAAAATCTGTTTGTAATTACCTATATTCCCAAGAAGTCCATTCATAATTGTACTGTGGTCAGGCTTTAATGTATTGCTGTCTTGATTAATGAACTCAAGACTGTCCTGCAACCTATAACAAACATAAAGATACAACAAAAACAGTGATTTGCATTGCAGTAGAATATAGTGTTACTTCACCATAGACCAAACGAAACGGACAAGATAAGAACGCAGGCTTCCACTAGAAAAAGGTTTCATAGCCTAAGCCACATTCTCAGTGGGTCAATTAATACACAGAAAACTAAATATTGAACCCTCTGAAGTCAGATGTTTTTGCAACACCTTTTTCGTCATCTTGGACTGCATTCCCCAACTCCAGTGTTCTGTCCTCATCCCTTCTCCTTTGGTGGTTGCAGGTACTTTTGTACCTTACAATATCAAGCTTCACTGTATCAGCTTTAAAGGAACGTTTCATTCATTTGCTTAAAGCAAATTGAGTTGAAGACAATCGCAAGGGAAAGGTGAGGAGGTCAGTGACAGGATGTAACAGATCAGGGAACGAGGAATTATTTTTCTAGAGAAAGGGTCCAAAAGTGTCTTCTATGTTCTTTACACTCATCTGGTTATGTGCAATAGATACAATTTGTAATGGACTCACGTATTCAGACTTCCATAGATGCTGCTTCCAGTGCGAGCTGTGAAAACCTTGCTGAGCATGAGCTGAGGAGGTGAGCTGGAGGACAAAAAGGAAGATGTCAGTCAGAAACACGGTGCCAAGACAAGCTTTGCTTTCCATTTCACAACCCTCCAGATTTTATAGACCTAAACACGACGTAACAGCTTTTGGTGTCAAAATTGACATCAGAACAACTTTAAAGCAAACCCAGAAACTCCTTTTACTCTGCACTTGTGGCATTCAATTCATTACACATTAGCATTAAGGAGTATGTCTTCTGAAAAGAACAGCAGGAAAAAAATTAAACTTACCGGATCTGGTGAATTTTCAATGTGGAGCCCTTATAGCTCATGGCCACAGAGCCAAACATCATCTCTCCAAGCATGTTAGCATCTGAGGAGCACCGAGAACCCTGCAAAAAAACCCCACCAACATTTGATTTTAAGCATTTTAGAAGAACACTCCTATTAAGGCAACACAGAACTAAGGAAAATATTCTTTATTTAAAAGAAAAACATGCAAAATATCTTGCTATAAAACTGCTGAATATGCTAAGTGAACAGTTCAATAAAGATAATGCTAGCATAGCAAGTGATCTTCACATTGGTTGTGAGCTAAACCGCTAAAATTATCCAACAAACCCAACTCATCTACAGGGGGTGTGATAACACACTAATGAGTAAGAACCTAAACCTTGTGTCTGCTTCACAAGAAGAATCACAAGTTCACTGGAGATCTTATATAGACTGTGCTTCAGAGCCAAGCTGGACCAATGCTTTCTTGACAAAGACTGATTTATAACATATCCCTAGATGGTATTTTCTATTTGATGCATCTTTCCCTGGTGCTCCTGTGACGGTACCAGCAAAGAGCTGTGGCATTATGATTCCAGGCTTAAGTTGTGCAATTCCTGCTCCTCGGTTGGTGAGAGCTTGCTGTAAGGCATACTGACTGAATACAAAGGAGGAATGTCACTATGCCGCATCACAGGCTAGATCAAATACTGCAAACAAAAACCTGAAATTAAAAAGTTACTCAGGGCAGTCAACTGGAGACGACTGCTCAGCTGACAGCCATCTTATTTGTATACTTTCAATGGCCGAGATTACTGCCCCTTTATCAAGGGCTGTTTCATCTCTAGGCTAGCAGAATTTTAGTGCTGGTTCTCCATTTGTGCCTTGCCTTGAATAATTTACAATATTACGAGCACTAACTCACAGAGCTCAGGCTCAGGCGAGGTACTTTGGTACCATGCAAGAGAGCAACACATTTCCTTTGAGGTGCACGGTAACTAATAACTCCTTCCTTGGACAAATCCTTCCAAAAGGTCCCTAAAACCAGTCACCGAAATAACCTTCTGCTTGGAAAATGCTAAGTGCCATATCTCTCCATATCCCTTATCCAAGTTCTGAACAATCAGGATCCTCACCCGGATTCCTTCACAGGCTTGGAATATATCTAAATATTTTCTCCAGCGTCAGACAGGGAGCTCAGAGCACAACCAAGGACAGGGTGTCCACACCACGGATTCCTACCAGCAGTAAGGGGTGATATGAAAATGCCCGCTTGACGTTTCTGCTCACGCTAGCCCACAGAACAAGGGCAGGAACAAGGAAATGCTAATCAGCCAAAAGGCAACACACTTATAACACACTTCAATTTTTAGCTCTTCTCAAGGACTCTCAATTAAGATGATGGTACTTTAACAGACATACTATTAACCTCTGAAATCTGCTATCAGTGCAAGAAAGACAGGGGATGACTAAAAGTAGCAACCACGGTTATAAAAATGAGAATACAATTGCAAGGTTTGTTCGCGTTCATATGACAGGGCAAAATCTGATCATTAGATGGGTCTCAGAGAAATTTCCATCTTTACCTCCCAGGATATCATCCTGCCTGGGTGCACTCTAGGCAGTACTGGAAAAACTAGACTTCAAGATCAGGCAGTATGACCCAGCAGCTCCATGGAAATATAAGTATAGATGTTAATGGCTCTAGGAAATAACAGGTCTGCCAGCATCATGAAATCCTGAAGTAAGGCCACTGCAAATTACTACAGCCAAATGTTATGATTGTTATTTTTAAATCTGTTGCAGATCTCCAATTGAAGAACTCATTCTGAATAAATGTCAAGCCCTTGATGGCCAGTTTTGGTTTCAACTTTCTGCTGTTGTGAAAATCTAATTCTAAAGCTGAGGAAAAATACTTTAAGATAAAGTATTGATTTTCTTTGTCAAGCAACCAAATCAAAAAAAGCAAGTGAAAATCAGCTGCTTGCAAATTTAATTATAGGGGTTTCCCTTTCCTCTGAAAGACAGAGACAAGCGATGCTGAAGGCAAAGAGCATGACAAGATGCACCCATGGCCTGTTTCAGTCTGGCATTTCATCTACACTTAATAACAATAATTTTACCATGCGTAACAGAAGATGCACATATTTAATGCATTTAATATGGAAACACTGCTACAGCTCAACTCTTTGGGGCTCCAATGCTGCAAAATAAAGGTCACTCAAGACCAAAGTAAAGTGCAATCAACTGAGGAAAGGGGTTAAATATTAAAAACTCAAACAAAAAATAGCCAAGGAGCATCTGGCAAAAAGGGCACAACCTCCGGCACTGACAGCTTGGAAACAAACCAATTCCCTCGGTCATATTTACCAGCTCACATAAAAACTGAATATAAAATATCCACAAGTGTTTGTTATTGCACATTAGCATATTAGAGGTAGTAAAATTTGCACTTTTGGGAACTTGCATTTCTGAATATAATATTTACCACATTTAATATTCCACTTACTGTACCTATTGTCCTATTGATAACTAAGTACATACGTAAATTAAAAATGCAGCACAGAAAGAAATGTAAAATGTCGTGATCAACAAATCAGAAAGACTTTCAGTCCTGACTGCACTGACAAGCGGGTACAGTGCTAACACTAGTGTCATAACGTGCAAATAATCATGGGCAAGCTTAGAATCAAATTCAGCTTCACCTTAATGGATTCTAATCACATTTGTGCAGGATCTGGATAGGACATAATTAAAAATATGGAAGCCTGGAACAAACCCTGTATTTCACCTTGCAATTAAAGTTGATCGTATATAGTCAAAGTGTATTTAAACAAGGAAACATAAAGAACTATTTTAAAAGTCCTATAACATTGTATTATTTGGACTTCCATTTTATAGCTTTAAAAAACACAAACAAAAGAACTTATAAATACTGCAAATACATTAGGTAACTTCTGAGGTTACCAGACACGGCAGTTCGAAGATAGGAAATGCCAGGCTGACTGATGTCTGGACAAACTTACTCTGGCCCTTCTGCACACACAGTACAAAATTTTATTGTGCAGTAAAAAACTCTTGTATTTATGGCTCTCTGCTCACGTGCTGGGGAAGCCTGAAAGGAGTATGGGGAACACAGTAGATGATTTACAACAAATAGGCTGTGGAAAACCAACTTAAGCTGAAAGTTTCTCTCATGCTTTCTGAGCCGGTCACGAAGCCACACATCGCTTCAGTTCAAGTCAGTAAGATTTTGACTAAGTGATATGCATGAGGAAACAGGGACTTAAAAGGGAAAACTTTCCACAGCTCTAAAATACACTGTCATGCCAACCACTAAAATTAATTTCCTTTAATAACGTTGACCATTGTTTGCACACAGCCTGCCCAGCAGGAGAGACAATTTCTGGATAGTGGGGGGCATCATTTTTCTTGGTCCCACAATGCACGAAGGAGGTTATTTTGTGCTGGAAGGAAGCTGCTGACAGAAATGTCTCTTCCTTTCATAACCGCAGCTAAATGCCCTTCCAGGAAGGGAGGAATGGAAAACAGATCTTCAGCCACCTTACTAAAGCTGTGGAAAAGAGTGTGATGAGAAAGAGAAAACAAGAATACACAGCTCTCCAAATATAGCGAGAGCTAACGCGACAGTGGGAAAGTCAGCACTGAAAAGTTCTTAATTTATATCTACGGTAGATTAAGACACCAGTAGTACTGTACTTCAGAATAGGTTGTGGAGATAGCAGCTTCCCTCAAACACACAATTACTTCATTACAAAGAGTGGACGGGCTTAGTGCTATTTTAGGGTGGCTTAATATAAAACACTTGTGATCCATGGAAGGAGAGATGACAGAAATATATCCGTGTCAGATGACTGTAGCTACTCTCGTGGCCAAAATCTCTTATGTAAAATGTAACTCAAGTGCACTGAATCCCTTGTCATAAAGCTGTTACATGGACTGTCCCTGCAGACAATGCATTTCTCTGTTATTTCCCTGGCATTTAGCAATAAAGTAAAATAAACTACCTCATCTATACCAAGATAAGATACTTGTGCCAGGTCTGAGCGTACTGAACAACTGTTATCAGCCAGGTCATAAGACAGAACAAATGCCATGGAGAAATCGCTGCCATTCAAGACACATCCCGAGAGAACCAGCTAGTTGCTTTTAGACTTGTTCAAACCCAAGCTACAGAATTAAACATTACTGAGTCAGAACCAAAGTCTGGTTTTGACTGAAAACTGCTCTTCACTTTCAAGAAGTTGAAAACATCCAGTACCTCACCTGCCGTTAGTATTTGACATGGGTTATGCAAAAAAAAGGAAGAGTGGCTCACCTGGTATTTTGGGCATTGTTCTTTTGGATCAGAGAACGAAGACGATGAGTTGATTGAACTATCCAAGGAAGAAGAGCTGTCTCCTCCAGGCTTCAGTTGGCAACATTTCCCAAAAACTCTCACTTGAGCATCACTGCAGAGTTTCTGAAATACAGACAACATACATGATACACTAAGACCCACGACCTGAAATCACTGTTTAGCAGCATTGTACTTACCTGTTTAGGTAAGATATTTAAGAGCTGAAAGGCTTATGCCCCAGGAAAATAATTGAAAGAATATTAGTGTCTCTAGCAGCCTGGCTGTACAAGAGAAAGCTGAGCTGTTTTACTTCCAATTAGCCAGCAGCTAACAGGTCACTCCAACTCCTTTTTCCTAAGCAGCCATCCGTCTCTGAAGCTTTACAAATGACTTTTTTAGACTCAGGATCAGGAGAAAGGATGGTACCAAAGCGCTCAAGGGAAGGATGGCAACAACAGGCCCCATCTGTCCCCATCTCGCTCCCCGTGCCCACTGGGGTGGAGGTGACACCGCCATGTGATGGGCACAGCCCTCCAGAGCAACGATGCCGGCCTGACCACGACAAGGAGCAGTTCACGATGTACAGGAAAACACACTGATCAGGAATAATTGAGCAAGAACAACGCAGAATTCCAGAGAGATTCATGTTACAAGGATAAGAGGAGAGAAAAGCTACTATTTTTATAGACACAGATGGGGAAAGATCTAAGTCCCCTAGTCCTTTTAAAGAGTGGCACAGAGGTGACACGTTCCTCTTGTTTTCAGTGCGAGGCAATTGTGAGGCTGAAAATGGACAAAGCTGAAAAACAGTCAGTGTTACAGGGAAGCCAGAAGAGTTTCACAAAACAATGGAGAAATGGCCGAAGGGGTGATTTCTGATAGAGATTCAGAGAGAAAACATAGCAAAAAAGGGAGTTAAGAGGGCTCAGATGGAGCCGGAACTGCCCTAGAGGATGGGTAGGATCTGTGTCTGTATTACCAATCACTGGCACTGGAGATGCTTCACTACTGTTTTTGTTGACAATTTATAAACATTTGTGATTTCCCCTGTGAATCTCAGCATCCCAAGCAGAATCAGCATCCGTGTTAGTTAATGCTATTTACACTAGCATTAGGCAACCCTCTTCACCTAAAGATCTCAACACACTTTTCATATACTCATTACACTTCAAAACACTCACATAAGGTTGACATTATTTACATTTGCTAGTGGGCAGCACTAGGAGACAGAAATAGTCTACACTGCTCAAAATTACATACTAACTCTGCCCTAAGACTTTCTTAATTAACATTTCCTACACAATCACCAAACCAGTAAGAGCAAGCTGGAAGCAAACCCTAGTGGAAGCGCGGTTCAAGGGAGAGATTGAAATACAGAAGTGCTGTCATGCTCGATCTCTGGACTCAGAGGTTCACATCACAAGCTCCCCCCTCATTCAAAACCATAAGTATGTCTCAATCTTTAACAGCTATGAAAAAAAGGAAAAGGCATAAAGAAAAGTGCAAAATACCCAAGGCACAGGGTGGTAACTTCATTGACTCCACTCAATAATCAGCAACAACTGTACAAAAAGGTGACTGCCCTTAGTGCTGTGGAGGGATTTTGACAAGGGACAAGATGAGAATCCCATGCTTCTGTCCTAGGCTGTGCAGGTTACTTTTTTTTTTTTTTTTTGGCTAAATCTCACCCACAGTTAAGGACAGGTGACTTTTATGTGGCCCTAACTGTGGGTGAGATTTAGCAAAACAGCAGAAAATGTCAGGGATTATGGAGCTCCACGCAGCAGTCTGCACTGCTGCTCCCATTAAGAGAGCTGCTGCTGCAGAAAGCCTTAAGCAAAAACGTGCAGACAAATCAGTAATTCTGTGGCAGAGGGGAAGGAAACCTTCACTGGCTGCTGAGTCCTGTGCTTTACTGACACATACAGCCTCCCAGAGTAGTATCCTCTTATTACCACATCGTGGTGAGTACGTTGAATTCATGCAATATGTAGATTTGCTAATTGCAAGTATCTGTGGCTTGAGCACAGTACACAATGGCTGGAACATGTGAATGATCATCATATGACTTCAGTCGGAACTCGTGAACTAGAATTGCATTTTATCTCTGACACAAACAACAATGTCCTCGGCTAGGCAAGCATCATGTGATAAAACCACATAAAATCCACAGGGTTACAGAAGCTTTTGCAGGCGAACCACATTTCAGCTTGCATTTTCCATCAGACGTTGAAAGTTCCTTCTTAAAAGTTACAATTATAACTAAGCTTCCTTGAGACCGTAAAGCCAGTAAAGGCATTTCGACAGGTGAAAAAAATTTCTGTGCATTAAAAAAATAGACTAAGTTTGCAAATTACTTATTTTGAAATAATTTCTTCTCATTATCACTGCATTTTTCTGCACAGCAGCTTTCCCCAGATCCATTGGGGAGTCTGGTATCTTGAAGTAATAGTTGCCTAATTTAAATAGCAAACCAGGAAAATGGCTGTTTGGTCTTTGCAGTGGAGTTTAATGAGCCAAGACTCCTGCAAGGAGTCTGTAAAGGAGGTCAGGATCTTTCAGACACTTTTCAGAACCCCGTGAACAGTAAACCCCTCCTAAAATGCAGATCACTGATGAATTTTGGTGTTTGCTTTTCTACAAACTTAGCACGTGCTTAAGAATAACCTGTTGGACAATGAGATCAAGTACCTGCAATGCCCCTCTCCTCTGTAGTTTCTGACTCCAAATGTCACTGAAATTTTAGATGGTACAAATTTCACGATATTATGCATCAAAGGAGTGGGATTACTTGCATTCCAATATAATACTCCAAAGATATTCAAGCCAGGTTTCCAAAAATAAAAAGGTAACCTAATGATTTAAGAGCCATACAAGGGAAAGATTCAAAGTTGTGGATTTTCCTTCCAAATAGACATAGCTGCAGCAAATCAGAGCCCTAGGCAAAGTGCTGCTGGAGTCCTCTGAAATGCTCACTTTTGCTGGAGAGCAGAACATCTGCTGGAAGGATGCCGCGCTGCCGCGCAGTGCCGCTCCTGGCTGCCACCCTGCTCTCCCTGCTGTGGTCAGACTCTTTGTTCTTTTTCTGCCAACTCGTTGCAGATACCGCCCAGCTCCAAAGACTTCCTGGCAGTCACAGTTCTTACATTAGAGGTCATCATTTGCTGAAAGTCTTGGAGACCTATCAGATAGTACTGAAGATAACTTAGAGTAAAATGTCTTCATAGTATGACAGGGTACAAAGTAGTTTTCTTCTACAGTTCTGCTTCTGGAATCTCTTTTCTCCACCTCTATCAGCAAAGACTTTTAACTCTTTGCCACAAGGTCTGTAAATTCCTTAGTAAGTGGAAAGAACGTGCCCAGTGCTGTGCACAGGAAGAGGAATTTCTGCTGGGCAAGTTTTGGGTTGGGGATAATAAGACAGTTGAAAGGAGCCTGGTGTGTTGAACTGAATCCAGACTGTGTGCATGTGTGTTAGGGCTGTGAGTGACAGAAGGAAAGAGAAATGTCATCATATGCTTCAATCTTTTCTACCTCTCTGCAACAGCAGGTGCTCAGATACCACTGTGGTGGTAGTGATAGAGAAATCTATACATCCAAGTGAAGCTGACATTCTTTGAGACCTCTGTACCTCATTCCTAGAGCAGGTTATTCAGCAAAGATGAAATATTATTCCAAAATAGATAAATTACTTCTTTTGCTTTATTAATATGTGTTGATCTGAATGTGTAATTAAATGTATGCATCCACCTAGGACATGAGAGTACCTTAAATAGGCATTCTTTCCTTCCCTTCAACTGCTGCTATAAAAATCCAGGTGTCTTTCTTAAAAGTGCAGCTGTCAAGTGCTCCATTCTCCCTTTATTTCCAGAGTTGTCAAGTTCCTCTATTACTCAGAGGTCAGTGAAAGAAGTAAAACAACCCTAGGCTCCCCACTTCACCAGTATTCTTCTATTTCTGTTTCGAGAGAATAAGCAGAGCTGAGAAGGCGGGACTTGGTCTCTGCGCTTACAGCCGGTGTCTTTATCTGTCTGCTCAGCCTGGCTCTCTGGAAACCTGTCCACTGGGAGCCAGAGAGAGACCAGAGTCTCCATTTCACACAACTCACCTAAAAGCAAAAGGCTCACTATCCAATTACTAATCTCTCAAAGCAATTTGCTATTCAACATTTATCCAGTGCTGAAGTATATTAGAACACGTGGCTAATCCTGGCTTGTTTGAAACAGCATGCCTTTTTTCTACTTTGGGATAAATAGGACATTGGGAGTGAAAGAAATTGCCACAGTAGGAGATCAAATATCATCCCAAAGAGAAAGACGACTAGGTTACATAGCAAAAGTGAACTTTTTGCTCCCTAAATCCAAGTCCACTGTTGCACCTTTAGATCTCCAATTCTGCACGCCGGGCCACTCTTTCTCTTTCATTTCTTCAAAAAAACAAAACAAACCCTGTTTCTGAAAATCCTCTTCTGCCTCTGGGTCCTGGGAACAAGTCACTGCCCTTGCCTGATTCCTTGCCTTTCCCTGTTCCCAGCCAAACCACCTAAACACCTGCTCAGCACAGTGCACAACTTGGCTCTTGCCTCTTCTTCCCTCCCTCCTCTTCCTTGTGGGCACCCCTTCTTCTTCCTCCCTGCACTCCACGGCTTCCTTTAGGCTGATCTTTAGGGTCAGAAAATCGTTTAGCTTCTTACATGTCTGTCAGTACCTCTCTTCAGTCAAAGCCCTAATGGCAAACGCTGACTTGTCATAAGTCACCAGTGGACAACATAAAACAGAAGACGAGCAGCTAAATGAGATCACTAACCCTGAACTCCTTCAGCCTGCTCCGAGGAACGCCCTGATGCAAGGTTCCCCTTCCCAGCTTCTCCTTTGGTTTACTCCCCACTTCTCCCTCGTGGCATCATTTCTGTGGCATCCTTATCTCAGTCAGTTGCTGGCCCTTGGAGGAAAATTCCTCATATTTCAGCCTTTACACACTGGCATTTATGGCGACATAATTCATGTGCCGCACAACAGCAGCAGCACAGTAAAATACAGCACAGACTTCACGTAAGGTGAGCGTGAATGCAGTGTCAAGGTTGAGAAGCCAAGCACAGAGGGGTCAGGAAAGGCAGAGCCAAGGCTGAAAGCTCAGCACTGGCTGCACCACCTGCCCTCTGCACCTTGAGAAGGAAAAGGAACTGCTTGTTGTGCTTGATTTGAAATTCAAACCAGGCCCGGTATCACAGCTCTTGGAGGAGCATACCTGTGTTTACGCACAGCTCCTGGCTTGGAAACTCAGTACAAGCCATCGGGGTGGATGCGTGCGGGACCCGGCACAGCCAGGAGGCACCACGCAGACAGTGAGTGGGGCTGGTGGTACCTGCGAGCAGGAGGCAGGCGGGGAGGCATTAGAGAAAAAGGAGCAGACAAGCACAGAAACAAGTCTACTAGTAGAAATCAGTCATAAGTTGTAACACTATCACCTGCAAATCAAGTAAGAGTCCCATTAGAAAGGAGACACTTAGTAGTAGCATGAGGAACGAACTCTGAAGTAACTCTCTAGAGGAGACACGGGATCAAACCCATGAGCTTGCCCAAAGATGTACTTTGATACCCAAAAACCCACGGGATGTGGATGTTTGGGTGTGGACCAAGGCTGTCTAGTAAAGGCATCAGTAATGTCTACTTCTCATATCACACGCTGCCCTGGTATACTCAGTATGCAAATGCCTGTTCTGATACATTTGCTCATGACCTAGTGTCACAGGGCTGGAAAGGGCATCCACTCTCTTCTGGAATGCCCTGGCAGAACTCAGACAGGGGAGTTGCCCAATTTTCAGCTTCCCGCAAGGCAGCAGCCTTTCAGCTCTGCTTAGAGAGCCTGGCTGATCAATAGCCCATCCCTTGGAAAGCCGGGGAAGAACCTCTCCTGCTTAGCACCAAAAAAGGTATAGGACTCACAAAGGGGATCTCTCTGCCTGCCCCATGCCAAGTGCCCACAGCTGCCTAAGGCAGATCTCTGCCTGGCCTGGGTGGAAATGCCTGGCACAGCCCTCAGCCAACATTCCCGGTGCGGCAGCCGCCAGCCCTCCGAGTCACCAGACTGCTGCTCGGCTTTGCTCGCCAAGTTTAACTCTAGCAAGACCCAGGGAAAACATCGCTTCTCCTGCACAATTAAAATATTTCAATGGCCATATTGCAAACTCTCAGCTGCTTTCTATGTGCCTCTGTGCAATACCCACCCAAAATTCTTGTTTACTTAATATTTAGCTTTACTGAAGACATGAAGAGGCTGATTTAATATCCAATGAAAACACAAAATCCTTATTTGTGTTATAGTCACATTTTCCTCACGGATAATATGAACCTAGTAATGCTTAAATAATTAGAGCCCAGCTTGGTGTGGGCACAAACTCTGCAGTTTTCACTCATCAAAAGTCGGAGCCTACTGTTTTATTTCCCGAAACATCTGTGTCTGGAAAAGTTTGCTCTGACGCTTCTTAAATTTTATAACTGTACCATCCCTTATAGAATTCAAATGACCGAGCCATCTTCGACCTTGGTCCACTGCACGCTACTCTTGACATATGTAGAGATTAGATATATAAAATAGAGCAAAGTGTATCTCACCTTGCTGCAGGCATACAACTCTTAAATTATAATTGCTTTCAATTAGACAATTTTGTTACACATCTCAGAAGCAACAGAAAACGAGAACTGAAGAGCACAGCAATGTGAAGCAAACTGAAACCCTCTCGGTTCTCCGTATTAGGCTAATTAGACTTCAACCGTAACAGTCTGGCCACTGCTAGGCACTCTTGCAAATCTCTCCCCTAGTGTTATTTGTAAATCCAGAGGTATAAATCATGTTAGGAAATGGGGGGGAAGATGCAGAAAGTGTTGGCTGTTGTGGGGTGGTGAACAGATACCCTTTCAGAAGGGAGAGTGCCCAGCCCACACACATGTCTTGCTGCAAAAGGGCAAGAGTGCCTTGGAATGTGCTTAGAGCCAAGATCTGGCTTTGTATAGGCAGGGTGTGTCTTTGTTAATGAAAATCATGATAAAGAGCGAGAAAAATAAACAATGCAATTCCTTGGAAATGGCCAGTACATACTGCTAACTGTACGAGCCTGTACTAAGCTCGCAGCAAGCTGAGCCGAGGACGACTCCGCACGTTTTTACCTGCATAATGTTTCTGCTATTGCAAAGTTTTGTTTTACAAGGAAAGTTTTGCCTGACGTGACATTATCTGAGTGCTGCAGAAGACTGATACCATGGCAAGCAAATGTTTCAATATTCTCTCTTTCAAAGTCTCCTAATACCACAAAAAAGAAGAAATCTATCAAGTTACTAGAGATGAGTATTGGGCATTTCAAACACCTTGGGAACAGTCTTCCTCCACCAGCCTCACATACTCATTTCATAGAGGTGGTGAATACAGCTATTTCTCTCCTCCTTCATCCTTAGCAAAGAAAAATAAAGGCCAGATTAACATGAAACTGTATTAGCTGCATTATTAGCTGTTTATTCTGTTGCTGTTGAGCTGCCGCACTCAATGATCTCTCTGAAATAAACTAAAACAGTGAAATTCGCAAGTTCACTGTGCAAGTACAGATCTATCTTAAAGAGGATTTAGGCTTTCAAGAAATCAATTGAAATATGGCAACATGTACAACATCTTTTTTATTAATGAAGTAATACTTTACAATTAATGAAGTAATAGTAATAAGCATAGCCAGCAATTCGTACCAATAAACCACTCCTAAAGATCTCGTCTTTAAAAGCCTGTTTTCCTGGCAAGAACACCTAGACAAGCAGGAACTTATAAAGCCATTCTAACCGGTTAAATTTAAAAAGAAAGATGCATTTTGTTCAACGTTTATGAAACTTGCTTTACTTCACAAATTCCCCAAAAGAACTAGGAAATTGGTATCCTGAGTCATGGCTACAAAAGCACTAGAGTAAGTGATGGAGAAGCCTGGAAGTTAGTGCCTGACGAGACACAAAGTGACTCCCAGAGGTTAGGATACGTGGCCATAGGAAGCACTCAGGACCGGGATGCGAAGCATCAGGCTGGCAGCATCCAACAATAGGCCGGAAGAGTTTACAAAGCTGGACGAAGAATCTTCTGGCTGTACTCCAACACCCAACATGAAAACCAGGGCTTGGGGGTAATGTTATTTTGCATACTCCTGCTTACAGAACTTAGTAGGTCCTACGGGTAAAAGCAACTGGGATCATAAATTTCAGTTCACACAGTGCTTTCTGCTTGCAGAGCTTAAAATGGTTTGCAAATGTTTTTAGGGATGGTGAAAAGGAAGTTCAAAGCAGCGAAATAAGCTGTCCAACCTCACACAACCACTTACAATAGCACTGTGGCTAGAAATTAATCTTCTGGCCAGAGCCCTTAGAAGGAAGTATCCTCATCTGACTGCATCCATTACAGTTTCAATTAATAGATTACCATGCAGACCATGCCAAAAGGAAAACACAGAGGAAAAGTTTTCAAGTAACTTTGTGTCAAAGAACTGTCGGCAAAGCATTGGAAAAACAATTGGCAAAAGCTAACCAAACAGGACACAAGAGGACACAGGACTGGGAGGACCATCCAATTAGGAATGCAGACCCCACCATGGCATAGAAGTACATCCCTAAATGTTCATGCCCTCAGCCCCCCAGCACTGCCTGCTGCAGCCCCAGGAAGGAATCCTTCTCTCTGCAAGAGGAGAAAGTAGACAAGCCTAAGAATAAGGAGATCACTATAGTATTTAAAGCTGTTAAGAGTGAAATCACTGAAGCCTGAATAATTTGCAACTTAACAGGCATTTAAATATAGCCCTGCATTGAACCGACGTTTAAATGTTAATGTGAATAAAACAGAACATTTGTGATTTATCAATCTTGGCATTTCAAAAGATATAGACTATAACCATGCAAATTAGTAAAATACTCACCGACACTGAAACATCCTCTATTTTTCTTTTAGCACTGGAGTCAAATAAGACATTCCGTCCTCTTCTTTCGCAGTCCTGATACACAATCAGTCGGATCTGACTTGGGTCAAACTCCGGCAAAGGCCAGCTTTAATTAAAAAAACAAACGAGCAGAAGGATCAATTACCACAACTCCTTATTACACTGTTCTTTCTACATTATCTGTATATACAACTTTATTAAAACATAAAGGCGAGCAAATGCAATGCTATTTCATCAAACCCTTTGATCCTATAGCCAGAACTATGTCTTTTGTTTTTTCTTTCCCCTACACTTGCCAAATTACACTGGCATAAATAGCACCAATCCTCTACAACCATATATAATGATGTGCACAGCATTCTTAGCTCTTGCACTCTGTCTTGTGATATTTAACGTTTTCTTCAAGTTCCAGCTTTTTGAAATCAAAATCATAGAAGAACTCAGCTTTTGTGTTTAAAGACACAAAAAAAGAGTGCCCCTCATCATTGCAAGCACTAACTTGAAAGCATTTGCAAATCAAAAGCAAAAAGACAAAAGGTATATATTCACACCGGCCTCTCCCTTAAGTAATGAATTTCTGCATTTGCAGTCATAGGTTTTCAGCCCCATGGGTCAGCAAAGCACTGCACTCCACGGCTGAAAATATGCAAAGTACCTTTCCTACCCTTCTTCAGGTTTCACAAACACTGTAGTAACATACGTGTACAGAACTAACTGCAGTATTATAAACTACAACATTCATACTAATATATATGCTTTCATGCTGGGGAAGAGCGCCACGTGTAGCTTGACTACATACTCAGGTCCTCGCTACGTTCAGACTTAGAAATAATCTCCACTTAAGCCACTGTGATTCAAGGCCATGTTGCTGCATGGGTCAGCAAAACACACACAGCAGTCCTCTGCCAACGCACCTATTCCCAAACTGGTTTTGTGGCCAATAAAAAGGAAAGGAGCTTTCCTGAGCCTCTGCCTTCCCCGGTGCCACTGACTACAGAGGTGCTCTGCAAAGGGAGAACTTGCAGGGCTGAGGCTTGAATACCATTGCAGAATCTTGCCTTTAAGGGTGCTTTGTAGCCATCACCTTACATTTCCATTTCAAAAAGCCAGCCAGAGCTTTAAAGCCCAGCAAGTATTGTTGCCTGTGGGCTTGGGAATCCATTTTCACTGATACCTACTCAGTTCTTGGAAGATAGGAAACAAGATGCCTGCTCTATCCGTGAAACCAACAGGAATCATCTTTCAGCCAGTTACGAGCCATTTCCTAGATCAAGTGAAATTCTATCTTCCTTATCCTTTGCTTTTAGGCAAACAGCGTTAGCATGAAAGCCCCAGAAGTGAGAAACAAGGCCCTGGAACTTTCCGGCCATTAATGAAGGATACAGGCTCCCAGTTTACAAGAAGGAGCCGCACATTTATTTCAGAAAAAAGTCACCCATAAGTGATAATGTGATTAAACTTGGTATGCTAGACTCCAAGACTCCGGTAAATTTTCCTCTCCTCTGTCCCTCTAATTCACCAGCCAAAAGGTTTCTTTCTCTACACCCATGCTTTATGTGATCAGCACACTAATGACGATTTGTAACCCAACTTCTATAAGAGGTCACAGGAGAGAATCAATTTGATCACCAAAGCCATGGTTGCCTATCAGGTTTTAAGACTGTCCAATACATATTCCCAGGCTTTACAACTAGTGTAGTCCCAGCAAGGTGAAACTAAGCACCAAGACATACAGTTACTCGGTCTCTTGAGACAGGAAATCCATTTCCTAATCTGCTTGGCCCCACCATTTAGCAACAGGAGAGAAAAACAGAAGCTGCAGAGAAGACAGTGTGCAACAACTGTCAAAAGCAACTTATTACAAGAAAAAAGCTTGAGCAACTTGAAACTGAAATAACTTGGTGTCTAGATTTGGGGGCAAAGAGCCGTGTGCCCTCTCTGTTTGGGCACCAAAAGCCAAGTGTCGTCCACAGAGGGACATGCCCGCAGGAAGAGCAGATGCCAAACTGAGCAAACTCTGTACCAGAACCCAAGCACAGTGACAAACACAGAGCAGAGCTTGCATTTACCAGGGGCTCTGCAAATGAGCCCCACCTTGCATTTCAGAAAATGTGAGAGAACAAAATCTATAGAATCACAGATTAATTCTATCACTGATTCTGTGGTCTCCTAATATTTAAGCGAAATCAATGGAAGTCTGGAAACTCATTTTGTTTCCAGATAGGCCACTGTGGTTCCTATAAAGAAACACTATGTGACAATAACAATGAACTGCTTGCCAAAAAGGTGCTATCGCCTGCTCCACCCTTGCAACACATCTGAATTTCCTTCACACTCAGACAAAAGTGTGTCTTCCATTACCTAGTACTTTTGATATTTGACTTTGAAATTACTGGCAAAGAAGGGCAGTAGCTGTTCCAGATCTTAGGAAAGTCTACTTATAAAAAGCTCCAAGAGCAGATTACACACTAAGAGGAGAGAAAGCTAAATATAAAACCCTTGCTGTATTCGGAAACATATTTGATCAAGGTAACAAGAGCTTGTTTACTTCTCAGCTTCTTCACATGACATTTTAACTTTCTCTAGACAAGCATTTAGTAGATATTATCCATCATAATTTGTGGTAATTCCCAATAAGCGTTATCTCTGTTACATAATAGAGTCCTTAAGCACATTTCAGCCTTGCAAAAAACATTCCCTGGCAATAGCGGGACACTTCCCAAACCAGAAGAAACTTTTAAGAGAGCTGGGGGAAAGTTCATTTAGACAGACAGTAAACAGAGGCAGACTGGCACCTCCAGCTCACCCCCCCACCTCCCAGCGAGGCACATTTTTCTGGAGGAAGCGGGACACGGAGTAGCTTTGCTGGTGTTGTCAGCAGCTTTAAAGTACCGTTAAAACTTGATATCTGGATAGATTATCCCAGAAACGTACCAATTCCTGCACGCAATACACAGGGCACGTTCTCAAAACAAATGTAACAGGGCAATACTCCAGCGCTGCTCTTCAGCCGGATGAAAACTGACCTAGATCTTCTGAATATAATTAGTTCTGTTTATAAATGGAAACTAACTTTGACATTTAACTGATGTTTTCTTGAGATTCTTACAGGAAAACCAGGAGATGTAGAATCAAATGTTCTAGCAATGTTAATGAAAGGTGAGTCTCCATCTCCCACGCTGTTCTGGAAATGACGGTTCTCTTAATGAGGACTTTTTCCTGCGTGACCTATCTACCACTCTTTGATCTTTCCTTGAAACTGATTATATTTAAAGAAATAAAAACAAAAACAAACCTAGAACAAACAAACATAAAAACCACCACCAAGAAAACCCCAACAATCTTTTCACCAGGTGAAGTGTTTGTGACTTTGCCACACAGTTAGCGCTGTGAGTTCACGCGTCGACCAAGAAAAGAAATAGTGAAAAAAAAAATTATTTCTGAGCAGGACACCAGTCCTACGGAGATTTCCTCTAGAATGAGATGTTCAGAAATACCTACATGAACAGAATGGGGTAGAAATCATTGACGTATAAATGCTGTGGGGGATATTTCAGAAACCAATCACATCAAACCAGACGTCACAGACTGGTTGAGGTTGGAAGGGACCTCTGGAGATCACCTGGTCCAACCCCCCCCCGCACAGATGCTAAGGCAGGTAGAAAGCACATGGGGAAAGGAATTATCTGGGACTGAAAGACAAACTTCCACATGAATAATGACGAAATTACTAGAAAGTAATAATAATGAAATCAGGGCCTGAAAAATTATATTTTAATGTGTGTTCACGCTGAAGCCCTGCTGTTTTTCAGCTCTTCTCGCTCTTTCACCTATTTTGTTTTCCTGCCTTTGTTACATTCAACCACCAGGAGTATTATTTGTAGTTTACATTTACAGATCCATTACACGCTTCCTGACATCTCTACTGCGAGTTGCATGGCAATCCCAAACTCCAAATTCTCTCCAAGGAGGGATTATCTCATGTGTCTAACTCCTGGAGTTTATTACCGCCATCAACATTTCTCAGCAAGAGGCAACTGAATGGCTTTCAATTGGTATTATTACACTCTGTGCAAGTTTTAATAGATGAAATGACAGACACAGAAATCCTTTGTTATCACTCCACCAATTAAAATACAATATTTTCCCCTGTGATTGAAAGCGAGTACATTCCTTCCTCATTTCCCTACACCACGAACACCGCTTTTTCATTACATTCAGGGTTTAGTTTAATACTGTTTTTCCTCCTGCCTGAGACTTTACTTTTAAAACAACTTCATATTAGCACGGCTTAGGTAGTATCCAATTACTTTTTAATTATTAACACAGCTATTTTAGAAGTCTTAAAGAAAAGCAATTGAAGCAAACTGATCAAGATATTAAGCAGGTAGGAACTGTAAAACAGTTTGCTAAAAAGTAAAGTCGCTCAAAACCAGAATATGACTAATCATTGAAAAAGTAAGTCGAAACTATCAGTCAAACTATTGTTTTCCTACATCATGTTACCCATAGTTATAAAAACTGCCTGGTGATGAATCACTTCCAACTATTTTTAAATGCATCTACGCAAATGATATTTATAGTTTATGCTAGCTTATCTGTTCTGCGTGTTTTTCATGTTAGCACCTTTTTAAAAGGCTGACTGCAACAGCCAGGGCAGAGCAGACGGCAGGTCCACCTTGCCCTGTACCCACCTCACAGGGCTCCACACAGAAGGAAACATCTTGCTTCACTCCTGTTAAGATGAGCATGAAAACAGAGGTATAGGGATCCCCAGGGCTTATCTCCAACTCCTGCAGATGATCCTCTTCATGTCCTATTGTTGTTACAGTGGTGCTTAGACCTGGCTAACTTCTACACAAGCGTTGGACAGAAAACCCGTCCCTCTTTTGAAGAACTTACATTGTAAATATGAGACCGTTCCACTGGGTGTATTGGGTATTTCAGATGCAGATTATCTCCACATACACTCACATCAAAGCACGCTCACCTGTACATATAAACCTAGTAGTATTTAGGATCCTGCTTTGTTATAGGAAAGGTGAACAGAAGCAGAAGGGAAATGGTCCTTGCCTAGTCCAACCATCACATCATACACCTCTCACTCCTTACTGAGATGCTTTTTCCAACAAGGGATTCCCCTCTCCTGCCCAAATTCCTCCGCACATTTCTATTATCTGTTAATGGATTTTTTTCTTTTGGCTTTGAGAAGATAGAACCAAAGCTGAGTATATAGGACACAAGGAGAGGGTATTTTAATACCTTCTTACTGCAATTCAATTATTCATTTATGATTTGACCATTATTGTACAAAGACGCCTTTCTGAAAGAGCACAACTAATTTGGAAGCAATGAAAACAGCCATATATGGCATGTTAATGATGCTTCCAGCTTTGGAAGACCATCCATTAGCAGAGCTTTTGTGAAGAGGCATGGGCACGTTCAAGATTTTTTTAATAATAACACCTGAAGTACCAAAGAACTTTATCAGGATTCCTGTGATCCAGACTGCATCGCTGATTTGCAAAGTTGGCATTTTCAGTGAGAGATTCCATTTAAATGCTGGTGACATAACATGACCATAAGGCTGCGTGGAGGAAGAAGATCCCTGAAGCAGAGAAACCACGGGGCCTATATGAAGAAAAAATTTTGCAAGATAGTTGTCTTTACAAGAGTTGAGGTCACTTCAGGGTTGTGTGACTGTTGTGGCGAACGCCTGCTGATTCTGCAGAGAAAACCAGCGTTTGTGACTTGACCAAGGCCACAGAGGGAGCCCGTGACGATCGATTGCGAAGGAGTTTACCCAGCACTTTGGATGACGCTGCCCTCTAGCACTGTGACCTCAGCTGGGCTTTCGCAAAAGTCAAAGGACCTGTACCCTGGGTAGCTTGGAAGAACTGAGAGATGGTGGATCATCTCAGGGACAACCACTCACGACGGGCGACTGCTTGTAGCAGCTACATTTTTAAGGTCCATCCCAAGGAAATAATGTTTCTTTTTTAAAAAAATCCAAACCTCCCCTTTTTCATTTCTTGAAGGAGGGTGACAGTCCACAGGCACTGCAGCACCGCAGAGGTCAGCTCCGTGCTGCATCTATAAATCTGCCTCATTCAGTTACCAGCTTAGCAATCCTCACCTTGAATAGCTGCACGACTTGAGCTCCAGGAAACTTCTGCTGCTTATACTAAGCACATATTGTACACCAGGCACTTACTCAGTCAGCCAGATATTTCACACTCAGTATAATAAACTTGGACCTAAATTTCAATTGGCTTCCAAGGTCCTTGGCTCTGTCCAATTCTTTAACTGTATATGAAGCTGACTTTAGTTTGTTTTCATTTTTTTCTCCCTTCTACCAAGTCACTTGGCTCTCATTAAGGTAGCTAATTTACACTCTAAAATCCAATACATGAGCCAGATGCCTTTCCACAAGCAAAAAGACATAATATATCCAGGTTAGGTGCAGTCTAGTCAACATATTAATCATAATCTGGAGTGTGATATTGAAAATAAGTAGGTTGGAAGGTTTTGTTAAAGACGTGTAGCATGTTGAGTAACTTTGCATTTCACATGGCTTCAGAATTTGCAATTAGTATTAGTAATTTCGTAAAGTATTTTTGGGACTACTTCACATATGTCCTTGGAGCTTTTAGCTGATTTAAGCACATACATGCATGCAAACATGCACACACACAAGCTCTGTGCTCTTTTGAAATACCTGTTTTAATAAAAAAAAAAAACCCCACACACAAGCAAGACACGGTTCCTTTCAGTTAAATTCACTAGCACTGAACACAAGGTCTTACATTATTCAAGTAGACTGCACTTCCCTTTGCAAAATTGTAACAGATAGAAGCAATTCAGGACAAAAAATACATTAGTGCCATTTAACATACGACTGTAAGAATCATAAATAAAGCTGCACATTTCCGGAAGAGTATTACTTTCACCACAGCAAAAACATTAAGCTTGAAAGCTAATAATTAAAATAATCTCAAGAACTGTGCAGTGACCATACCTGGGAAGCATCTTTGTCCCCCGAGCAGTTCCACTTTTCAAAATCCCTATAAACTCCTGTTGTGCCCGGCTGCCAACTCAGGTTAATAATAGCAATGAGCCATATTCATCCAAAACCACAAGACTGTCAGGTGACATATCAAGAGGTCTGAATTTAACTCAAACAAAAGACTCTCCATGCTGCAATGCAAAAGGCTTAATCCTAGCAACAGGATCACAAAAACCACCTTAAAGAAAGCAGTTCGCTGAAGCGCAGTATAGGCGTTTGCACCAGGCTGCGTTTGCACTGCCCTGGAGTTTCATAACCCAAATCCTGCCCCTCCATTCTCTTGCACAGCCCGGGATTTCTGCTCAAGTGAATATCGCCCGTCTTCCCCGCTCCTCTGTCTCTTCCAGTGTATCGCTGCAGAGGAGATCAATCTAATTCATCGGGAAGCTAAGTGCTGCTTTGGCAGCCGGCGGAGTGTACATGTCAGTCCCATCTATCCTCCTCCTCTAGCGAATGCGATCGGAGTTGAGTCTCATGACCCAAGTCCCCTGGCAACTGTGGCTGCCGTCCTGCACCTCCACGAGCCGCGACCGTCGGGAATTCAGCCTGCTCGGACAAGGAGAGGCTGGGGGGGAGGGAGGGGACGCAAAGCAAGGCGGCCTCCTTCCAGACTGCACCCCCAGCCTTTACATTCCTGGAAGCGACGGGATGCTTGCGCCGGAGCCCGGGAGCGCGGAGGCAGAGGGGTGGAAGAGTCAGAGCTGACAGCCATCATGTGACCCAGCTGTCAGCGCGTGCCACCTGGAGCCGCCATCCGCCGCCACCAATCCCGGCGCCCACCCCTGCGCACCATGTCACCCCTAAAACAGAGGCCCTTCAGTGCTTAACTACACGGGGGTCTCGTTTGCATGGGTGCCGGGAAAGAGGCGCCTACAGCTCCCGATGCTCGCTGCCTGCCTTGGCATCGCCGATGCTCCGTCCTCCGGGGTGTCCGCAGGCTGAGTGAAACCAGCTCCGCTCCCTGCATCGCCGCAGCACCCACTCCCCCTCCCCAGCGGCTCCTATAAGAACAAAGAAAGCACTGTATGCCCTGGAAGGGCTCATTAATATTACAAGTGAAGCATCGGGAGCATGCAAGACAACTGGATGGCAGTATATAGGTTTTTTTAGGGGGGGCAAACATAAAATAAAATATGTGAAATAATGCCCACAAAGAAATCCTGACCGACCTGATAGCTGTAAACAAGGTTTCGTGATTGCTCTTGTGGTAACCCGGGCCATGCTAGGAAGGCTGCCCGGTACATCACAAAAGCAAAGAGCTTTCTATTTAAAGAACTTTTTTTCTCTAAATTGTGGGGGAGGAGCGAGAGAGATGGACAAGGAAGCGAAGAAGGAACCAGGCATCCAAAAAAGCAGCGCACATTAAAAGCCATCAAGTATTGTCACAGGCATATGTGGGGCTAATCATTCTTACTATTAATTTTGTATTATCTTTGGACAAAGATCAAGAAATATATAAAGGCAGGAGACTGTAGCATCATAGCTACTACTTCAGGCTTTTTCAGTGGCTGAAAACCTACAGGGTTTGCCAGTATTTCAAAAACAAAGGCAGCAAAAATCCATTTATCATCAGGATCTCCTGTTCCACTGCATCCCACAAGACAGAGTTCAGGGCTCCCAATGATTCCCCTGTATGGAAGAGTGGGTGAGCTGATGGACTTCTTCATGGGCTCTGGTCCCAAGACCCAACAATCCCAGCACACCTGGATGATGTTTTGCCCCCCAGGATGGATTCCACCAGAGAACACCTCTTCTGCTACACATCTGACGGATTAAATTCAGGGAGAAATCCTTAATCTGTTGACGCAACAGCAGTTTTGCTGCTGACTTATAGGAAGGTAATATTTTTACGTTTGATGCTGGGCAAGTGTTTTGACACAACCACAGTAAAACTAAGAGATAGATACTTACTTGGTTCCAAATCCAAACCCACTCTCTTTTGTGCCCTTGAATGTTTTATAGGAAATTTCTCATTTAGAAATGAAGGGTCGAGGTCCTGATCCCCCCCACACATACGTTATAGACTTAGCTTCTCATACGTGGCTAGTGTCAGGGAATTCAATGGAATTACTCCCATGAGCAAAATTGGGCATGTGCTGTTTACAGGACCCGTGCCTTAAAACCAAATCTTGCCTTTAAACCTTAAAATGCCAAGCCTTGGGAGTTGTAAGCAATAACATTTGACCTCTCCTACCTTCTTGGTCTAGTGAAAGGAATGTGCTGCGCACAGTAACTTTCTTTACCTGTGTGGCAAAGGCACCGCTCTCTAAAGGTTACTGATGTCAAAAGTGACCTTTTTTTCTTAGACATGCAATGGTGAGAAGTTCAGTGCAATGTATTATGTAAACATTTATTTACAGGAGTAACATCTAAGGTTTCCATTTTACCTCAGGGTAACCTGATGCGAATTAAAGACAAGTGCTTTGAAAGCGGAGCCAACCTCCATCCAACAACTGCCCAGGAAAAACATTGGAAGGAATTTCCCTTCAAATAGAGACAGACTCAAAGCGTATGGAGAATAGTGTTTTAGTCAGATCAGTGAATATTTATTGCTTGAGGAAGGACTTCAGATACTCAATGTGGTTTCAAACACACTGTCACCATTTCCACATCCAAGAAAATACTCAGGCCTCTTTAAGATTAAACATGCACCATCCTCCTCTCTGGGGGTATGTCCAGGCACAGTGAACATCCTATTTACTGATCTGCAAACAGAGGAGGTAAATTTTCAAAAACAACATCTGATTCCAAATTTCTGAGGACAGTGAGATGTCACTGTCACACCAGTATGTACCTGTGGTATTTTAAACTTGGGTCCAAGCCTGCACTCAAATCCAAACCCACTGGCTGCCAGCTGCGGGCACAAAGCCATGCTCAGAGACGGTTCAGGCTCGGCAGGAACGGGGGAACGCAAGGTGTACGCGCAGAATGTAACACCCCTTGCTCGACTGAGAGCAACCTGCGGTGCAAAGGGGCACAGCACAGCACCTCGGCCACTCCTCCTCACTGCTTACCTGCGCTGTTTCTAGTGGGGGGGATAAAAATAAAACCCTTCCACTTCAGTATCCATGAACACCCACCTGACTGCAGATGGGAAAGACGTGGGTGATGGTGTCCAGCCACATTTAACAGCCAAGAGGATGAGGTACATCCCACCCAAGGGGTTCTGTGACCCCGATGACAGACTGGGGCTGTGGCTTGTTCTTAAACATACGTAAGGCAAAAAAAAGTCCTCATAACAAAAGCGCACTGGAGAGAGTTACTTTTTTCATTTTATCCAAAGGCATTTCTGAAAATATTTAGAATTGCCGGAAAGGCTCACATGCACCTTTTGGGTATAAATCAGATGGTTTTAAGCTGAAGAGACAACAGTTTGCTCTAGCCACAAGCTAAAAAAGTAATGAAATGATTCATTTTTGTTCTCCACTGCCTTAATGGGTGTTTTTAGTCTTTCTCTTGAAAGAAGGCTTCCCTCACACATGTTGTAAACGCACACAACAAAGAGCCGGTATGCTTACTGGCCAAGAAATGTTTATTGCTTAGTAATGCACAAAGGTAGGAGCTGAAAGCCACACAAGACAAAACGAGAGAAAACCAATTAGGATTTTATTTGAAATCTGACTAGAAATACTTGGATACCATTTCTCCACAAAATACTCGCCTTAGCAGGATTACCACTGAGCTAGACTTTTAAAAAAATGTGCTTTCTGTGCATTCTTGTATGCCTGCAAAAAAAATTCCACTGAATTCCACACTGCTGGAGAGGAAGAGTGGACAGTATTAAAGCGTAAACCCTCCGTATACAACTGGAGCAAACACACATACCTGCACGCACCATAGATATGCACACACAAACATAAGCCCAGCCAAAGGTCAGCTAGAGCCAAAATGATGAGAAAGATGACTGCAAGCAGTCTGCAGGTTTTTCTTACCTAGGCCCCATTTTCTTTAAAGGAAACCAGATTTTTACATACTGAAAAAAGTGCTTTTCGGATGCAATACAAAAAAAAAAAAATCAACAGAGAACCAAAGTTTATAAACTCTCCATACACAGGATTCTCACTAACAGCAAGAGGAGGTCTCATGACTGGAATAAACTGTCTGTAAAGGAGCATCAGCATAAATACAAATCTCCCTGGGAGCATTCCGGGAGGGTGCGACATGGAACATTATCTTTCTTTTAAGAATGAGGATGCCGAGACCTCAGGAGATTGACTGTCCCTTCACTGTTGTAATTTTTCAAGTCAGGATAAAAGATGCTTAAAATAAAAATAACTATCAAAGTAAAAATCTGATGCATGGTTAAGCTACTGGAACATTGGTGTTTGTTTTGCATCACATTTCCAAGTGCAATCTACTATAAATAAGACACCGAACAAACCTCCATAATACCAACTGGTACTGCAAAACAACAGGGCATTTTCCCCCTGCCAAACAGTTATTTTATTGTGCACTCTCGGGTGTGCAGAGCAGAATAATCTTTTGCTGTAGCTATTAAAAATAAAGTGTAAATAGTTCATTATTGTGTGTGTTTAATGAAAAGTTGGGAAGAAAAAAGTTCCAATACAAATCACTTTTGCTGCCCATAAACGGTTGGTGGAAATAAAGAATCTTCTACAGTCACACAGAATTATCTAGAGTAGCAGAGGAGGG
>VYZM01013508.1:15968-33238 GCA_013398915.1 Dromas ardeola | reverse complement strand
CCCCTTTACGTTGTGGAATTCTGGAGATGTCTAGATAGATTCTTCAATCCTTAAATCCACACATAAAACTAACTTCTGTTTTCCATCCCCTCTTCTAAATGTGAATGACAATATGACACCCAGTGACACGCAGCATCTATCTTTGCCTGATACATGAGAGTTTCCAGTGGACAATAAAGCGAACTCCGCCCGTGAAAACCAGCATCTCTGTTACATCTGAGCTACCACTGTTGAGAATTACTATTATGATAAAAAAAGTGACCGTTTCACAGTGCTAGGCAGAACAAGGACATGCTCACAGACTTCGATGTATCAACTGCAAAATTTATTGCTTAGGTAACTGAATGGTGAATTGCTGCTTTTTATTTTGGACATCATGGATATTAATAGAGGATACAATGAAGAGAAAAGAAGATATATTAGAGTCAAGGCTGACTGCAAGAACTCTGGTGCCATGAAAATGAAGACATCTTAGAGGGATCACTATAGCTCCACTAGTACTATCAATTCTAATATTAATAATAAGCCCTTCAATGACTCCTGATGTAACAAAAGTACATTGGTTGAAGAATCCTGACATTTTCATTTTTTAATAGACAAACACTGAATTCCCTGTATTTATCTTCAGCTTAAAGAGTCTTTAAGGCTTTTATTTTCATGCCTTTCCCAGCAACTGTAAGGACTGTGCCAGTTTTCTTCCTTTTACACAAGTGAAAACTGAGATTCTCAATACATTACTTTAGGAGATATAAAAAAAAAAGAAAAAGCTGGAAGGTGCATAAACAAATTGCTAGTGCATTCGAGCTATGCCTGACATGTGATTTCTGCACCAACACTGAGTAAACACATCTAAGTAAGCACTTGTGTTTTTTATCAGATACATATATCAAGAAATAAATAACTTTTTAAAGACTAGAATGTAAACAGTTGCGGTTTTTTGTGTCATGCTTTTTAACCCACGAGCTGCGCCAGGGTGGGCGAGCGGGGCTGGGCGATGTGTGCCCTGGGTGCCAGGAGGCAGCGGGTGACCCTGCTATCTCCTGGGCTGAGCACAGCCCCGACCCCCCCTGGCCTTGCAGCAGGCAGGCCAGGATGACCCCTGGTGGATATCTTCAGCCTGGAGATACAGCACCATGGAGCACCCAAACCACCGCTACCTCCATGAGGGCAATCAAACCACCCGCTGCAGACCTGCTGCACAGCCCAGCGCATCCCCGATGGCCCACCGCCGGTCAGGGTGGAGGTAGCCATCTGCTCACGCCGATTAAAACATCCTGTAATACTTGTTCTGTGAGTTTTATAAGGGGAAAAAATATTGCCTTGGTGGTGAAAGTCATACAGTGCGAGCAGGCAGCATGGGGATTTGAGCATTCCTTGGCTGTAGGCCACGTCCATGTAATTGATTAAGGTGGCTGCACTTGTGACTGGGTGATAATTGAGAGCCCAATAAATCTCCACACAAGTATTTGCCACTCAGAGATGGAAAGCAATTGTTATGGACCCTTCGCAACGTGCTGCGAGTTAAAGGATTACAACTAATATTAAAAATACCAAGAATCCCTGCAGACCAGTCTGAAGATCTTACTGTACTTCCTTGCCCAACATCCACATTTTCAGTTAAATTACCAGGAGTTTCAAATGCAGAAGGACTACAGCTTCAAGCTTTCAGCTAAGTCACCCCCTGCACAAACTCAAATAAATCCGACTTCTCAAGATTTTGCCCAGTACTTCCAAGTCTTCTTTTTCCCCTACCCAGGTCTCATTTATCTGCACAGACAACAGTGCTTTAGCTGAGGTCTACGTGATCTTTTTTCCCTTGGAAAAAAAAAAAATAAAAAAAAGCAAAGCTGCAGCTGTTCAGGGTTCCTTGGAAAAGGAGGAAGACAGATGTAAGTAGTTACTCTCCAAAGATTCACAATGATCAGTGCCTGAGCAGCATTTTACTCTGTCCCTCATGTGACTGTTTAATTAGGTGTTGATTCACTCAGTCATGAGACACAAGGAAACAGGGCTGCAAGCCCTAACGTCAAAGAAAAAGTAATGCCTGTTCTGCCAGTTTCTGTATTAGCAAAGCACAAAGGGGACATCCAGTTCTGAGAAGCAAAACTCGTGTTTCCTTGCCCATAAGCCAAACCATCAAATCACTTCAACCTTTCCATATGAAAAAAAAAATAAATAAATAAAGACATCTCAAGGATTTTGGAGCAAGATGCTTGTGAACTCCGGATTATTCTCCACCGCAAGAGCTGAGCCCAGCATGAGCATTCGCAGCGCGAGCCCTGTGAGCAGGGTGTGCCCTTCCAGCTGGTAATCCGGGTCCAAGCTGCTTTGGGATATCACGCTTTCTTCTGGGGTTGGTTGGTTGGTTTGCTTTTGAAAAAAAAAAGAATACAAGCTATTTTGCTTTTCCTGAATGTTAACAGAATTTCTTAGCCTTCTTATTACCAAAAAGCTTTTCTGTTATGGGGTCCGGTTGCCATAGCAACAGGCTTTTAAAGATATCAAAGAAATTTTCAGCACATGGTAAACCAATTTCATAAACTGTGTATCTTTGTAATAGGAAAAGCTGGCGGACAATTATTTAAATGTACTCAGCTCAACTGAGGTTTGACGTAGGGATAATCCCAAAATGCTGCTTTCAGTCTAAAGCCTGGTTTTGTAGAGGACTACAGTGAACTTTAGCTTGTTATGTTACCAGGTCACTTATAAAGAGCGTCACATAAAATTAACAGATGATGATCATTTTTCCAACAAAGGTGACATTTAAGCTCAGTGTGTCACTAAAATGCATTAAATGCCAAAAGATTTTTTTCCTGAAGAATACCACCTTAAACCTTTGATTTGTAGCATTTTAAACACTGTGTGTTTGTAGTCTAGCCCTCCTCATGTGTGTAGATTTTACTCAAAAAAAAAAAAAAAAAAAATCAGACTCTGGATCAGCAACTTATTTAAAACACATGCCTAATGCTAAGCACATGAGCGGTTTCATTGGGAGCAATGAAACTACTTACATACTTAAAGTAAAGCACATGGCTTAAGCAGAACGCTGACTCAGTCTTATTCCCCCCTCAGATTTCAGAAAAAAAAAAGTTACACAGGAACAACTGCGAACTAAAGACAGAGGATGATTGTATAAACAAGTATAACAAATTAATACCTATGGAACGAAATCCCAGTCTGGCCTATCCATACGTGATGCTCATTTATACCAATATCCCACGAGTGCTAATGATAGATATTCCCCGTGAACCAACACCTGTCTGACAGAACTGTGTTTGTCACTTGTGACCTAAGCATCCTCCAACACCTTCAAAAGTCTTACGTGATGCTTTGCCCAATTCTGCAACCTTTCTGCACACAGAGCGGTTACCTGCTTCCATGACAGCTCTGTGCCCAGGAGCCTTTAACCAACCCCCTTAGTTAACCCTCAGAACTGCTAACCAGGAAGGTCACTGCATTTCAAGACTACTGCCAGGCTCTGAATCAGAAACAATTAGAAACACTTTAACAGATCTGCCAAATAACATCAATGAGTATCTAGGTGGACTGGATCTATCCTACAACTGCTTTTCAGGAGAGAAGACCTTCCTAACTTGTCTCCAGCCTGTGGCCTGAACATCCCTCCCTTACTGGCTCTACTAGTTGAACAGGCCCCTACTTAATTTGCGGAAGGGATGAGATCTTGATTTGCGTAGATATTGCAAGAGCCCCAAGACTACTGTGAGGAGCCCAGACTGCTCAATTCTCCAAGGCAAGAGTCATGCTGCTCAACTGTTTTCCAAATTAAGCATGCAAAGGTGACCTGAAACTATTTCAGGTAGATCTATATAGAGCAGACACTAAAGACATTGCTTGACTTCACTTTTATGTAACTCATAAGGGCACGAGGACAAATAAAAATCAGATGCTTGAACAAGCCACATGGCCATACAACTTCATTTAGTATCGACAAAAAAATACAGACTGACAGATAATGTAACAGCCAAAAAACAAATGCACTAAAACTGTGAGGTTCTGAATACTTTGGTTCCCCAAAGCAGCAGAGCACTTTAGGATGCTTTTAGCTGTCAGACAGGTCCCTCTGATTTTAAAGGAGCTCCCCAATCTCCAAGCCAAGCTTAACCAAGCGCTCTACTGGGTTTGCACTCGAGTGCTTTGCTCACTGTCATTCCACACTCTGTACTTTCACATTTTCTGCTGTCTCCTTTGGTTTTCTAAGTCTCACTACATGCTCACCATCTTGGGTTTCTAAGACTGGTAGGAACAGAAAATACAGTCTAGGACTAGCCATTGCCCTGTGATGATTAAACAAAACAAGCTTTTCAACACAACTACTCATCTAGAGGGATTTTCCACTGCAGAACAGCTGAACTGGTCAAGTCTTAATGAAAACTCCACAAGCCAGATACATGCAAGCTTTGAGCATCAGTTGAAAGCAGCCCCTACGTGCCCACACAGCTTTTCTTACTGTTAAAGTCTTGGTCTGTGATAAAGAAATTGCAGGTTCAGCTCAGCATGCTCTCCCTGGATATCAGCACTGAAACTCATTCCAAACACACACGTTCCTTATCATGGGATTGAGGTGGAACACACACTCCAAGCCAGCTCTGCCTCACAGCTCACAGAATCAACAGAAACCCTTGATAAAACCTACATTGTTCCACTGGGAGAGGCTGTACTTAATCAAGAGATATATATATATTTAGTGTATGTTCAATAAACCCCTTTTTGCTGGTGGTAATGGATTTGGTGAGAACATAGTTGCAGACGCTCCCAGCCAACACAGGTTGCCAACAGACGTGGCTGGGGAAACTCCTGACTGTCTCCTAGAGGGACTCTCCTGGGGTTGCAGCAGAATGAGCTATTTCCCAATTAGCTCCGATCTGCTCAGCATCAGCTTTTTCATCTTCTGTAGCTCATGTACCGCAGTCTAACATGACCAAAAAAAACCCAAACCAAAACCATTCACTGTTTCCTCTCATTCCTATGGAGTGGCAGACTCAGCTTTGCTTTCTCATTCAAAAGTATTTTCTTGTCTCATCTTTTTTCTCCTTACTCAGTCCATCCACATGAGCATCTGTAAGATGTGGAAACTGGAAGAAGCCTAGTGCTGCGGGTGTCCTGCTGTGAACCAGTAACAGCACCACATGAGGCTATTTATTCTGCTGCATCAACAGGAAAGAAAAGCTCACGTGCTGGACGGCAATAGCTGTCAATGCCACCGGGACATTTCGGACTGGGTTGTTTTGTCGGATTTTTTTTTATTTGAAAGGAGCTGTTGGCAAAGTAATCGCTCGCTTGGCGCTTCATTTCCCTTTCCCCTTCTCATGCTAGCGCATGTCATCTGAAGTGACACAGCAGTAACCCCAAACAGGATGCACCCTACTGCTTGTGGCAGGAGGAGGAGGGGATGGTACAGCACCCAGGGGAAACCTTCAGAAAGGAGAGGCAGCACCGCAGGTCTCAGACAGGACAAAATTAAGAAGAGAACAGAAAAATGGAAGGGAAAGTGAGCTGGGCTTTAACCCTTTTCTTCCTCTATGCGTGTCCGCATGTGTGTAAATGCTAGTTTCCAAAGCAGAGCACCAAACAACAGGGACAGTGATGATGAGGGAGAACATTACAAGGCTCAGGGAATACCAAGCAGAAAGAATCCTGTAAAACGTATGCATTAAATCACAGCAGCACCATCCGACTGCTCCCAACTACGCTTGCACACCTATCTGTTTAACTTTCTGAACACAGAGCACCTCCAAAATGCCACCACTTTATACTCACTACACTCACTTCACACCCAGCATTTCCAGCCTGACTTGTATTTTTTGTACTTAGCAGCTGTCATTGCTCACGTTATACCTTCCAAATAAAAGCCCACTGCACCCCTCTCCCCTCTGCTTTACTGCCGCTGTGCAGAAGGTGGAGCTAGACCATCTCGCATCCCCAGCCCCTTCTCTCCATGAGCGGATACATCAGCGGTGGTCTGCGGCCGCTCTAGCGCCGCAAGCACTGCACTGATAAACACAGGGACAAGAAAAAGTGAAAGAAACTAAAGATTATAGCTTTCAAAAGTCTCTCCATCTCTTCTGTTACTCGTATCTTAGCTTATGCAGCACCTATGACCCCCCTAAATCCTAACACAAAAATCTTAGAACTATGGTTCTGATCTAAGAAGCAAACGAGTCTGTCTAGCATTATATTAAAACTATTTGGGCCTGTCTACACAGGCTGAATTTATCTATCTCACTGCTGGGAGAAACACAGAAGACCCTACCACAAAGCCAACATCAAGCACTGCTGAACAAGGTCTGCTGAACGGTCTTCCGATTACTCTAAGTTTACACAATTGCCATTAGTGAATTTTTTCTATCTTGCATGGGTTTTTCTCCAGTGTGGGTGTCTACTAATGTCATCTCGAGTGTAATTTAGCTGATCTGTCCTGCTGGCTTCTAATAGAAAAGACCAGTCTTTAAATGAATACATACCAAATCCAGGTGGGGAGAAAAAAAAAAAAACACCAAACCCAATGAAAACCCAAAACCAAAATAAACAAAAAACCTAATACCCAGTTTCTTACCTTCTGACCCCAAAGTCTTGCCAACACACAAACACAAGCTCTCTAGCCATTCTGTGAGCATGCTTCAATTGAAAAAGAAAATCTGATGACACATTTTAAAATACTTTCAGACTAACCAAAATAATTCATTTTAAGATAACTGCACATAAGATACCATGAAAAAAAGCACTTAAATAAATTAAATCAGTCCCATCCCAAAGTGGTATTTTTGCTTATCTGAAAGTTTGATAAACATTTCTGGTTAAATAAAGATATAATTCTGTTACAGTCTCATAAGAATTTATTTTAAATTTCTTTGATTTTTTTTTTATTTTATACTTTTTAATTATGTCTGTTTTGGAAAAAAAAAGAGGTCATGAGTTCACGATTAGCATCTCTTGTATGACTAGAAAATACACGTAGTTAAGAAACCAACATGCTTATTTTCACAGCTTCTTAGCCCTCCATGCTGTCAGTAGAACAATTTCCTTTTCTACTAAGAAAGTAGAGTAATTTCCAGTAACTCACAGCAGCTGAAATATGTTTAAGTACTGAAAAAAAACCAACCACCTTTTTCTGTCTGACTATTTAAGTGATATGTCAGAGTTTGGGCTGCCTTTAAATAGAAACACAGTTAGCGCTGTAAGCCAATTCACTGTCCTAACATTTGAGGCATTTCTTTAACTCTGTGTCTTAGGGGGTAATATTGTTATTTTTCCTGTAGGAACAAGAAAATTCTGGCAGAATTCTTCCTTAGCTTCTCAGATGTTCAGATAATGTCAACTAGAACAAGCTTCCGAGAAGGAGAGCAGCTCACACCATGTTTTGCAGCCTCTGTTCTCTGTACACACAACCACACAGCGTATCATTTACACCTATTTTTCATTAACACCTGAACTAGCACCATTTTTCTACCAATTTCTAGTATCAAGTTTCATGAAAGGAGTAAACAAACCATTTGGGCAACTCTTCAGATGGTATGAATATTTTCCAGGTAGGTCTTCAGAGGGGCAAAATTCACCGACAAGAATTTCATTCCTGTTTGATAGTTCATTTCTCAGCTAACTGCCCACACGTGCTTCCTTCTGACTTACCGCCCTCTTTCAAAATTACCCCAAAACATGGCAAACTACGTCCTGAGTCTACAGTCTTTGAAGGCCTGTTTTTTCCTTGGGACAAAGCTGTGCAAGGAATGCACATGAGGCAAGAGAAATGTGGGTATGTAGTAGATGGTGTATATTTTAGCACTATCTAGAAAGCGGAATAATTCAGCAAACAAGAGATTTTTATATTCTAGTATTCACAGTAGTCCAGGACTGGCCTTTCTTGTGGTCACGCATAGCTGTTCCCTGAGCAAACTGTGAAGCCACACGTCTACTGTCTTCTTCCAATATGCCCATACTCTGGCTGTCCCCAGGTCCCTTCCGACATGCCCACTGGAAAACACAACACGACAAGGTGTAGCCAACTCGGAGCTTCCCAGGTACTAACGGGCAGGAGGCACCCAACAGCACGTGCAGGATTTTCACTAAGGTGACAGAAACTCAGCCCGCTCGGACTTCTCGCATTCTCCACCACACACGACTGAAGCCGACCAAAAGGTTTAGAAATTACTAAGAGGGGAGTGCGAGACCGAGCGCAGCGCTGCATGAGCCACCATTTCCATAGGTACCGAGGCCAAAATAAAAACCAAAGCAAATATATAGCAAAGCAACTGCTCCTATGGGCGATGCTCAAAGAAACAATATACCTTCTCTCTCCTCAACTGGAAAACGACACAGGAACTGGGGCGAACATACTGCTCAGGCTTCAATAGGCACAATGCCAGGACCTTAAGTCAGGGGTGAACTGAGCTCAAAGTTTCTTCATTTATCAACTAAAACAGATGGCAGAGAACTGTAATTTGGCTCCTGTTTCTTTCCAGTTATATATCACACTAACTGAAAGGGTAGAGCGTTTGTGGTGCTGTTAGAAGTTTTACTTTTTGTTGACATTTGGGCTGGAGCAAGGGAAAGACATTCGAAGATGCTGCTAATGAGGCACACGCAGATCCGGAGGTGTATCAAATACCATGAACGCACAGGGCACGAACAGTACTTACAGTACAGGAAATACAATTGTTTCTATGATGTATTTTACTTATTTTAGGCCAAAATCGCTGCTGACAAAGTTGTGGAAACATCCTAGAGAAACAGAGCGGAATCAGTTGTGTGTGATAGATGATTTCCATGCTTCAAGGTCGTGGCTTTCAGCAAAGGTCCACGCTCATGCTACAACCCAGCATGGAGTATTGTTGGGGTGTTCACTTGTGCAGGCTGAAGTGGGCAGCGGGTGTCCCCAGCCGAGCCGCTTGTTACTGAGCCACACTGGGCTCGCTGCAAAGAGTCCTTCACCTGTACAAAATGGGGGGTTCTTCCAAGGCCATAGTTTCAAAGATAGATAATACGTAAAAGCTGGAAGATACCCAGATTATCACCCCAAAAGCATCAGGCAAAGCTGTTTAAAATAAAGAGCTTTTACATGTAGTCAAACTGCTTAAATCCAAAAGTTTAACCACTTGATAACGGCTATGAAATTACTTTTCAAAAAAAGATGGAAAACTTCATACAAACACATTGTACACATAGATGCATGCTATATGCATGCACTGCTAATGCTCTATATAATGCTCTAACTCTATATGTAATTTGTTTAGCATTTTGTGCTGCAATTCACATGTTTGAACAAGTTTTTCTGTAGTGTATTGTATTCTGAATAATAGTATCTACAGAAGCTATTGGTTTCAGAAAAGAAAAAGGTCACACTTGTTACGCAAATGTGCAGAATTACCTCAATTAAAAGCTTCGGTTGAGCACTAAGCAACAGCACAACGCATTGTTGTAAAAATAAATAAATCCTTTTTGATACAAAGACTACATAATAACCGTTCACACTTCTACGGAGCAGAACACATTTGGGCATGTATTTTTAGAAATAAGTGATTAATCCTGCAGATAGAACTGCCCCTTTTGAATGTAATCATTGTAGTCACATTCCTTAGGCACAGCAAATCGCATGCGTATTTTGTGCAAATGAGTTTTTTCAAAGGAATATTTCCCATATATGAATTCTGTTACTACTCAGTGTAAGGTGTAGTAGCTGGTGCATTAGCAAGTCATTTACAGCGACTAAAATTACTTCCTGTTTTTAATGGGCATAATTCTTTTTTTCCTCCAGCAGATATTTTATAGATTAAGGTTCTCTATCTATACCACAAATGCAAAATTTTGCAAGTCCTCAGAGGCAAATTCTGCTCTTGGCCAATTCTGGAAGCCCAGCACAACCACGCTGTGGATTCGCTGGTGCAACTGAGCTCTGCATTTTTCCTAACGTTACTCACGAACATGTGATCTTGCAGACATTCTGCTCCAGATGTAGCAAGAGGAGGGAACACAGCCTCTGAAACCACCATGTGCATTACTTTCCACTCGTAAAACACGCTTCTAAAGTGGTCACCTCCAGCAGTCAGCCAAAATTACAACACAAGTTTCAGGCTCCAAGTCAGACTGGACCAGTTTATCCCAGAAGAGGAGCCTGAATTCATCCAAGCTGTCACCATGAGCATATGCTAACTCAGAAGCACATGCAGGCAGAGCAATGGATAAACCCCTTTGAAAAGACAAAGACAATCCATCAGTCAACCAGAGAAGCTGATCATCCCAAGAGAACAAGGTTTACAACGTGAGACATGTAAACACACCTTCAGTCACCAGAAAACGAATGGTGGAATTGTTTCGGAAAAGGAGATGACCTTGCAGTGGACAAACAACTACATATACCCCATGCTCTTGACACATCTTCATACCCCCATGACCTCACCTGGAGAACCAGTACCCTTAAATCTGCAGAACACCTTCTTAAAACACTTGCCAGTGCAACCCAAGTATAAAGAAGCATTTTTACTCTAGTATACCTACACATACATTCTCAGACACGCAGAAACCATGTCAAGAAGTCAACATACTCATTCTTGAGATGATAGGCCAGCTCACCCTGCCTCCACAGAACAAGCATGGGAGCAGGGTTTCTCTCAGCTCTGTTGGGTCAAACCCTTGGGGAAGAGGACAGCAGACATTCACGCCTTCCAGAGGAAAAACTGCCACATGCACCTGTCTGGCACGTACCATCAGAAAACCACGAAAAACTCGAAGTAAAATCAAGGGATTCATCTGATCTGCTGTCAAGATCCAAACTAGTACCACGGCCTGAAAGCCTAACCAGCAGTGATCCCAGTGGTAAAAAAGGGACCATGTGATTCACTCACTCCAACCTCTCCTCAGAAAGATTTCTGACTTAGAGGAAGGAGTTGAAAAGCTGGAAGGGGAACCAAGAAAATGACTCTTCCAAGGGCAGCTTAGCAAGGCAAGAGACCGCAGGCCATCCTCACACAACCATCCCAGGGAGAGGAAGCGATGTTGCAGGCTGGGAGGAAGCCAAGCACACTCTGACAGCATCGACCTCATGGTGTCAACTAAGGGCAGCACAATCTCGTGATGCCAAGTTCTCAAGTCACCGCAAGTCCCAACCACCATGGGAGATGCCAGTAAGCAAGACAATACGGGTGACCCTTAACCTGTGTGTTAGCTCCTTTTGTATCTTTACTTCCTTCTAAAAAAGTAGAGAAAAAACGAGCAGAGGGCTTTTCCACTCCACTCCACTGTAGAGAGGGCTAGGCAGGGTGTGTTCCCACCAGGGCAGAGGAAAATTTTCCAAAGCACAAAGTCAGGTAGGCACAAGCACCCCAACAGTTTTCAAATTATTTGGTCATTCTTTGCGTTCGCATGCACCTAGCACGATGGGAGTACCGATCCAAGTTAATTCCTTTGGATACGACAATAATACGAGTAAGTAACAATCACCGGCTGGACCACTGACCCTCTGATTTGCAGCTCCTTCAGGCACTGTACAGACCCAGCTTGCTTGCAGCATTGCCTTATTCAGAGCTAGCAGGTAATTTTCAAGGACTTGCTGGATCCTTTAGCAGCAACACATGCCTACCTGGAGAAGCGCTTGGAGACCTACAGCGTGGTACGAAGGAGTGCTTGGAGAGTGGCCCCTTCAGCAGAAATTGTCAAAGCTTTCTCTGTGCTCCAGAGGTACTTACTGGAACCTATTAATTTGTATCTCTCTGCTTCCAAGTTAAAAGTTGCCTTAAAGCACTGGAAGATACATAAAAGCTCAGATGACAGGAAATGCAAAACAGAATTTGGCAAAAAGAAGTACTTTAGAAAACAGCAATATATTTCAAAATACAGGCCAAAGTCATCATAGTGACAGAGAAAACTGCACATATATCAAAGTGAAATATTTATTAAAACTTGCTGCACTCAAGCTAATGAATGCAACCAAAACGCCAAAAACTTTTCCAGAGATATTACAGAAGAGATGGATTTTTTTTATAAAAAACAAAACTTAAGGGACATTAAAGGACAGAAATTAACGTAGTAAAAACACAACAACATTTTGGATGTTTAAGAATTTGAATGGTCTTAAAAAGTTATGGGACAAAAGCATCTTAAATTCATCAGGTAACTGGAAAAAATGAAAAACTGGAGCTATTACAAAGTGAAGTGCAGCTAAAGCTCTTTTTCAAGATAGACTTTGAGATGGTGAAATTCTAGGAGTTTTACAATTATTGGTGAAAGACCTGCAGAATGCCAGAAGTGAACAAATATCAAAACACACTATTTCATTAATATCAAGTTTTGGTCAGACTGGCTTGATGCATTGACAGTGCTGTTAAGGAACAGCTTTGCAAAGCCTTGTGCGGTGCTGTTAGAATAATGAATTCACTAGCTGTATTGCTCACGAGCTTGGCAAGAGATTTGCTTCCCTGGGCTCAGCCTTGCTATAGGCAAAGCTACCTGCTGTTGACAGAAAAGCCTTTGACTGGGTGGAGTGGGATACCTTGTTTGCTGTGGAAGGTAAATTCAGTAACAATTTTGGCAGTGTTTTTATCTGTTTGATGACACTACAGTGTCCAGACACCGCTGGCTCTGAAGTCCTTCGGCATCTCATGAAGCCATACCTTAAGAATGGAAAGCAACATGGCAATCTGTGGTGGTTACCCCTGCTCTGAGCACAGGAGGAACAAACACAAAACAGTCCCTGTAACAATACCACATCATTTACGTCACCAGTGCTAGCCACCTTCAGAAATAATGAGAAAACTTACCAAGAAGTTTTGTGGGTAAAACTTTGACTGGAAAATCAATGTAAAGACAACTTTCATGTTCCTCCTTCACCTTACTCCAGCCTCCACTTTAAAAAGTCCCCAGCTACATGTCGTTAGATGCCTCCAAGTCTCTTCACAGTTTATTTCAAGAAATTAGCTCCTGGTTCAAGAAGCACTTATGCCTCTGTAAGAAAGCATGTAACATTTTTACTGTGCAAGAACAATAGTTCTGCAGAGGAACTGGCTCGTGAAGCATCTTTGCATCATGCTACCCATTTCCAACACTGAGTTTATTGCAATTCCCTTGATGAATCCTGCTGCCAAAAATTATGTGAAAGGAAACAAATCTCAGGATACCATTTAAAGTCACTGCCATGGAGAACAGAAAGAGTCTGGGCTGATGGGGGATACTTGCCTAGACAGATTTCAGGAAACAGTACTTTGCAGACAGCCTTAGGCCTATTCATATCTCAGGAACCTGGCAAACTATTCTCTCAATAAAGAAGCAGCACATATTACAAAAAGACCCAAAGAAGGCACATTTCCAGGATGACCAACAATTCTCCATAAATAAAGAAAAGGGTGTTTAAAGTTATTTATTCCTGTACCTTCCCACTTGGAAAGCTGCGCTCGTCCTCAGAAATACCCAGATAACCAAAGCAAACCCCTAAAGGAATAATGTGCCCAAAGATACTCCACACCGTTGGTGAGACTCGAAACTGGAAGGGGTTCTTTCAAGCTTGAACAATTACCACGCAGCTGTACCTCTACAACAGGTGCTTTAACAAGAACAAAACAGAGTTTGCAAACATCGGTGGAATGCCCCTCGGGGTGAGATAGTTCTTTAGAGCTCCCTAGATTAAAAAAAAAAAGAGAGACACTGAAACTTTTATTGAGCTGTAGTGTAAAAAAATCCCTCCTAATTAATAATCCCCCTACCCCCCAGCTAGGTGGGAAGAATGTCTAGAGATGTAAGGGAACAAGTATTTGAACTTTACACATAAGATGGAAAGAAACACTGAGTTTCCCTCCTACATACAACCCCAAAATGTACCAGTCCCATAGTTCAGTATTACAGGACCATCCCTCTCCCTCTGTAATAGCTTAATATTGCTCCAAGCCCAATTACTATCTCAGCAGACGCACTCTCCTGCAAAAACTCTGCTGCAGTCTTTACAGCTGTATTTACCATTGGCAATACTGCCCACATTTCTTAACAACAAAGATAAAAAGCCTGACTGAGCTTTGGGCTCATTCTACTGAGCCCATTTTGAAGAACAAAAAGCTGGTTGAGTTATCAGTGGTTTGGCAGCTCCCTCTTCTCCAAAGCACTGAAGAAGACCCCTAGAAAGCCAGAAAAGAAATAGTAGCTAAAAATCAGAATCTGTGGCAGTCAGTAATGTAAATCTGCAGTTGAATACTTTGTGTGCCCGTATAATGTTTAGCAGAAACGTGTGGCTGCTCCTGTTTAGTTTAAGGAAGGTTTTGTAAGATTGTTTCCATTTTACTGTTGAAATTGATCAGAAAATTCTGGAAGAAGGTTCATTTAATTCCTATTTAAAAGTGTATATACATTTTTAGACATGCACAGCACACAACTCATGTTAACAGCTGTGTAATTTTACAACAGCAATACTTTGATCTTAAAATTCTAGAAAACAACATACCTGAAATCTCATATTCCTAATAACTGTAAGAGCCCAAGCCTGGGCTGAGCTCTCCTGTCACCAGCAGCCACCAGTGCCAGATGCTACAGTACAGCCAAGAGCTCCTATTTATAGTAAAAGGTACCCTCAGGGAAAATCCACTCACGTGAGTATTATTTGCAGTAGACAGCGGGTACTCTACACCTTGGAACTTAAGGGCTTGTCTCTTCTCTAGAATACTTGCAGGTGTTTCTGTGTTTCTTGTAAACAGATTGTACCACTAAAATTTTGAACATTCTTTTTCACCATGTGAAAGTCGAGCTGTACTGAGAGATTTCAGATGAAGAGCCAAGCCTGCCAACTGCACTCTGTTAAACTGAAGAGCTAAGATACTAACGTGTAGTGGATCTATTGTGATTTCCTAAGGCTTCTTCTGTAAAATAATCTGCTTTTATATATACATTAAAAAAAAGGCAAACCGGTACTTTGCAGTTGCTAACTTACTGGTCACATCACTAGAACTATTAACCCCTCCAGCACCTCGTTCTGAAGGATTTCACGGAGTTTGGCTAAACCCCGACTCATACATTTCACAGACTCGCAGCACAGAAAGAAACAGCAGGAAAAAAACCCCAAGCAAACAAACAACTAAACAAAATATGTTTCCCCTAAAAAGTATTAATAATTTTATTTTTGAAACCGTGTAAGCACAGATTAAGTAGAATTTATGTCCTGGTAAATTTTCACAATAAGCCTGACAGAAATGCAAAATATATTCATAGTCAAAAAAAAGAATGAGCATCAAAATCATCCTGAAATGTTCTGCTATACTGATGTCACTGCCAGAGTAGTTGGGCTTTTCTATCTAAGTATATGTTATTCACAAAATATATTAAGAGAATTTATGTATTTTTTTTATGGTTGTTCTACACAGTCTCCTCAGTAAGAGGACCAAGCTTTCAAAGTGAAGACAGTCAGAAATAACAGCTCACAGAATATTTGGAAAGTGTTCTGTTACTTAGAATACAAACAGATAATAATATATCAATCCATAAACAAAACCTTGCTCCACTGAAATTGATGAGGCTGTTGCCTTCAGGTTTACTGGAACCAGGAACAGTCTAAAAACCCAGAGTGCTTGTTTCCAGTCTCTCAAGACCCAGCTGTAGTAAATAACAGTCTTTATTTTGTGTTTTATCCAAAAGTTTCACCAGTAACTGATAAGACCATACATAGTGAGGATTAACTAAAGACTTATCCCCATTTGGAAAATGGAAGCAGCTGTTAGGCAACATGCCTAGAGGGCATCTGTATTAGTCTTCAAAAAATGATACTTGGCTCTCCTAAGCAAGAGCCAGGTCTCCTACCCCCCCAGAGCCTTAGTCAGAAGAGCCATCAGCCTCCTCAGGGGATTTTCTACCTGTGGGTCCGCCAGAAAAAATAACTGCAAATTCACTAATTATTGGTTGACAGTTCACATCGCAAAATGAAACAGCACTACATAAATGGAGAAGAGCAGACAGAGTGTCCTATCTTTTTTAAACTTCACATCCAGTTTGGCAGAGAACGGTGCAGGTGAAGAGGGAAGAAGAGGCCTTGCAGGACTATCACTCCTTTCAATGCAGGCACGATCCCCACATTTCTGCCCCAGGGTCTGCATTGCGGCTGTTGAATGAGCCATCAGTCTCTACATAAATCCATCACTAACTAACGTCTTAACAGGGGGAAAAAGGCAAGGCAGTGATACAGAGCAGTCCTAGTGCCTTTTCCCCACCAAGGGCTCTGATCCCAGTATTACGCTGATTTAGAAAACAAGATGACACAGACATCATTAAAATGTTTTGTCTCTTAAAAAAAAATCATTTAAAAAAAGGAACCACCTTCACCGTAGGCAGAGAGGTGTGCGAGCAGCTGTGATCGCTGTCTTTAAAAGGCACATGCTAGCAGTTAAAGTTCTGGACTTCAGGCAGTGTCCAGGACAGTGTCATGACTCTACGAGGACGCAAAAAGGTCCATCAGTATTTTGTGAAAACTGATGCTTAAAAGACTGCAGATATACTATTAACCACTTAAATTGCTAAATTGTATCACTGCAGCTAAAAGGAATATCCCACTGCGTAAAATTAAGCCCGTCAGCTAGAGATCTCCCTTCATGGAGCAACCCAAGGGCTGGTCATTTGTAGGTAATAAATTTCAAGGCAGCGGGTGGGAGGAGAGCGTCACCACACTGTTAGAAGTGTTTCAAGAAGGACGTAACTTACTAATGAAGCAGATTGTACTTGCATCCAAGTCACAAACTCTGCGCTTTAAAATGATTTTGCAGGTTACTTCTTCGCGCTGCCAGCCAGTGCTGGGACTGCGTCGCTTTCCAGCGTAATCATGATCCACACATGGAACAACACGTATTTTCACAGCCACAAAAACTACCTGTTTCCAAGCTAACCGGCCCCGAGGAGGCCCTGGGGAAGTCCTAGGCCCCAGTGACAGGGGAAGCCTCTCCCCGCACCAAGTCCCCACGCAGGACCGTGCACTAGAGCCCCCACCCAAACCCCGCCGAGAGGTTTCTCGACCCAGGGCCGAGGGGGCAGAGAAGTGTCTGCCGGAGAAGGGCCGCCTTCCTCCGGCCTCCCCGTGTTGTGCTTGGCACCCCTCGGCGGATCCAGTTTTGTTGCGGTTAGAGCATGACAAATTTCACGAGAAACCCTACACCTCTCCCGGCAGCGGCCAAAACTTCACGTTTTCTCTCTCCCCTCCCGCCCCCCCTCCATTCCTCCACGTTTCGGAGGTTTCTCCCCGGGGATGGCCACTCGCCTGCCCGCCTCAAGCGGAATGGCGCCTTTCCCCCCTCCCCGGCCCG
>VYZM01013508.1:480-14993 GCA_013398915.1 Dromas ardeola | reverse complement strand
CGGCGGGGCCGGGGCGGGGCCGAGGGGCGGGGCCGGGCCCGAGGGGCGGAGTCAGGGGCGGGGCCAAGGCAGGGCCGCAGCGGGGCCGGGCGGCTGCTTTTAGCCCTAAACCGAGAAAAAAAACCCATCTACAAAATAGTATTTCGGACATAAGGCGAACCCAGAACAGATACATAAGCAAAGCAAAAAAAAGTGTGATCGATTTTATAAAACCAAAATCGATTTTATCAAAATGAATTTTATAAAACCAAAATGAATTTTATAAAACCAAAATGAATTTTATAAAACCAAAATGAATTTTATAAAAAATCAAAAATCCGCGGATTTTTGCAAAAACTCTTTATTAGTGAATTTAAATGAAATGGAAGCACCGGGTACAGTTAAATGTCCTTCAATGTCTCACTGCTCAGATAGAACACTACTAGAAAGTTCAATTAAGGACTGACAAAACTGACTCATCTGCTCTCCCTAGAAAATGGAATTGAACTAAAACAGCACATGATGTAAGACTAAATTAAGCAGATTATTTTTAAAAGGTGTAGTTTAGTACATGTCTAACGCATCTATATAACGTTCCTCACAATCAGCCATCTGTAGGAACTTTGGTTTTCACTAGAAGTTGAAGATAAGTATAATAGAAAGCAGGATTTAATGTTTAGATGCATCTTTTCCCCCTCTGAAGATACACCCGCCTACCACAGACCTACAGATGGCTGATCTTTCCATCCTTTCACCATGTGAAAGCCTCCTGCCTTCGAGATGGGCATGTAAACACAGTCTCAAATATAAAAAGTCCTGAGGGAACACTATGAAGTAATAGAATTTTGGCCGGAATATACAACTTAGCTTTCAGTATTTTCACAATTTGCAGCACTGCAGGTTTAGCTAATCCCAACTGCATTACAATTCAAGCTGATAGAGTCCCTTTAGAAATAGACATTAACCTGTTCCAAAACTCCTAGCTTAATAGCAAGTGATTCTGATAGACTTGACTGACATACCTTAATAAAGGGTGCAGAAGATGGACAGTAAGAGAAAAATGGATAAATACAAGTTTAATCGTCCACTTTCCAGTAAAAACCTCCCTGTAGGCAAATCTTGGTACCTACATGAAGAACATGAATTTCAATTTACGTGTCCATTCAGCATGCGTTGCCTTGGGCCCCAAACCCATCCTTTCTATGTTTAGAGATCATGAACCAAACCAGAACCATGCGCCTGCCAGGTCTGTACCCTCCAACAGCCAGCCCCTATAGCACTCCGCTGCAGGAATCACACATCGTCCATCCTCTCCGAGCACTTTACGTCAGTCTCCTAGAAGTACACTTCAGATAACAAAAATAACTGAGCAGTGTTAATGAAAGACCTCTTGTAGATTTATGTATAACACACTCACTAAACATGCATCTACAATGCACAATTCCTAGTGATAAAGTATTATCACAGCTCTTGCACGGACTGACTCCCTGTACGCGATTCCATTCAAGCCATTAAGACTTCATCATGTCTGGGACGTGCCGGCGCAGCCCTATTGACACTGAACAGATTTCTCTCCTGAATCACTGCACAAATAAGCTCTTCTGTACGACCCATTAACTGGCTGCGACCCATAACCTTTGTCCACTGACATGGAAGAGCCAGTTTCCACTTTGAATGAAATTTTATGAAGTCATTCTTCAGTTTAAAACCAAAACATGGGAAAATGCCTCCCCTTTGAGAAAAGCAGAACAAGAGTAGATATTGTTGTGGCCTCAAAATGAGTAAAATTTCCTTCCCTGGGGCAGAGGCTAGCTGGGTAATTAATTATACTTTCTCCAAGAGTCAGACAAAAGATGGAAATAAGAAGCAGCGCTTTCGTAACTGAAGGGAAGGACAAGAGAGATTGTGGTTCATGATATTTCTGTCTTACATAGCCTCATCACATCAGGAAAACCAAAACTTGGCAATTTTCAGCCTGCTACAGCCAACTCCCCAGTTAACATGCCATATTTTCTTCTCCCGTGCTCTCCCATCAGTTTGTCAGTATTAGTCTTTTTCTTGTAGAGAAACTACCAAAGGGTTTGGGGCAAAGTAAGTGCTTTTTCCTAGGTCTCCTAGAACACCCTTACGATAAACACTGTCATTCTGGACCATTCTTTACTTGAACGATCATCACAATCACAACTTACTAGATACTAACTTTCTCTTTTGCTTAAAGCTATATCAAGGAGCTCACCTCTTTCCTAGGGGCTTAGATTCTTGCATAATTACCAGTGGCTTAATATTTGCAAGAACAAGGATATTGATAATTAGAAGCATACCCAAGAGAAGTCCAAGGAGTTACTGGCAGAACTCATTCTACTAATGCTTAAAGGAAAAATAACTTACTTAATGTATCATTTTTAACCTTCGGCCATATGTTTATACAATACTTGTTCATAGACCAATCTTGCAGCATTTATTTGCACTTCCTTCTACCCCAGAGCAATGGGAAAAGGCTCAGGGTCTGAACTTCCACAGGCGTTTTCAAATGCAGTCAAAGTAATTAAAGTTGTGGATTTTATATGTCTTCTTGACGTGCTCTTTTTGGAAACACAGAACTATTTTACAGAACATTAATATTCTGGGTGATAATACTGAGAAACAAACTCAGAGTTCAAGAGGTTTGGAAAGCCATACTATAATTTAAAACATTAAAAAACTTCCTTTATGTCTACAAAAGAGTGAGTAAGGGGTGTTGTAGTGAGAACAGTCAGGATCCAAATTACTTTAGCCTATAGTAAATGCAACTGGAGAAAAATTGCTCTTGTCAGTGTATTCTGAGGCATTCAGCACACTGCTGAAGAACGACATTTATAGATTAACAATCCACAAGCTGAACTGGAAGCACTGGGAATCTAACCTATGTGCCATGTAGTGTGAGCAGTAACCTGAAAATCCAGAATGTCAATATCCAGCTCTTGAAACGCTTCAGCTACAAAAAAGGGGTTTTCTCCACCCTTGTATTCATGTAAGGCACCTACTTCCTCTGCACAAGTCTGAAGCCACTAGAAGAAACAATGACCGAGACAGGTGATATTATAAAATAAGTGAGATAAAATGGGAAGGAGCCTGAGATGACAGCAGCTGGGCAGTGGATGTGCCTAGAATGCTGACAGTGCTGATCATAAAAAGCCAGCTTGCAGTAGGGTGAAGGCAACCTATATTCATGTTTAGAAATCAATTTACAGCAGAACGCACAGAGTCCTGTACCTCCAAAGTTCTGCAGACCCAAGCATTTGGGTAGTTTAATGGTAGTGTACTATTGACTTCTGAGTCACTGAGAGTACATGAATGCTTCACATAGCCCTTTCCAGGACATGCAGTTTACCTTTATAAACAGCATTAACACTTCCTAACTCAAGTAGAGGTCACATCTTTAGATGCTAATGCTACTAGGGAAATCTAGAAATCTTGGCACAACAAGAGCCAAAAATAATTCCATTAACACAATTTGGTCTGTTCTTGAGTCACACTTTTTAAAAACCTAGATGAACTGAAGAATCATCTATATGAAGTCTTTACAGAAAAATGTCCAGAATAAGATCTAGTTGCTTGTACAAAATAATGTAATATTAAGTACTTGAATAAAGTATTTACAAGCTTACTGCAAAGCATTATACTAAATTTCAAACAATGTATATGCCAAAACAAATACAGTCATTAATTGCTGGCGAGTAATTCTGTTTCACATCCTTGCCACAGTAGCCAGACAGTTATTTCTTCTGTGGACTCCTGCTGAAATCCATAAGTCTCATCTGTGTTTACTGCAGATCCAAATTTTGGTACTCGTAATAGGATCTATGGAAAAAAGTGATGTTAAATACTATCAGTGAAGTGGCACATTCAAGTGTAAGAGAAAGCTCATTGATCTGACAAGCCATTTAGATGTTCGACAGATTATCTGTGCTATCATTTGTTTGGGGGAATCTGAATCTTGTAGGTCAATTACCAGTAAGAAGAGAACAATAGTTTTGAGTGTATGTGCATTCCTAATGAAAAAGAGCATCATCTGAAAGATTCCTTGAGCAGAGATGAAAACATCCAGCATAAAAAACCCACCACCACCACTTTAGGCAGTCTAATTCAGGATTCCCTGCTAGCAAACTAGTAACAAAATCAAACTTTTGTTCTGACAACACCACTTGCTGATTTCTGAGAACCACTTGCCTACCAAGTACAACCTATGTTCTGTATTACCACAATTCTCTTGGGCACATGACTTAACATCCTTGTTCTTTGATCTGTACAGAAGCATCAGATGATTGTCATTAATACATACATACACACACTTAAAAGCACTTCCCTGGGTTCTAGATGCTGTATGTAACTCAATCTGTAAAGTAGGACAGTATTTGGATCTAAGAGACTGCAATTCCATTGAAAAATTTGTGTATATTCAGTATTTTTGAAAGTTACTATGCTTATGCAGTATCTCTGTATTAATTTAATACGGCATAAATGACAAAAACTTGCAGAAAAATTGCAGACATTGTAAAGAACTACTTTAAACTTAGGAAGACATATGCCATCCAGTGGTACACTGAGAAACTTCAAGAGATCGGAAAGGGAGGGAATTTTACCTCTGTGGTAGCAATGAGAGTTTTGTACACAGTTCTCCTTTTTGTTTAATAAAAATCTAGGAAGTGAAGAAAAAGAGTTTCCCCTATGTTAAGGGTCTCAGGAGAAAAGAACAGAAACCTTTAGAGAGAAGCTGATAATCTTTAAAGAAAAACATACCCTATTACTTGAACTACTTTCAAGGGGAACAAATACTGGATGTTAAAGAGCTCAGTTTAGCTGAGCAAGATACAAAACACATCAATGGCCGAAAGCTCAAGTCAGACATATTCACCCTAGAACTAAGGCACAGGACAATAATTTACTAAACAATCTGGTATCTTTTCTAGGGAGTCTCCATAGCAGCAGCGAAGCCCAAAGCTGAGTTCAGGAGTAACTTGAAGAGGTGGAGATATTCCCAGAGTTACCTAGTAGCACCTTCTGTCCTTAATGATCTAGCCTAGGAAACAGCTAGATTGTATTAATTTCTATGCTTGGAGCAGAAGTTAGCGTAGTCTGTTAGTGAAGTACTGCTGCACGAGAACACTGTTATGTCAGAAATTTGAAGTCTTCTACCTCTTTTAATCTTTAGCCTTGTGATTTTTCCAAATATTCAGACTTTGAAAGAAACCCAAACACCTTTAAACACTCAAATAGCCAGTTACCATCTGCACAGTGCACCAATTCTATATTCTATTACCTTTAGGCACTCCTTCGGGAGGGCGGAAGGTTTTTTTGTTAACTGGAATTCGGTGAAGCCCCCGAGGCTTCTGGCCTGGTGAAGTTCTAACAATGGAGCAGATTTCTCGTCTGCCACACAGAGGCTGAAAAGATAAACATTTCATTCACACAACTATTTCCATTGAAGAAATATTCTTCTAGCTTTCCTATGGGACAACTAGAGATGACATACAGATTTCAAGGGACGTCATTAGAAAACATTTAAGACTACTTGTGTACACTTACGGGTGATAGAAAGCTTCAAACTTAAACATTCTCTTCAGCTGTTTGTAATACTGTAAGGCTTAAATATATCACAGAATGGTTCGGGTTGGAAGGGACCTTAAAGATCACCTAGTTCCAACCCCCTGCCATGGGCAGGGACACCTCCCACTCCCATATAGCACATTACATACTAGCATGCCAAAACTGGATTTCAAGACTGCAATAAAATTAGAACCTTAAAAATATTCTTTTCTTCTGGACTTTGAGGAATAATTTCTTTTGCTGAGCTCAGAGATGCAGGAACAATTTCTTCTGAATTTACATATGGACCTGTGGTATTCAGGAAAAGGTCTTCCCTGACTTTGCACGCTGGTGACAAGCTAAGCTACAGCTCCGTCAAAATACAAAACATAGAGCAATAGCCACCCAATTAAGTAACAGACAACAATTCAAATGGGCCAACACTTGTTGGCTCAAGCAGATGTTCAATTGCTTAAAAAAATATGATTTAGGACTCCAGTGATTCCTGTCTTCAGCCTCCAACAAGACCCTGATGTTCTCTATTTGTTAATCTAGCATCCATAAACTCAAGTATGCTTGCAATAATATACTGAGTTTTACAACACTAGGAAAGCCCAGTATGTTTTCCTGCAAAATTAAGCAGATTTTCTATTGTAAAGTTTCCCTTTTTCTAAAAAATTGTACAGTTTGCTGATTCAGTTGGGAGCTATGGCATGAAAGTGACAGGGATTCCTGCTGAGAGAAGTGGTAGTACTCTATTACCTTTACTGACAAAGAATTCAAACTGGCATTTAAATATCACATTTGTTTGTATCAGAAGAGCAATGCAAGTAAAGCTACCAGGTGCTGTTTTTACATTAGAAGATGTTGCAAAAATACAAACCAGATACCTAGGGGTTTTGCTGTAGTTTTTTTAACTGCCCAGCTGATTGAATTTAACATGTCATTTGTTGTGCAATTTGTACTGTAGCATAAGTATGGCCAGAATTGTACAGTGCCACGAAGAACGATTTTTTGGTTTTAATAATTAAAAAATGGTATCAGCATAGACACTCACATTTAGCTTTGCAGGCTGAGCATAACCAAGATTTGTTAGGGCTTTATTTTCCTCCATGATCAGCATGGTCGGACTCATCTCCTAAACAAAAACAGAGAAGAATTCAGTATCAGTTTCCCATTCTTTGCTGTTTATTATTAGTCCTACAGTATTCCCCTAGTACACAGTACTAGTTATAACAACTCCATTTAGAATTACTAATAGTTCTTAGGGTTTAACTGCTGAATTCCTGTCATTCATTTTTTTGGTCTTACGGTCTCCAAAATTAAGACAAAGAATCTATTTACTGCAGCACAGATCGCACACATTTCAGTGTATCAACCAGGGGATAACGCACTTCCTACCACTTCTCCTATTTAATTGTAACTTTTGTCATGATTCAAAACTCTCACTTCAATTTTACACCTTTGCTAATCAGCAGGGCACAATGGGAATACTTACCACCACAGCATCTGTCTGTTTGGATGGCAGTGCTTCTGTCAACCCCACTGATTTGGCCGAAGCATTTCCTGGGGCATCAAGCTGACTGAATGATGATGTGCCTTCTCCTAACGTATTAGAATTTTTTTCTTTTTTCTCACACTTCAGCCTTTTGGGTTTAGTAGTTTGATTGTCAGGCTAAAGGGTGAAACAATTACATTTTGTGTTATTAAGTGAATCTCTATAGTCTGGTAAGCGCTAACATAGAGTCCCACTGTCATACTTGAGCTCTACACAACTGATTCGGTACCACTGACATAGTCAGTCTGAAAAACAGTGAGCTTAGTGGTCACCCATGACTATTACTGCTATCCAGAGGTAAAGGCAAGCTACATCTTCACTCTCTGCAGGCACCCCTTTCAAGGGAACTACTACTACGCTTCTAGGTGGAATCTTCCACCTATACAAGGAAGGAGCAAGTTATCCATGTTACAACCTGGTTGATTTATTAAGGCTCTTTCACCTTTCTTTCCGGTCCTAACGGTGAAGAACAGCGCATACCAGTTTTTAGGTCTGGAGTTCTCTCTCTTGCAGCTGCAATTTTACAGACTTTTTTTCCTGTGATAAATTTCCAACAAATTAATTAACTTTGAGACAAAGACCACAGCTACTCTCCAACCCATGTCTTACAGGACAGCTTTCAAAGAGGGATCATTCGAAAGCCACCCAGGTAACACACTTCCTCACTTCAATATAATCCTCATCTCCCTCTCCCCACAAACAGGGCTGCTTTACTCCTATCCCTTTTCTTGAAGAAACAAGGTTGCTTATTAATCTTATGTTCACCTGGCTATTTACTGCTAGACACATATACTGTGGAAGCAGAGGAATTGCATAATCACAGAAGCCTTTGCCAGGGGCAACTTCTGCTACTACAGTCCAAATTAAGCAGGGGAAAATTATGTGGTACCTGGGCCACAGCCAGAATCGCATCAGTCACAGTTCAAAACTGTAGTTACATGAGGGACTCCTGATAGTATTTGTGAAGCTGATAGGAAATAAGTTCAAGTAAGGAGCATGACACAAACAGTTCTGCTCCTGGATAAGTTAAATAAGAAATGCTAATTTTCATTGAGCATCACAGGTGATTAAATGGAAAAATGCAAGGTTTGGGGTTTCGGGTGTTTTTTTATTCTTCTCTCAACACATTAATCAGAACAAAGTCTTATTTACAGGGAAGATTTTAAGTTCACACTTTCCCTTCTAGGCACAATTAAGCTTAGCCTGTGCCAGGGGGACAATGACCCAGTGAAAGCCCAGTTCTGACATTTTGCCATCATTTAAGTTTGGGTAGAATATTCTGTTGTCTCACAGCTAGTACAACTGCTTCAGGTCATGTTTTACCTGCTAGAGTAGTTGAAACACTTAATGCTGAAGAACTGTAACTGCAATTTGATGGTCTCTTTCTAGGAGAGGAAGAAAAGAGTAAACAACTATTCTGAATAATGTTATCATTCAAAAAATGTATAAGGAAATCATAGAAATACACAGACTGAGTGAAAAGGAATAAAGCTTATTTTTAGAAATATTGTTACTGAGTCACTTCATCACACTTTACAGTCATTTGACAGTTTATCAAGTCACACAGCTTATTCTTAAGATACCTGCAATTTAAGACCCACAAAAGACATTCACTAAAGTACTCAGCACTAAAACATACTAGGACAGAATGTATTTAATAAGGATGCAGGGGAAAAATAGGGCTCACAAGAAAATTCAGATTCTGTAGAGATCTGTAACACCGTAACATTAGTATAAATGAGTATAAATGCAAACGTCTGCATGTAGAACTGGAAACAGCAGCACAAAGGTTAAAAGAAATGATACTGTTCCTAGAAAAACACCCAGGTTAGTCAGATTTTTATGTCAGGACCTGAAGGTGGCACCATGACAAGGCCAAGTATAGAAGTCCCTTCATTGTGATAAAACCACACCAGAGATGACTTGTCAACAGAAAACCTGGCATCCTAACAACAGGAGAGTGGCAGCATATCACATACACCATTCTGCTTCCTGGGAGACATGTATTCCAAATAAGAAAAAAAACTGACAGTGGGCAGCAACCTGGCCCAAGATTTACGAAGGCTGAACCCAGGCCAGCAAGAGTCTGAAGCAAAGGACTTCATGTACGCTGATGATTCCTAAAGAACAGAAAAGATCTGCCAAAACCTAATTTTGTCCTGGGCAAGCACAGAACACCAGAGACTTAGCGAGGACTTGACAACAGGTACCCTTCATACTCTGTACTGCACAGGCAATCCTGGCCAGACCACCTGGGCGCACACATCTTGCTGCCCGTGACTGAATGAAATCTGACAGAGTAAGTGCAATTCAATAAAAGCAACTTATTTAGGGATTTTGTAAATAAATGTCACCTTCCATAAAATCCTTCACTGAGGTTTCTTACATTGATTTCCCTACAGCTGCAAGACCAAGACAAAAGTCTTTAAGGCAAACTCTTACCTGACTTAATGAACCAATTTCAAAGTTAGCGAGGACACAGGTAGCTGAAACTCAACAGAAGCGTTTGCAGGATCGGAGGTTTCATACTAGCTTTTCTTTTAAATATCATTCAAAAGAGAAAAACCTGAACATTTAGGTGCATCAAAGAGTCTGCTTTGCAGATTACCTTCTAGTGGATTGGTCTTGAAAGTCATCCAGTACAGGTTCTAAAAAACATAAAAGCCAAACTTTAAAAGAAAAAGCTAAGCAGACCAGGCAAAGTTTTAGTGTACACTAAATTATAAAGCAAAATATTAGAAGCAAGCACAGACTACTAAGAGGGAGCTGTTCACCATTATGTAGATATGCCTTAAATGAATGATCATTACATGTTTTATACAGGTTCCTTGCACTAGAGTGAAATTTGTTTATGTATATATTCTTAAGTATTGTAGAAAAGAATTACCTAATATTGCTGAAAGATTTGAAATCTGTGGTATCTTATCTATGCTCACTGCTTTGCTGGAGTCCAGGAGAGTAGAGTTCTTGTACTTGCCAGAGTCCTCAGAGTAAAATTGACTTCTTTCTTCTATACAAAAGATATAAGTGCAAGCTTCTTATGTTGAAGTTCTTTGAGTTATTAAATTTGTGACCAAACTGAAAGCAATCACATTTGCAAGACAGGAACTTTAAAGCAAAGAGAAAGCATTGCCTTGGCTCAAACAGCGGCAGAAAAGTTTGGGAGGAATTTGACTCAAAGCAGATTTGTTGGTCATCCCCAATAAACAGCTTGTATCAACAGTGAATACTTTAAGCTTACAGTATGATTCCAATTACACCAGGACCTGATTCACACTGGACTGGAGGACAAGATACAGAGATCCCATGTTAAGCACTGGTTGGCTTATAGCAAACATCCGACCTGGTGAGTCACACCAAGAGAGACCACTAGTCTTTCTATTGTAGATAGTCCCCCCACATTTTCTCCATTAAATAAAGCTCAAAAAACCCAGAAGTCTCACCTGAACCTTCGTCTCTGAATGTTTCAGGGGATGGGCAACTCTTCAGGCTGTCACTAGAACCTGTGTTATAATCTGCAGTTGAGTCTACATCCAAACACTCCAGTAGAAAGGTTGAAACACCTGTGGGAAGAGTCATTCCTGTACCTAGAGAAAGAGACAAAAAAGGTGGCTACCAAGAAAAAAAAAAATAGTATCTTCTACAAACCATCAGGATTTCCTTATCTAAGTTTCATTCCTGTGATGAGCTAAATATTGTCAAGTCAGCATCTTAATTTTAATACAGTACCTTAATCATAATACAGTTAAAGAAACAAATAAACAAAGGGCACCCTGAAGCCCAGTTTACACTGCCATAAGCTAACAGAAGACACCTTCCTTGCCCAAGGCTCACTAGAAATACCTGAAGAATTCAGCCTCTGATAAGGTAGTTCTTGGGCAGGTTTATTTTCATAAGGACAAACTATTTAGGCACAAGCTTTTAAAAATGCAGGCTTGAGTAAACTGAAGAACTCATGTCAACGACTAGTTCTGTCAAAGATAAAACCAAGATCATGTGGTTTTCAACAGGCTGGGCTCAAGACTTGTCTCAGGTCTTGTAGGACTCCTATCCTGTCTGTGCTGCCGACAATCAAGTCATGTGAACCAAGCCACATGCTGGAATAAGGGGCAGAAGTCCAGCTAGTGGTCTCAAAACCTTCACTTCCTAATATCACGCAGTCAGAACCAGTACAAGATCAACACAGCAGTACTTTTATAGAAATAAAACTAAAATTATATAATGAATTTTACAATTAGTTTTATACAGATATAAAAATATATTTAATAATATGATGCATTGCCATCATACTCACTTGAAGTCACTTCATCACTTTTCAAACTGTCTTTACTTTCAGAGTTGATTACGAGGGATTCCTAAAATTAAATGACCAAGACAAACAACCTGAGAAAACTGGATGTAGACAAAGAAATGCAGTTAAATGTACTCCTACATTAGTAAGTGTTCAGAAACTTACTGTCTGGTACTTCACCACTTAAATTTGCTATTCACAGTGTAATTTGTACCAGGATTTTTCATGCATGATTAACAAATCTGCAATCTGACTTACAGTTCTAAAATTCCTAATGAATACCCAATAATTTGATCCTACGATCTTTGCTGGATGAGACTTCCAGTGGAGGCATACTGATGTCAATTGAAGTTATGCATAAGACAGCAGTAGAGTAATGAACTTCCCTGTTTTTTTTTTTTTTTTTTTTAAGAGGCACAATTCATGCCTCTCACTTTCAGAATCCCAGACCATTACTATGAAGACAAACGACCACGTTGCGTACACAATATATTCTACTAAATGAAGCATTTGCAGGAAACGTAAATAATTGGCAGACTCTAAATAAGAACTAACATTTTAAAGAAAAATAGTTTTACACCAGTATCACTTGAGCCCTTTGCTGTAGCAGATTTTAGTTCAAACACACCGGGTGAACTATTTTCTTCCCATTGCAGTATTAACTGTCCACTTCTGCTCAGTCATCTCAAAATACTTTGTTCCAGTTTTACTAACATGAGGAAGACACAAACAGTGACTTGCCAAATGTCTGTGTCTGAACCAGAAATAAGCAATTCTCTGGAATCACGCTCTAATGATAAATCTTCCACGAAACACAACTGCTATGGCCTTTACTCGTTAAGGATAATTAGTATTGATGTTTTCCCATGCTACCAACAGCTCCAACAGCTTTTACTCTGGCCAAACACACAGCTAAAATGTCACCAAAGTACAGGACCAAGTTCAGCCTGAAAATGTGTGTGCACACACATGTAACTCACAGCAAATTCTACTTGATTAGAAAAAGAATTTAACATGCCACATTTCTTTGACTTATCCTCCATAGGATACCAATAGTTAGAAGAGCAAGACAGCATTCTCACCTTCAGCGGTACAGTGCTTTCTTCTATTTTCTCTTCATTTTTTTCCAAGTTTGTTGTTTCTTTCACATTCACTTGATTGCTGCAGTTGGAGAACAGAGCTAAGCTCAATACACAGAACTATGCTGTTCTAGAGGAAGGCGACAAAAACTACAAAGTGTCTTTATAAGGTAACAAATAATAGTCTGGCAAACATCAGTTTACTGATAATTCAGACTGCATATCTCCAAGAGATTTTCTCATGCAGACAAAACAATATAAATGATTAGTTAATGTTAATAATAGTGTATTTGAATGAGTTCTAACAGACCTTTGGTTGCATGTCACTTTGGTGACTTCAAGATTTTCTTTAATTTTTGGCAGGGTTTTCAAATTGGACTTTCCCTTCAGGCCTAGAGAAGAATAAGTATTTAGTTCAGTAATTTTAGTTTTAAGATTAAAATGTAGATGATTATTTCAAATAGGGCACCTTTAGCTATGCCTACTCTTCCATGCCCTTAACAGTTCTTGTCCCTATTATCAAAAATATTGTAAAGTCTGAATTTGTTTTATTTTTACCCAATATTTTTTCATCAGTATATCAACAAGACCAAAAAAACCCAACAGACTTCAAGACAGGGTTAGAAACCTGTTGATAAAAAGGAAAAAAAAAAACATCTTGGAAGTGACCTTTACTATACCAAGGTTCAAAGTAGTTTGAGTCTAAATCAGTTTTAAATGGAGTTTATTAGCAGTAAAGCATTTCTACATAAACTGACCCTCACTGTATATAATCCCAAAGGCCATGATGACACAATTACTTATGAACCAGCAAATTTCAGACAAATTTTCTTAGCCTAAAACCAATTTTATACGTTGTTTAGCTTTGTGTTTTATTTTCAGTAGCCAGGAGCCAGAAACAGCCAAACTTTCCAGAGTTACACTTTTATGACAGCAAGTTAAAAGAGCATCCATCCCCACACTAAGAAATGGGTCTGAATTACTGCATCCCCCAGCACTGCACGGAGCCCTTTATCCGAAACTCCCTGGAAGTTCAGGACAGGACAATGTATGAGCAGGAGTCATCTCTTTTTCTCTTTCTTCCGCATATAAGTGTGAAAAGCAAACAGACCTTAAGGCTGCTAGCTGCAACCAGTCAGGTATGCAAGAATACTAAACACCTACGAGAACAAGAGCCAGCAGAGCAGGATCAAGACAGAAAATAGCGTTAATCGTACCCTGTAACAGGAATTTAAAGTCTTACCCTTAAACTATCAAGATCAATATGGGACCAAGACATCCCACATTGGTCTTCCACATTTGCTTTAGCAAATTACAATATTACTGTTAGGGTTTCCTTGAATCCCATACCTTCCCCTTAGGCCACATTTCCTTTAAGGTCTCCAATTCCTAACTTGAGGTCTGCAAAGTCACATTCAACAATGAGGTTACTCCTTTTGAAGAACAGCTTTAAGAACTTTTTTGAGGACCCTCTCAAACATGGGCAAGGGTTTTACCATGACATTTCTAAAGGAACTTATTAGATGGCAGGGGAAAAAAAAAAGGTACCTTACAAAAGGAAAAACCCTTTTTATTACTAACTAGCAGCTAAAAGAGAGGAAACAGCCCTGTTTCCAGATCAGCTACCTACTTTCTCCACGCCGTAAGGGAAATGGGTAACAAGCAGCCGCCTCCCAGCCTCACGCAGGGCCAGCTCGGCTGGACACAAAGCCAACACTGCGCGGCTGGGAAGGAGGAAGGCCGAAGCCACACAACACTTATCAGATCACTGTTGAGAAGAACCTTTCCCGGAGAGCGACTTAACCTGACCAGCACCCTTACTGGCTCCCGAAATTGCCATGAAAACACAAGGATTGGACAAATCGCACCACAGGACCCTCTTCCCCCCGCCCGCCTTCACCCCCACCCCCTCAGGCCCAGCCGCCTCCCCGCCGGTACGGCCCGGCCTGGTCCCCGCCGCCCTTCACGCCAGCTCCGCGGGGCAAGGAGAACACGGGCGGCGGGAGGAGGAGCGCTTACAGCCAGGCTCCGGCCGCCGGGG
>VYZM01013507.1:0-12305 GCA_013398915.1 Dromas ardeola | reverse complement strand
CCAGTCGCCTGTCCTATTTTGAAGGGCTCATTTTCTCAGCGCTAATGAAAGCGACAGCCGTGCAGGGCTGGTATTTGGGGTTATCAGTGAGAATATTAATGGCTGGTGCTCGGCGTTAACTCTTTGCGAGGCCACCCAGAGGCTGGAGCTGGGCTACCACCGCCGCAGAGCCCGCCTGCGGTGGAGCCTGGCCTCCCCAGAGCCGCGTCCAGGACTGGGGGTGGGATGGTGACCCCCTTTCCAGGATGTTTTAATTGCCCATTTTCAGGCCCCGGGGAGGCTATTGACCCAGCTGCCCCCTGGTGAGGAGGCTGGAGAAGCAGAGAGGTGGAGGCTGTAGGGATGGCCGGTGGGCGCTGCTACCTGGTGCAGCAGTGAGGCAAGGTCCCCCCCTTGGGGACCAAGGGACCTCCTCAGAGACCTGGGGGAAAAGCAGGTGCCAGAGATGACTTGTCATAACCAGGATGTGGGCAGGGAGAAGGGATGGACTCACCTTGTAACCAGTAAGGCTCTGGCAGGCTGAGCATGTTCATGTTTGGCTGGAGATGTTCATGGTTGATTGGGACGCAGGGTCCCCCACGAGGGCTTTGCAAAGACCTTAGAACAGCTGTTGAAGAACAAACACATCTCAGAGACAACCCTGCAACACATGGTTTTTACCTTGGTCACCCCACCATTGTCATCTCATTTGGTTTCAAGATAACTTAGATCATGTCAATGCCAACGGAGTTGCCCATATGAAGTCAGCCAGCCACCAACTTTCAGTGGGACCTCAGGGCATCTTCTACTTGTGGATTCTGCTGGGCAGGGGCTTGCTGCAGTGGTGAGGGGGTGCTCGTGGTGGACACCCCACAGTGCACAGCCTGCAGAGGACGTTCATATGTGATGGCTCCTTAGGAAGAAAGTATCTCCTTGGGCTGCATCTCAGCAACAGATGATTGTGGTCATGAAGAAACCAGCTGAGAAGTTGGCACATCAGCCTGTCACCACACAGGCTACCCCTGCCAATGAAGAAGGGGCAGGAGAGTTGTACCGTGTTCAGAGACACCAGGCAGCAATTACACCAGTTCCTTTGGAGATCCAGGATTGGTGTAAATGGGCCAGAGAAAAGACAGACTGATTTTATATCAACACCGATCCAAGCTTTGACTATGCTAGGATTCGCTTGCAAGTTTCTTGGTTCTGCCATCAGTTGCGCTGGTGTAAAATCAGGAGCGACGCCGTGAGCACCAGCAGAGCACCAGCAGTGACAGGTCACGCCGAAGGGAGGAACGTGTTTACAGGGGGAAGAACAACCCACCATCAGCCTCCCATTAGGACATGAGGTTTTATGGCAGGGCCCCCTGCGCATTCGGGAGCTGACTGCTCATCTCTAAAGCCCCCTCTAATTGGATGCACTTAAAGATGCCTCCTGAGCTGTCTTTGTCTCCTTGTAGCCAGCAGGACACACGTCCCTAAAATGACACCAGCTAATTAAGGCGGTGGAAGCCCAAGAACTCTTCTGTGCCTTATTTGTTATCCGAGAGCCTGAGGCAACGCTGAGGCCAGTAGGACCCTGACAGGCAGCTGGGGAAACCTGGTAATGACAGGGCCACCAAACCAGTCAGGGAGAAAGAGGCAGAAGAGCAGAGAAATCAGCACCGACAATAACAGCCAGCCACTCTAATGGTGCCGAGGTGCCTCCTGTGCCTTGGAGAGATGGGATCAACGAACCAGAGAGCTTCCTCCCTGCTCCTCACCTTTTTCCAGGCACCTCCAGGCTAAATGGGATGGAAGGTGGGGGTGGCAGCAGAAGGGCACTGGGGATGGAGTCTGCTGCATGAAGGTCAAGAGATGAGTCTCTTCTCAGGCTGTTTTCATGCTTGCTGGGAAAACATAGCAGCATCTCTCTGGTTTGGTTGGAGAACTGTCCCACTCACCAGCTGCCTTGGGATGTGAATCTGGCAACCCCTTTCTATTTGCCTTCAGGAACTAGAAGCCAGGGCAGAAGGTACGTGCTTAATATGCACATATGCAAGGCTGAACCTGGAACAACAGTTCATGAGAGGACATCACTTTCCTGCCCTTCCTTGAGTACCTCCTCCTGGTGTTCTCCTCCCTCTGCTTCTGCCTTCTGAGAAGAAACACCTCCTACAGCATCCCTAGGCCCATCCCACCTCCCTCACCCTGTGCTGTTTGCAAGTCCTCAAGAGCTGCCTCTGCACCTCTTCAGTGTGGTGGGACACACGCCAACACAAGGATTAGCATCAGCTGCTCTTCACAAAGGCCACACTGCTGGGAGTCCATTGGGAAGGAAGAAGGCAACCGATGCCCAGGGACATTGAAACTCATGCACTAATACCAGAACTGCTCCTCATCAAGGCCTGGGACAACCACTCTCACCTCCCCCAGGCCCTCAGTGCCCCCACCCCGACTGGCCTTCACTAAGACCAGTCCCAGCAGAGCAGCCACCCATACCAGCACCCATCAGAGAGCCAGCCACCTTGACCCCCACTTTCCCAGCAGTACCTATCCACAGCCTTGTCCCCAAAAGCATGGTCCTGACCTGCTGCCAGCTCTTCAGCCTCCAGAGGAGAGATAGGACCACCCCTATTGCTGAGTTTATACTGATTTCCCCAAGTGGAAACACCTTAGAGTTCATGACCCACACCCTAGGAGACATTCATTATTCCATCTCCATTGACTCACTGGGAACATGTGCCTGCTGGAGATCTCCTTTACAGCACGTGCATCCAGCCTGTCATTCCATTTTCTCTGACAAACACCATATCAGAGAGAAAAAGAGACATTTCTTGTGTTTTCTGCCATGCTGTACCATCTGAGCAAATACTAGTAGTGCAAATACACGTCATGGTTAATGGCTGTCACGGTCTGCTTGTCCCTTTGGCCGTGCTCTGGTGAGAGAGGGGCTGCTGGGGAGTTTCTAGCTTTTGTTTTGAATTGCTCTGAAACAAAGTCAAGGAGAGGTGTCTGGAGGGGTGAGGGCATTCAGGCTTTCTAAAAAGGTTTCCCCGGCCGTACCTCATGGTCAAGAGAAGCTGGTCCTGCAGAGACATATGATTCTATGTCAGCCCTCCACCGATCACTTGAGCTCCACATCTCATGTCTCGTTTGTGCAGAGGTTGGATGTGATGGTGGATGAGATGCTGGCCCATTGCTAACACTGGTGGTAACTGGCTGGAACGAAGGTACCTGGTGAGCTCCCTGGGGGACAAGACAGCTTCATGTCTGAAGGTGGAAGGAGGTGCAGAGATCTGTGTGTAGCCAGCATTTTCCGCGGTCTGTGGCCAGTGCGAGCAGCATCCCTGCACTCAGGGTCGCTTTCAAGAACTGTTTCCAGTGATGGTTGTCCACCCCAGTTTCACTGGTGTGAATTGTTATTTGTACCCGTTGGGGGACCATTAAATTCAGCGCTGGCCAGAGCAAGATACTCAGATACTCAGATTGTACCCGAGTGGGGTAACATTGAAATAAAGACGATAAATGGTGGGAGAGGGACAAACAAGGCTTTCACCAGCACATATGGGCATTTCCCCATCATGTCCTCATTCTTCCAGCAGAGACCTCCCCATGCCATCCTGCTGGCTCGTGTCATCCCATTTTACTGTGCTTGGCAAAGGCCCCACCAGCGCCAAACCCAGCGTAACGGGGGCCTGATCCCGTCTGGCCGATTGTGCTGCTCACTCCTTGGAAAAGGGACCAGTCCCGACTGCTGGGCACGATCCCAGTCTGGGGAAGGACACGGTGCCAGCCTGATCCAGGTGGCCAGAGCAGACCAATGGATACCAGGGGATCAGGATCTGCAGAGACCTGCTTTGCCATGAAATCCATCCATTTGTTATAACTAAAAAAAAAAAAAAATCAGTTTTGGCTGTTAATCATGACTTTTTTTTCCTAGCAAAAAGCAAGTCGGGGGAAATCGATGTGCTCAGGATCAGTGCTGCAGCAGGGTGATTGTCTCAGCTCTGCGTGAGTGCCGTGTGCCTGGAGATGCTCTGGGGAGCCTGCAGCTCTCCCAGGGACCACGTTACATTTTGCCTTTCTTCTTCCAGTTACTTATGATTCTCTGAGCAGCCAAAGCCTGGAGTTTACATTATGTGACAGAACAAGAATGTCCTATGGGCAAGGGTCTAGGAAATCACACAAATAGCAATTTACTAATTTCATGCTGCCCATACAAATCCTAAAGGCCTGGGGGTCTGGGGATGGGACGTGGAGCTTTTCTCTTTTGGGGCAATTAGTTTCAATCCAGCCTTTCTAATGACTGAAGGTTCTTGCTCACCTGAAGGCACTTCAGTGACCTGCAAGAGAAGGGCCAGGGTCTCTGTGTCACTTAGGTCTTCGGATCATCAAACTCACCTCTACAAGTTGAGCTGTCATGGGCCAACTCAACAGGGTTTCACCCTTTAAGACGGTGAAAAGATTCATGATAAAGATGGAGCAGGTGAACAAAGGTATGGAGAAGCCTCAGTGTCCAACCTTTCCATGGAAATTGTGGTCCCAAGTGAGCTTGTACAGGCTGCTCATGGGCTTGGCTGCAGGGTATCTACAAATTATTTTTATCCAGGCATGGCCAGCCAGAATGAGGACCCACAAGCCCATCCAGCAGCCACAGAAACAGCGATTCACCCAAATAAATGAGGACATTTCTGTTCTGAGCTGGTGTGCCGAAGCTGCTGAGCTTCCCTGGTAGGAGGCTCAGAGCTCAAGTCCTCAGATTGCTCTCCCTGCACGGAGCAGGACCTTGTTGCTTTCCTGGATTCCCAGGACTATTTTGCTGAGGAAGGGAAGCAGCAGGAGTCAGCGTGCCATTTATTTTGTTCTTATGGAGGTGACATTCATGGGGCATCGTTCGGAGCCTAAATTTCCTCTGGTCCCAGTGAGGGTTGAACATTTGCCCAAGTGAAGACAGAATGAAGACTCCAGAATCCTCAGAAAAGATTTGGGGGCCTTTTGGGAGTTTCTCTGACGTGTGTGTGACCTGGGACTTTTGACCAGACCTGCCTGGAAACCATCCCCATGGGAAGCTGAGAACAGACCCGTGGGAGAGGCAATTGGGAGGAGTAAGCAGAAGCTTTTATGGAGAAGGGGTGGGGTGGGATGGATGGACTTTCTTTCCCTTCACCCAATGCCTCCCTGAGCGGCAGCTTTTTTTTCTCACCACACAAGTCCCGGCAGAAAAGGCCATTTTCTGGGGGTCGTTTCAACTGGTACACCAACGAATGGCAGTGCCCCCGCACAGGACTTTTCCCCAGGGGAGCAGGAGTGACAACGTTCCTGCAGCAGAGCAACAGGACGCTCCAACAGCCCATCGCTTACTCCCAGCTCTGTGGCTGCACTTTCACGGTGTTTCACTCCAGGTGTTTTTCCTGTGGCTTTTGCCAGGGGGACTGTCATGCTGCAGGGATGCTCTGAGTGGCCCAGCTCAGCTCCAGTTGCAGAAAACCAGCTCCAGCTCCATCAAGCAGCTGCAAAAAGGCATTCCCATCTCTTGCTTTCTTCAGACGTTGGCTACAGTGGCGATTGAAACAAACTCCGCACTGCCATAAATTTGCCACTAAGCAAGAGCAAGAGAGCAAGATCTCACCCACTGATACGTGATTTTTTTTCTTCTTTTCTTTGCTTGGATTGCTAGGAGGCTGAGCCATGCCTTTGGCTAATTTGTTGACCAGCATGCTTGTCTTCTAACAGCTGGAAGCACCTTCTCTTCTGGAGCACTTGCCGCATATAAAGCAGGGTGTTTGAATGAGAAGCAAAGAGAAACGGTGTGTTTGTGCCTCATTGCAATGGGACACCATGAGGGTTTTGACCCAAAGACTTCCAAGACGTCCAGCTTCCTAGGAGAGGCCCAGGCTACGTGGTCCTGTGGGTGGCAGCAGGATGGGACCATCCAGCCCGGCGAGGCTGCTGCCCTCCCACGCCTCCATGGACATGGGGTGCCTGGGTAGACCCCACTGGCTTTGCTTCACCCTCCTCCTCCTCCCCAGCACCACTCTTGCCTTACCTCTTACGAGCTTCATTTGCCCAAGTGTGAGAACAGCCACCAGTGTGGGATGCTGCGGGAAATGCAAACCCAGGGCACATCCCCTGCCCTCGGGGACCCTGCCCCATCCCCACATGTGACGAGGAGCCATGACCGTCCCCCTCCAACCTTTCCTCCCACCACCAGGACGTGCACGGTCCTGCCATCCCAGCTGCCCCCACCGCCGCTCCCCCCATGGCCGTCAACACCAGGACGGCTGATGGACCCTGACAGCGCTGATCTTTTTCTCACGACCCGTCGGCTGGCTGCGAGGCGGGGACCCAGAGCGTGGGGATACGATGCCCTGTCCCCCCGCCCCCGTCACCCCCCACAGGCGGCTGCGTTGCACCGAGCAGCTGTTCCACATCACATCGTGTTGCGCCGCCTGCCACGATGGGCCGCGGCACTCGCACCGCCGACGCTGCGCCGGGAGCCGTGGAGCCTGGCGGGATGGGGATGTGCCGGCGCGGTGATGGATCTGGCTGCCAGAGACTCTGGGTGTGAAGGTGCTGCAGGAGGCTGACAGGAGAGGGCAGGTCTCCGCACGGCGCAGCAGCCCTCACCCAGCCGCTGTGTTGGCCCACCACCTCATCCCTGCCCTGCAAAACTCTGCTTCCCTCCTCTTCATCCTCCGCCTCCACAGCTGCATCCAAGCACGCTGTACCTTTTCTTTGCTATTCTTGGCTCATCCAGCCTACGGCCAGTTCTGGCCTGCAGCATCTTGCTGCCGAAGACGGAGGGTGTCCAGTGCTCCTCCACTTTGTGTCCAAACCTACTCTTTTTTTTTTTCGGACGCCAGCCCTCCCCTGCAGGGAGCAGGCAGCTTTGCAGAGCTGGCAGCGGGTCCACCCTGAACGCAGTAGTCCCTCAAGATGGGTGGGACATGAGCCTGGTGTCAGGAGCTGCTCCAGCTCCTGGAGAAAGTAGCTGGAAGATGTTTTCCCTTTCAATTCAGACCCTGAGCGGGAGTAAACCTGTGCCACGGGGGCAGTGCAGGTCCCGCAGCCTGCCGGGGGCTGCACAGGAGCAAGGACACGATGCGGATGCTGCTCCTCCGAGCACAGGCTCGCTCGTCCTGGCCTTCCTTGGGCAGCAAAGCTGCCCATCCCTGGCGCTTGCAGTAGTACTGCAGCCTCACTGCACAGCTTATCCATTTTTAAAGAGCACACCTCATAAATACTTTGTAAAGCACCTTCTAGCCAACGTGCTTTTTTTGATTATGTTTTTTCCTCCCTGGCTGCTTGGAAGGGATGCTCACTCTCCCTTTCCTCTCTGGTCTGCGTCTCTTGCCGTTATCTTGTACACATTTGCTGCTTTGAAGTTACCAGGGCTCTGCCTTCAACACTCAACGTGAGCTCTGTGCGGTGCAGCATGTTGTTCCCCGTGGTGGGTCCCAGTGAAGGATGGCAGCTCTCCCCTTCACTCCCCGCACCCTTCCCAGCACCCTGCAGACACTGTCGGTGTCTCCATTGGCCCTGCTGGGCGCTGAGAGCAGCCCAGGTGAGCGGCTTTGGTCTCCTCTGGAACCTCACCTGGACCTTCCTCACCATTCCTCTCCCAAGGGGCCTCCTCTCCCCTGCTGTCCACCTGGGGAACCTTGCAGTACTAGGAGAGCGGGACCTGCCCTCTTCCCTCACCGCTGCTCCCACATCTTCACGTTTGCCTCCAATTCTGCTGTTTTTCAGTTGGTTTCCACGTTCAGTGTAAAAAGCAGGTGAGTGGTGGAGCAGGAGAAGATGACAACCCAGACACAACTTGCCAGAGCTGACTCCCAGCTTGGAAGATGTTCCCAAGCCAGGGTTTGGCTTGTTCAACGTGCAGCAAATTGTTTTTATCTTTCCCTCTTTTCTGAATCAATATGTTGCATGGTACCAGACCAGGCACTTCCAAAGCAGCTTGCCACAAAGCTATTCTCATTGTTGGCCAAATTTCATCCTCTCCAAAAATGTGTCAGATGAGCTGAAGGAAGCCCGTTCTCCCCAGATCATGTCAACTGACACGGACTTTTCTCTAATTCCTCACTGTACAGCTCCAGCAACCCTTGACTTCACCAGGTGCTGACGTCCAATGAGCAACCTGGTGGCTCCTACCAGTTCATCCCTGTTCCCTGCTCCCAGCAACAGCAGTTGCCCAGCCCCTCTTCCAGTTTAAATGTAGTGCCGTGGTTCTAGCTTGCTGCTATAAAAAAGCAAGCTCCACGCAGTCATACTGGCTCTCTCAGCCTTCAGCTTCCCAAGTGCTTGGTCCTGTTTCAACCGAATTGGAAAAAAAAGAGTCAAAATCTCAAAAGTGGTAAGAGCTTTTGTGACCTCTTTAGTCTGAGAGAAAGACCCAAAGTGTTGCCTCATATTTCCAAAGAAATGTTGCTGTGTGAAGACACCAGTATCTTCTAGAACCACCACCGGCCAACCAGTGTGTGCATGGCAGGACAACCAGCACCAGTGCCCCAGGAGATGCTGCCCCAGGTCCCACAGGCAGAGGCTACGACAGGGGACAGGGATGGGAAGGTTCCACTGAGAGCTGGGGGAGGTGAGATGAACGGGGCTGGAGGACAGGAGTGTGTCCTGGGGAGAGAGGCTGGGGAACGAAAGTGAGGTGGGAAGAGAGTGGGATGTGAGTGCTGCAGAGCACCCATGTGGCTGCAGCTGCTCACGCCATGGCTTTTTCTGTCCTTTATAACCACCTTTGCCAGCCTCTGAGACTGGTTTCTCCTTCTTCTTACCTGGGTGATAAAACGGTCCCAGGTAGGCTGTAGAGGCTCCTGCCATTTTTCTGCTTCTGATGATTTTTTGTGTGTGTGTTCTTATTTTTCAGCTGTGGTGGTCTCACTCTTGTCCAGAGCCTCGCCTCTGCAGGCTTTGGCACCCCCAGCCCAGGGAAGACTTTCCCAAGCATGAAAGGGACGGTTTCAGAGCCTTTTGTTGTTGCTTTCTCCTTGCCTTGGTGTTAATGGCTCTTGAAGGCAGCCTGACTCCATAAGGCAGCGCAGAGTAACCTGTGCATCGAGCGGACACCCTCGCCCCTGGGCAGGACCCGCCTGCATGCAGGGTCAGCTTTGCTGCTGTCACTGCGAGACATCGCAAGGGTCTGTCCCGGTGACCGAGGCTGTCGGTGGCAGCAGGTAAGCTGAGGAGGATGGGGTCTGCGGTGGGTGCACAGGGCTCAGAGCTTTGTTTCTGCCTTGCTGTTGGCCAAGGACCCATCTGCTGTGCCTTTGGTTGGGTTGTTGAGTTTTGGATGGAGATCCTGCATCTGGCATGTGCCAGCCAACCCCAGAAAACTGGGTGTGGGCCAGAGGACAGGAGCAAGGGGCACACATTTGAGCCTGCAGCTGACAGGAGATGTTGCAAAGCTTGCTGTCTAGACCAGTGGGAAGCAGCTCTGGAAGGGGATGCAGAAGACCAAGCCCTCATTTTGCTCCTCTTGTGGCTTTGGGACCGACAAGGAGACCCCTGCAAGAAGGGGCTGGAAATGAGCATGTGGAATATGTCCCTGCTGTGCAACTCTAGGACCCAGCCAGAGATGTCCCTCACCAAGGACAGTTCTTTGCAAGGAAGTGAGGTGAGACCCCAGCTTGATCCCTCATTGGAAAACCAAGCTGTGTGAGATACATACACTCAGAGAGGGAAGGCAGGGCAAAGGTGACCTTGCCCTGCCACGTGCTCAGTTTTGAAAGGAGTCTGGGTTTTACTGGGGTAGTGAAAAGCACCTTCCCAAAAAGCAAGTGTGGCAAGGTCTGGAAGGCAGAGGTGTTCCTCTGAAGGCTGGTCTTCAATACAAGTGGTAGGAGCACCCCAACAGGCAGACAGCAGGATCAGCTCTGTCTGCAGCGAGAGTCCTGCAGACTGGTGGCTCCATCTCTCCCAGCCACCAAGAAAATGGCCAGGTCACCAAACACAGACCAAAGCTCAGTCCCGGAAGAGTTTTGAGAAGAAAGGAAGAGCAAGCAGTTAAAAGACCTGCCAAGAGGAGCACTATTGATGTGAAAGTCACATGCCCCCATGAAAACCTTCCAACCAAAGACCTGTGGCAACTAGGACATCTGTGAAAGCATTTAACAGTGATGAAACAGAAGATCAGATGGGTGCAAATTTACAGATTTCATAGACTTCACAGAATGGTAGGTGTTGGAAGGGACCTCTGGAGACCATCTAGTCCAACCTCCCTGACAGAGCAGGGTCACCCAGAGCAGGTGGCACAGGAACGCGTCCAGGCGGGTTTGAATGTCTCCAGAGACGGAGACTCCACATCTCTCTGGGCAGCCTGTGCCAGGGCTCTGCCACCCTCACAGGAAAGAAGTTCCTCCTCATGTTTAGGTGGAATTTCCTATGGTCAAGTTTGTGCCCGTTACCTCTTGTCCTGTCACTGGGCACCACTGACAAGAGCCTGGCCCCATCCTCCTGACACCCACCCTTTCAGTATTTATAAGCTTCAGGCCTCTCTGTCCAGCCTCATCTTTTAGAAGAGGTGGTACAACCAAGCTTCAGGTCTCTCTGTCCAGCCTCATCTTTTGGAAGAGATGGTGCAACCAGGTGAGTTGAACTGGGATGGCGCAGACTGGGTCTTGTGCCGAGCCTTTCACAGTTCCTGTACTCCTGCAGGGGTTGGGAGAAACCAACCCCTGACCAGAAAAGCAAAGTCAACAGTTCCTCTCCCTGAGTCAATGAGCACGTCTGCACCCACGCTGCTAATGCGCTTTCTGGGCAAGTACATATTCTCCAATGGTCTTGGTTGCCCAGATTTTATTCTGAAATAACTCTGGCTACATGTTTGAGATATGTACAAGATAGAGCAGATAGATACATGATAATGATATATTGACATATGTACAAGATAAAGCAGCTTCACACAAACAGAATGAAGACTTCAGCTTTCAATATTTTTATTACTCAGATCATTAACTACACTGCCTTTGCTCGATTTGCTGTCCCACACATCTTTGATTAGAGCAGTTCTTACTTTATTGAATTAATGGTATGCATTCCTCTTGAGTGCTACTACGCTGTCCTCATTCTTCCACTCTGTTCTCCAGGTTTCCATACCCAAATTTAGATGCCACTCGCTGCTGTTTTGGAAGTCCCTGGAAGAGCTGCGTGTCTATTCTTTGAAACATCTTTGGGAGCCAACTGAAGAGTGAGCAGCTTCCCCCTGATCCGATCCAGACTGACTTTCCTGTGTTTTGTCCCTAACGCGATCATTTGTACATGTTCAAAACGAATACAGGATGGGGATGAAGCACTCCGGCATCTGAATGTCAGCAAGGCAATCAGAGAAGCTGCAATTTTAATGATATGGAAGAAGTCACTTGTTTAGAGCCTGATTCGTGATGCTCTATTACCCATGACAGCTTATGCTGGGACTATATTTGCTTCTGCTCTCACCTTCTCACGTTTCCTTGGATAATTTTTATTCCACAGCTTTCTTTAACTCATCTGCCCTGATTTCCAACTGTCATTAGTTGGCTAAGAAATGCAGAATTAACCCTTCTATAAACTGTTTTGCTTTTTCATTGCTTTTGTCCCCTCCATTCTTAAGTAGAGACTCAGCTCTGCCAGACAAAGGTGGCTTTTGGCAGCGCAGTCACTGAACTTAGGGATTTATCTCCCTCCAACCACCCTGGGTGCTGGAAACCAGCTGGGAATTACTTGAGTGTCTTTGCCATGTTTTCTCTATGCAAACACCTTTCACTAGCTTTGTGGCTGACAGGTTCTTGTCTCCTAGACAAGTGGTTATAGCTACATTTACTGCTTGGTTTGGTATTAAGCAATGTTATAAATAAGAACTACTAGAGGGATTATTTTTCAAATCCAACAGGAGTGTTACGTTGCTTATTCTGGCATCTAAATTGAACGGTAGCTAGCTGTAATTAGCTTCAATTGCACTGAGTTTTTAGCATCTTGTATGACTTTGCATAAGCCGTTGAGATCACCAATTTTTGTCGCAGCGCTCCCTTTTCCCAGCTGGTGGGCTCCTCTCCCCGGGCAGCCCCGCGCCCTCCTCGCTACGCTCCTCTGCTCCCGTGAGCATCCCCAGCCTGCTCCACGGGGCTGCCAACATGGAAATGTCACTGCCTGCGCTCTGGGGGCTTCCTCACCAGCGCTGTAGTGGTGGGGGAGATGTCCAGCTTGATCTAACCAGTGCCAGGGATTTCATGCCTCCTTTGCTGGAAAGTTTTCCTTGAAAATCCACTGAATTCAGAGGAAAAGGGAGCTTTGGCTTGCTGCAATTCCCAGCTCCTGATGTCAAACATTTGAAAGGACTGCAGTTGGACTAGATGGTCATT
>VYZM01013506.1:2292216-2299265 GCA_013398915.1 Dromas ardeola | reverse complement strand
AAAAAAAAAAAAAAAAATATAAAAAAAAAGCAGAAGTTTGTTTTAAAACCGCTCTTTGCAATTACTCTGCAGCCGGTGCTGTGACAAGAAAAGTTGCGGCAACAGAAACGAAACACCCTCAGACCCCGTTATCATTGACAGGTAAGGACGGCTTTTTAACGACAGAGCGCCTTTGCTTTGCCTGGCGTTGGGTTCCTCCGGAGCGGGGAGGCGAGCGCCGAGTTCATTCCGTGCCTCGCACCATTTGTTGTCCTCTCGTGTTATCATGCACAGGTGGGTTGACTTGGAAACCTGGTGGCTCACTCTGTGGGGATTCGGTAATTGCTTGCGAGTTGTCAGGGGAAGCAGTTTCATCTGCCACCGCTCTCGCTGCGAGGAGCACTTTATGCCTAGAGAGTTTTTGGCTTTAAACCCAGGGATATGTCATAAAATGCTTTTTGCTAATTTGTTAACAAGTATTTCGTATTTACATTATTTTTGTCATTTCCGTTGCCCTCAGTTGAGGCTCGGGTGGTACGGTAGCGTAATTGTTGCCCAGTGCTAGAATGAATTGAATCTGCTATCAATTAGGTGTGAGATGTGTCCCAATTTTTCTCCAATTGTGGCTGTCATTTTATGTCAAATAGCAAATATGTAACTAATAAACCAAAGTTGTTATAATTGAAACTAATTACACATGCTGGTTGCGTAGTCCAACATGAATTTACATATCTAGATGAACCGTATGCATTCTGTACTCTGCCTCTTGCCTGTTTGGTTGCGATCCCTATTTTGCAAAAGAACCCATTTTCAGAAAGATTCGCACCAAACGCAAGGTAAAGCCAGGCTGGCACTCTTGTAATTGTAAAAGATGATATTTTTGGCAGCGGAAAAGCCGTTTGGTTTGGTTTTGTTTTGTTTTGTTTTTTTCCGGAGAATATGGTAGCAGCAAAAGTCAATTTTGGATTGCCCATACATGATGAAATCGGTACCTCGGAGTAATAAATGGAAGCGAGAACGTACACACGACACCGGTTTTGTGAAGAGGAGGGTTAGTCTGGTTTGAAGAAGGCTTGTGTTTCAGTAGCGCGCAGCACAAAGTTATCTTTTGATCGTGAACTTTGCTGTCCAGTGGCTGAAAAATTAAACCTGGAAAACTCCCTGAGTTAAGCCTAAAGAAATATGCACCACCAGTGGAGAGCAATGCTAATGTTTAACTAGCTGGAATAGCTGTTTGCTTAGCGGAGAATGTGCGGTATCTGACAGAAGGGACATCTCTCTTATTAGTAATCAAATAGGGCTGACCAGTTGTTGCCATCACTCTGGGATCGTGGCAGGCAATTGAGAACAAGTTCACCACTTTATAGAACTCCCAAGTACGAAAAAAAAATCAATATAATTATATTTGTCTTTAGTGTTTTAGCTATGGAAATCATATAGCGCTGGATTGTTGCCTTGCGAGCTGAATTTATTTCTGCTTTATCGGCTAAAAAAAATATTTGGGAGTGGAGGAATCTTGGCGGCGTGGTAAATGCGAGACAGCGTGTTACAGTTTTTCTTACTGGATTATGGGCGTGCTCGTTGTTCAGAGTTTTCAAGGGATGTGTGACTTTCGCAGATGTAAATGGTGAATTGCATTAAAGTGTGACTACAGCAGAACGCGATGAGAATTAACCGGGAATGAAAATTAGAATAATATTTTGCTATTATGTGCTCGGTCGGACTTTAATTTAGAGCTATGGTCAGAGCGATCATTTCGTGCCTATTGAACGTAGGCTGAAAAATGCGCAAGGAGTTTATGTTTATAGTCCGGACGCACGAGGAAAGGCAGCACACATAACATTTTTCAGTCATTAGGGATTATAATGATATATACGTAATAATGCCCCGGAATTGCTGTGAGATAAATTATATCGGTTCTGTGAAGGGTGGTCCTGGCAAAATCGAAAGAAGCGATACAATCCGAGTGCTTTTATGCCTTCCCCAAACTATCGGAAGTATGTTATAATTTGATATTCCAGAAGCATGAGAAGATATAAAAAATCAGAAAACATTTGGTTAATGGGTTTATCATGTTTATTTGAATAAGGAAGATTGAAACTCCATTTATGCCTGGCATAAATGCTTTAGAGATCTTAATTATTGATGAAAAATCTGCTGTGCTTCTAAATTTAAAGATATGACAATTTTATAGGAATTTTAATCACCTTCTACATTAGGAATTTTCAAGATTTGGTTTTTTATGGGGACGGTGTGTGTTTTTAGCCTTCTAAAGAGAGTTGTCGCTTGTCACATCGGAATACCCGGAGAATCTGGCGGCAGAGGGCTCGGGGAGGCGGCCGCTTCCACACTCTTCCTCGCAAGATGCGCTCCTGAGAAACTGTGGAATGTAACGTTTGCATCCAGCAAATTGCAGCCAGCGTGGAAGGAAAGCAGGGAGGTGGAAAAGCTCTCTAGGAGCAGGAGTCCTCTGAAACAACTGACGTGGGTTTTAAATCCCCGGTATTTATGCTGCCTCCATCCGCGTGTTAATAGTTTGTTACCTAAATGTGTTGTCGGTGTTGAATTTCGGGCTTGTGTTTCCTCTCGAGCATCCCAGAACAACATTTCCCCCTCAGATTTGTGGGTCGATTTACAGTTTCCCATCAGAAGTGTTACCGTGTGGTTAGTTGGCTTAAGAAAAGAATTATATACAACATGCTTCACTAGATCCTTTTGTCCTTTGGATACATTTAGCAGCTTTTGACCAGATAAGGCATATTTGTCCTCAGGATACGAACCAATAATTCAATCCTGAATTGAGATCTATGGCCACCCATTTGTTCCAGCCCACACTAGGAGTCTCTGTGATACTCGGAATTGTTTATAGTACTGGGGGGGGGCGAAAAAAGAAGAAGAAGGAGGAAAACAACCCAAACCCTTATGCACCTCAGGAATAATAATTTGTTGGCAATTAAGATATTTTAAATAAACAGATGTGAACTATACGTTTGCATCCTGCAGTGGGCTTTAAATGTAAAAACAAAACCAGAGGCCTTGGCAGCAGCTCTCTGTGTCGCACGCCTCTGCGACCTTTTAATTCACTGAGAATTTTTATTTACGTCGCCTCGATGTTTCTCACGAAGCAGGGCCGAGTGTATACGCTTTTATTGCTGTATACGTTTAAGTATCTTCTGGCATATCGGGGCTATTCATACGGCACAGTAACTCACGTATTAAAGAACAAGCCCACCATAAATTGCAGCGCAGTCAGTAAAAAGATGCCACAGAAAAAGTGTCCCTGGGAAATCAGATTGACCCAAAGAAAAGCAAATAAAAGAAAGGAAAAGGCCCATATTTTCTTTGCGGTGTTGCTGAAAAGGATGGGAGTATCATTTTCATAGTGGAATAATGTTTTCTGGGAAAACACAAAAGCAGATGTTCCTCATTAGGAACACCCATTGTCTACATATCACAACTATGAACAGATAAATCTCTCCTATTTCACCCATACATTCCAAGGGCTGTAAATGATTACAGGATGCCGCTGGAACTGCTAAACCAAAACCACACTCTGCGCTAAAATAATTCCTGGGTGCCACCGCCATCTATTTCATGGGAAGGTGCGGAACTCCCTGCGGCGGCCCGCTCCTCGCGACTTTTCCTTGCCTTTCCCGGGGGCTGGCACGTGCCCGCAGGCTGGGTGTCCCCAACTGTTGATGGCGGGAAGGTGGCCGGGGGCTGGGGGGGGGCGGTGTCCGTGGCATCCCGGTCCCCCCGGCGTCGGCTCTGGATGCGCTCGCGGTGCATCTCCGAGGGCGCGCTCGGCAGTGGGTTTCCAGATGGTAGCATCGCAGTCCTACTGCTAGTTGGCATCTCTGTGGGTAGTAAATACCCCCCCTCCCCAATAAATCTGGCGTTATTCTATAGAGTTTAGGAGACTTATCATTCCAAGTGTGTCCTACTTTCCTGTATGGAAGCCAGACATCTGTTTATCCCATTTCTTTCATACGGAGTTTGGAATAGCTTTAGTTTGGGGGAATAAAAAGTTTTGTCATATTTAACAGCTGTTACAAAATTTCAGTCCCGTAGGCTCTTAAAATACTTTTCGACTGACCTCAGATTTTGTAGATAATTGACGTTGCTGCTAGCCACCCCCTTTAACCTTTCCCTGGCTGTAATTTCAGATTATTTTCCCTAAACGAGTTGACTGTTCACGCTGGTTTTTTTTTTGTTTTTTTTTTTTTTTCCCCCCCCCCCCGCCAGCTTGCTGGTGCCGAGCTTTAATTCCATCCTTCTCCAAGTTTACACCTTCGGCGGGGTTGTGGCGCGGCGGCTGGAGGGCGAGGGGTTTTTTTTTTTCGTCAGCAGCGTTTCCTTTCACTTCCCGTCACAAAGGTGAGAGCCGCTGACCTTTGCTGGCAGTCCCGGCCGCTGAATTATTCATGTGATTGACTTTTTGTCAGTGCACACAGTTGTGCTCTGGGACATTTTATTCATTTACCTCATTTAAAGCGCCTTTCTGCACCTGTTCAAGTATTAATATCATGTAATTTGGGCCTAATGCCGATTTTGCTGAACACTCATTATATTTTTTATTAGCTATATTTCCAAACGATTATGTATGATTATTACCAAGCCTTACAAACAGCAATGGGTTATTCCCTAGACCTTTACATCTTCTTGTCAGGTTGTTTTCAGAAGCAAGGAGGATAAACATTTGACCAGTCCCAATGTTTTTATTCCTACTCCATATCCAACCAGAGAACTTAAAGCTTTTTCCCTTATGGCTTTGCGAAAGCATGATTAAATCCAACTCTGCAGAAGCTGTACAAATGCCAGCATTTATAAGGTCAACGCTTTTGTTAAAAATGCTATGTAAATGAGGATCTGCAAAAAGGGACATTAAATAAAATTAAATTCATTGTCTTCTTTAATGTCATTTACATTTTGGCTAAGCCCTGGCCTGTCAAGGAGGATTTTTTAAATAATTTTAATTACACATCATTTAGGGATCCAAGGTTTTCTATTCAGTAGCATTTGGATAACCTGCAAAATGGTGACTGTTTATTAACTTCTTAAATGACAACTTGTCATTTCATCTGCATAATGCCATGAAAACAGACTGGGTTGGTGTCATTTAAAAAAAAATTCTTATTTTTCTTTAAGATGTGCACCCAACTACTGGAAGAATAGACCTTAAAATAGCTCGGCCACGCTTTCGCTGTCATTGTCCTATTGGTGCCGCCAAGTTCAGAGTCTATTAAAAAATTACAACTTTCCTGGGTAACTGGTTCTTTAAAAAATTTCTATCAGAAGCATGACATTGATTTTTTTTTTTATTATTATTTGTCCCCCCACCCCCTGCTTAAGAATGTGGTATATTGTAGATTAATGGGTATGGCTGGAAGGGATATGTTAGCGGAGGGGGGCGGTCAGGTTTGAAGCGCGCAGGTAGGAACTCCTCTCTGCTATTAAAAAGCAAACCGCCGGTGCCGGGGAAGGAGAGGACGCAGCGCCGAGCGCACGCTGGGTTTTTCCAACGTACGTACACGCAGAAAAGAAAATGGCAAATCGAAGCGAACCCTGTAATTCAGCAGCACCGAGATCGCTCCAGAAACAGGACTTTGTACCCGCTGCCCCCTCTCTTTTTCCTTCTTTTCCTCGGGTCATCCCAGTCGCCGCGTTGACATCGCTCCCGTTTAATCCCCGCTCTTAATTGGCGCAGGACCCACAGTTAATGAAATCGCGGCAGTACCTGGGCTGCCAGCGGAGGAACGCGCTCGCGTATGCCTCCAAGACCATTGTTCTCAAGTAAATCCCAAATGTGCTAGACGGGGCTCCCCCACCACTTTCCCCCCCTCTATAATACTCGATTATTTGTCTGAAGCCCGAAGCCTCGCAGGGCTGCGGTGGGAGGGAATAATAAATCCGCGTGCTTTTGTGCGGAAGGAAAAGAGGGGGAAGGGATTTGAGCAAAGCTGTCAAAAACTATACTCCAGGAGGTACCCTGATACAAACCATCCCGGGCTTCTGCTGCAGCCTTATCAGGTGAAAAGCAAAGATACTGCCAGAGCCTGTAATTTTGTTAGGATGCCTTTGATGAATTGGATTAGGTTATGGAAAAATCTTTCAAACTCCGAGTTCTGGTACGCGAGCTTCCAGGAAGTAAATAATGACTCTCAGACAGCAGATAATGAAAAAAAACAACCTGTGAAACACAAAGTGGTAGAAATGTGTTTAAATAAGGCTCCTTTTGGAAGGGACGGATACTCGGGGGGCAAGAGCAGCCCTGGCGCAGGGTTGGGTTACCGGCAGGGCCGGGGGAGCGCTTTGCCGGGCTGGAGGAGGTGGAAATTCCAGGCTGGGAGGATGGAAATTGTCACCGGGGATGGCAGGGGGTGATTGACACGCGGGGGACACGAGGCGACAGAGGATGCGGGAGCTCAACCTGCGCTGGGCAGCCCCCGGAAAACGAGAGCCATTCACCCGGGTGGAGCTGGCAGTGGAAGGCTCCTCTTGTTTGTTTATCTTAACAGCAAATCTCGCAAAAATGTTTGCGGTCACCACTGTATATAATACGACGCTATACTGGCATTATTAATACCCCATTAAAATAAAGATGTAGCTGCGCTTTCAAAAAAAAAAACCAACCAAACCTGAAGCTGGGGAATTTTACAGGCTGAGGGGTACTCTGGATTTTACGAGATTCAGTGATTTGGCTTTTCTGTTAACTGTTTTAGTTCGTTAACATTTTAAGCAGAAGAAAACTTGCGAGTTCCTTGGTACAGCAGCTCAGTTGAAACAGAATATGGCTGGCTGGGTTCTAGGCTTTTATTTTGTTATTGAACAAGCTCTCCTTATTTCTCAGAGGTGGAAAAAATCCAGAGTGTAAATAGCATTTGTTAGGTAGAAAGGGAAGGTATTTGTTCCGCGGGGTTTGGAGATCCTGGTATGTCGAGGCTGGAGGCAAATTAAAAAAAAAACACGGGGCGGGGGGGGGAAATCTGTGATACTTCAGCAAAAGTTTCACAGCCAGAAAATTATACAGAGCCCATCATCGCATGGCGGCGGTGCCAGAAGTGCAGAGA
>VYZM01013506.1:2267216-2287216 GCA_013398915.1 Dromas ardeola | reverse complement strand
TTACCTGTTTGCTAGGGTAGCACTTTAAAAACCTGCTGCAGTGGTTGATGACATCCACCTGGGTAGGGGCTGGGTACGCGTGGAGCCCCGCGTTCCTCGGGGGGACACCAGCGTGGGCGCGATGCTCTGCTTCATGGCTCCGCTGGACCCGACCCCATCACTCACCAGCCTGCGGTGAAATTCTGCTCAGCTCAAGGGAGGAGGACAGAGCTGAGCCCAAACTGGAAGAAAAAAAAAAAAAAAAGCCCAAAACTTAAAAATAAATAAATAAAAAATTTGAATTTACTAAAATATTATAAGTACTAAGGAAGGGAAAATGAAGCATGGTATCAGGAAAATCCATGTCACCGCTTCTTTCCCAAGCGCTCCAAGCAAACAGTAAATTTTTCTTGGTGTTGAACTAAGTTGAATTAAATATTCTTTAGCCTAATTACAAGGCGTTTAAATAAAAGGCTGAATGGAAAGTGTTAAGTAACTAGGAAAAAATTATTCAATCGAAAACTTGTTACGCCTTTTCTAGCATTTTGTCTTGTTTCTAACCCTTGCTGGTTACTCCTGGCAACTAATTGGTTCTCATCCATAGCATCCAAGTATTGTGGAGGCCAGGCCATCTGAAAGAAATTATCCAATCTTTAACATCCAGAAGTTTACAGTTATATAATGATGGAGAAAACCACAAACCCCGTGGGATGGCAAATTTTAGAGATACTTTTAAAATGAAATTATCCAGCCAAACCTACAAGACAACTCTCTTGTACTTAAGACAATAGCTGCAATCTGGAATTAATTTTTTTGTGATAGGGCAAATCCAATTTGCTTCTTTAACTGTTGATTAAGGAATCAGTTCTACAAGGCTGTCCCCCATAAGTATTTGCTGTTTATTTGTCTGTGGAAAGCTGCTGGAATCCCCTCCAACTGGGAGTGCTGGGTCAGACGTGGCCATAATGAAGAGCAGTCTGGCAACGTTCGGTTCCTCTGACTGGGCTTGTTTGTGTTGAAGAAATAGTTTGCTTTTTTAGCAGCAAGCTGAGTCTACCAAATCACTGCTCGCGATTCAGGCAGCGCAATTTAAGGCAAGGATGTAGAAACCTGTCCTGTTTACCCAGGGTACGTTTCAGTATACAGGCGGGAAATGCAATAAATGGCTATTAATTAAGTATGACTTTAAATAAGGTAGAATTGAACTTACTTTGAAAGCCCGGAGACTATTCCAATGTGTGAGAAGTAAGCTTAAGAAAATTTCATAAGCAAACACAGAAAAATCCCCGCAACTAGGATGGTAAGAGTAATGCAATCTTCATGGAAAACGGAGCGGTTGGCCCCGCCGCTTCCCCGAGCCAAGGCAGGGCTTTCAAACCCACTGAAAAATAAAATAAGAACACATGACAGGGCAGAAATGCAGGCTTTAATGTGTTCGAGCATGTCATTAAGATTTCTGAAATGAAACCGCGGTTGCTGCAGTGACTACGGTAGAAGCAGCGGAGCTCCGTGGAGATTTGGGTTTGCCGTGCTTTGGCTGCTGGGGTGCGAACGCCTCTTGGAGCAGCAGCTCCGAGGTGGTTTATGTGACAGTAAGTGACAATCTGAAATGTGTGTGATGTCATTCTTTATGCATAAGAGTCATATTTACTTATGGAAATCCAGCTTTCTACGACAGACAGGAAAATAAATGCAACTGTGAAGACAGTAGTCTTTCTACTGTTCTTATTAATTTTTTAAAGGCCAGGATAGAGGAAGGTGGCCATGTAAACAACTGTACTTGACCAGACCCCGGAAAGAGTTAAGGTATTGGAGATGTCACACATTTAATCATCTTTCTATCTCGTTACCTGCTTTTTTGCTTTTGTGTATGCAAGTTTTCTGCTGTCTGGGAAGTGATCTAAGCGCAACTTCCACCGTTCCTGCCTGTGGAGGTCTATAGGATGATTCAGCCGGCCGTGCTTGTGCGGGTTTCCCTGCTCTCCTCCTAGGCAGATGAGCTCCCTGGCATGCCAAACCATGGTAGAAAGTAAAATTAATTACCTTGCCTACTCTTGTAGCTTTTCCAACATGATACCTTCACATGATCTAGGGACAGCCCACTGCTCCTGCATCGCTGCGAAATTTCATGTTCTCCTCAATCGCTTCTAAGTCTTCATTGTAGAATCATAGAATGGTTTGGGTTGGAAGGGACCTTTAAAGGCCATCTAGTCCAACCCCCCTGCCCCGGGCAGGGACACCTCCCACCAGCCCAGGTTGCTCCAAGCCCCGTCCAACCTGGCCTTGAACCCCTCCAGGGATGGGGCAGCCACAGCTGCTCTGGGCAACCTGGGCCGGGGTTTCACCACCCCCATTGTGAAAAATTTCTTCCTTCTATCTAGTCTGCATCTTCCCTGTTTTAGTTTAAAGCCATTCCCTCTTGTCCTATCGCAACAGGCCCTGCTAAAAAGTCTGTCTTCAACTCCCTTGGGTTGAAGTGTCCAGGACTGGCTTCCCTGGAGCAGGAGAGGGTTTTGGTCGCTGTGGTGGCCAGCTCACCTTTCCCGTACCACATGCCAGGCTCACCAGACATGGCTGGGGTATGGGGCAGGTCTTCAGCCTGATGGGATGTGAAGCATTTCCTGGGAGAAGGAGCCAGGGGTGCAGAGCAGCTCTCTCTGTGCCCGTGCGGTGGGCACGGGAGGAGACCCCAGTGGGGGCAAAGTGCTGGGAGCAGCTCTGGACAGGACAGCAGGCAGTGCTGGGGTGGTCTGCCCTCGCAAGCTGGCCAGGTTGACTGTCCTCGACCAATGAAGAAGAGGAGCTTATGGACACACATGGTGTGGGCTACCACACTACATATGTGTGTACGATCAGTCCTGTATCTGGTTATCATGTGCTCCTTCATAAATGGAGAGCTAATGCAATTTTATTTTACATTAACGTAACCCTTGGAGACATTGCTTGGGGTCTCCGCTGGTGGTGGTTGCTGAATGTTGTTGTTGGGGCTAGCTTGGGTCACGGCTGAGAGGAGCTGTGTGTTTAGGAGGGCATGGGGGGGCCACCAGCAGACCCCGAGAGACCTGTGTGTCCCACCAGCCCTCCTCTCGACCTCCTGTGCCGCCGAGCTGCTGGTCACCCGCCGGCCCCCCGGGAGATGCAGGTCCCGGCAGCGAAGGTTGGATTTCCTCCACGCCAAACAGCCCGCGTAACCCCAAAGTGCTTCCCAGCGGCTCTAATGAAGGAGCGCGAGCTTAGCGTTGCTGTGGCTCTCCGTACTGGATTAGGCCCAAAGTCAGTAAAACTAAAATTACAAACATAAAATAACTACTTACTGGCACAGCATGCATGTTTTCACACATTCCCTCCTATTCCGCGAGCTTTTCTAAAGACAGTAATGTAACAGAATATGCTTGAACATATGGTAGAATTAACAATTGATCCGGCTTCTGAAGGTAATATAAAATTTTATTTTGTGTGCTAGCATGTCTATGTGGGTCATTCAATGTATGTGTGTGTAGTGAAACGAAGTGCAGCCATTTGGGTTTTTTTCAATATAATTTACGCTAAGTAATATCTATGCCCAACTAACATTAAAATACCCCCGTTTTGTATAATTTAAACTTCAGAATAATTTTGATTTAGGCAATGGGAAACAATGATCGCTGCCTCGTTCTTGTTCTGTCGCAGCTCTTTGTACGTTGAGCCACGAGGCTCCATTGGCTCAACTTTGTCTTTTCCGTTGCATTTTTCTGTGATTTCAGGAGAGCTTCTAGTCAGCAAAAAGAACTCTGCCTTAATTTGCCCTGTTGTGATAAACTAGCCTACTGATTACCTATGATTCCTGCAGTATAATTTTCAGATTACTTGGCTCTCCTGGGTTCTGATTGTGGAAAGATGCTTCTGTTTCGGCATGACATCATTTCAGCTCCCAAATAATCGCAGCCTTAATTAACTTCAGGTATAAATTCTATGTGTTCTACTCCTTGATACGTGTACTTGCGTATTCCTCCAGATGACAGTGTGATGTACACATGTACACAAAAATTTTAGCAACCCAGTTCATATTTAAGAAAGACAAAGCAGGCGATACAGAACCAGATGAATGAATGTAACGGCAAGGCACGGTGTCTGTTAATTGCTGCAGTATGAGCAGCCTTGCGGAAGCACTGCTTTTTAGAAGGGGCTGAAACTTTTTTCCTGGCAGAAACTATCACTTCCAGAACAAAATGTTGTTGAAAAATATATATATACTGCTGGAATAAATTCTAGCAGGAAGTAGTTAGCAGAGTAAATGTGTCTGTCCAAAATAAAAGTGCTATTTAGTAAATAAAAAGACCAGCTGGACTGACATTTGCTGCATAACAGCAAGCAGTGTCACTTTTAACTTATGTTAAATACTTCAGCAGAGTTTTTCCTGGCTTCGTGTATTTCTACTGGCTGAGTAAGAAGGGTTTTAATCCTAAACAGTGTATTTTAATTACTTTCACCATCTGACTTTTTTTCAGATTAAAAATATACCGCATTTAAAAATAATACGCTGGATTGATTTAAGTATAATTGCCGTAGACCTTAAAGAAAGACACAAGTTGGCAACTCTTCCACAAGGCCTTTGTTGTTTCAGAGTTTAGCAGTTAAGAACAACACAAATACATTTTGTTTGTGGTGGGTCACAGGTTCAAAGAGACTTTGAAAAAATAGACTGGGGATAATTGGGTTATCAGATGCAGACACTGCAGGGAATTGAGCATTATCTCTCCTTAGTGTTAGGACTACTGGGTCACTTCCGTCACTCCCCAGCTCCTGCCCTGTCAGCCTGACACAAGCCAGATGACCGAAACAGGCTTTTACTGTTTACCACCCCAAAGTTCTCCCTTTCTCCATCCTTCAACAGGTTGATTTTATGAGCCATGGCCATACTAAATAACATCTCGCCTTGCTTTCTCCCCTATTGATTCAACAGTCTTTAATTGTTTGGAACACAAGCCAGATCCTTGGATTCAAGTGAGTCTTCCCTTGCCTTCAACTGCTGTTACTCATTTCTATTAGACAACATCTAACTAAGATATTGACTTGCACTTTGACATTGGCACTGCTACTGTGTTTGATTGCACTGTCAATCTAAAAAAATCTTTCAAACTAGCAGTAAAACATGTAATTGTTTAACTTCATCCTGCATAAGCTTTTCTGTCCAACACTTGCTGTCGTTGTGGAACTCTGAGAGGATACTGTAGGTTGTATAGAGGCAGGGGAGAGCGTACTAATTCCTTGTTTGTAATATTAATTCACATTTTTAAAAATATTTTATGGGTGTTTAGCATGAGCAGATAAGATATACCTGCCTATAATTATTCTCAATTAATGCTGGCAGGCCATTATATTGTTTCACGGAATAAGTTGGACCTATTTTTAAGACGGTCATTTGCTTTCTACTGCATGGCTGCATGACTCGAGTTCATTGGTAAAGTGTGAGAGCGTTCACTGTTTGTGTCTTCTGAAGAAAAGAGCTCTAACATTAGCATGCCTATTTTCTACCTAATATATATTATCATTCATAGGACACAGTAATATTGTGGGCAGGTATTGCTCCTAGTTCAAGCTGTGTAAGAAGAGTTGGTGGTCCCAGGGTGTCTGCTGGCATTAAGTGTCCCCATAAACTCATGGAGATGATGATGCCACCCCTCTGAGAAAGCTGAAGGAAGGGAACCTTTGCATTGCCTGTGCTACGCCTGTTTCTGTGGGCAGGCAGCGTACGCCTTTGGGATTTATTGCTTTGAAGGATCACTACTCACGTAAGAAACTGGTGCTGGCAAGCAGTGGTGCTGTACAACTAACGGCAAGTGGGATGCAGGGTTCCCGTCTCCCAGCTCCTTTTGTTTCAGACCTCCCACGGAAAGAGACTGGAAGTCTTATGAAATTGTGCCAGTCTTTGTGTGGCGGCGGGTATTTAAGGATTAAAATTAGAAGGCCAACATTTTGCTCTTTAGTCAACACTCTGACAGTTTGAATGTAGAAATGAAGGGGTAAAAATGCACCGATGTGCTGAATTTATCTGTCCTCGTGTTGAAGAGCATTCAAAGTACTACCAGGTAGATGCTCGCAACTGAAAAACCATGTTTCAGAGGAGTTTTACTTTTTAAATTAAAACATAGGGAAATCCTGGTGTTTGAATCTTTTATTGTTTCTTTGATGCCGCACTTCGAAAACTTCCTTCTTTTTGATGATTGGAATTGTTTTTAAACAGACGAAGATAGCACTTCAAATCAATTAATCTTAAGTATTTCAGCTTAATACTGAGAACTTATTGTCATCCACTTACTTCCTCTCCATACCAAATGTTCAATGCAAGCTCGCTTGCTTATGCCTACTCTGTAAATTAGCATTATCCACCCTATATCTGCTTGTTTCTGAAGAATTATTATACAAAGCCTCATTTTAAGGAGGTCAGACCCCTGCATGATGATTTGTTGTTCATGAATCTACTTTGTGCCAATTTGTGTGTGCATGTGCAATCAGAAGTGACTTGGAGTGAGTGAGATAATAATCATCTGCTGCTGATATGAAGACTTCCTCTATTCGACTACCATGAATCAGGCTGATTCCAAGTGAATGAGATTTTAATCACCTGTCACTGCTGCCAGCACTTTCTCTATATTTATGATAATTTTTTTTGTCTTTTTATTGAAATCAGTGTTGACTGAATCAAGTAATCCTGATTAGCAATCTCACTGTATCCAGTCAAGAGTGAAATGCATCAGAGCATTATTGGTACACTGAACATACTGAAATTGAAAAAAAAAGAAGGACTGGGCTAAATGTGTTGGGGTGTTGCCGTGGTTGTAGGTGAGAGCTGGAACGCGCGAGCTCTTTCTAATTGCTCCCCAAACTTGAAGGGTTGTTCGTTGTAAGTGGCTAACGTGGCGCGGTGACTGCGGCGGTGCCTGGCTTAGGGCCGTGTACGTTACACTGGGGGTCAGGTCTGCTTTTAGTTACACCTATGGAATCGCAATTGGAGGGAGGGAGGGAGGGAGTGAAGTCATCAGGGTGGCATGCATGGAAGTCAGGGCAATGTAGGGCAGCCCTCCTGGAAGGCGGGATTTTCTTTATCTAAGTTTTGTAAAAAAAAATTTTTTTTTTTTTAAAATATATTTAAACAGAGGAACAATATAGCATTCAAAAACTGTGATTTGGACCACTGTTTTGCTGAGTGAGGCACAATTACTTATTTTTATGAGAGTTCCTACTTTTTATTTGCAGTGATCTTGTTACCATGTGTTGTAGGAATTTCCAGGTCTTTAGTGCTATGGAATTAAACCCCGAATGTGACAAATGAGTGCCTTGAAAGCCCTCTTTATTTTTAAAATGAGTTAGACCAACCAGTCCTTAAGCGGCAGTGTCACCAGCTTCTGCCACCCCCCTCCTGTAGGATGAGCAGAGGGTGATCCTGATGGGGTTCGGCAGAGAAGACAACAGGGTGAACAAGTTGAACAAGAAGTTGAAAAAAGGCCTGTGAAACTCCTGTGTGGTGTTTTCTGAAGGAAGTTACGGAAGCATGGAAATAGTTTGATTACTATTATTCTAAGCCTAAGTATACTGCAATTAGGAATCTCAATGTTCAATCCAGTCCTCAAATCATATTTTGTTACATTACATAGTTATATGTATCATAAGAAATTATCTTGCTAATAGTACGATAACTGCAGTAGTGCTGGAGGGGAAAAAACTCAGGCCTGTTCCTCTTAGTCCTATCCCTTCAGTGGTGCTGGAGCTGAGCTAAATATTTATTCCTTATGTTTGTTTTCTTCTGCTTCTTACTGTTTCTTCTATTAATTTTTTCAACCATATTCCCTCTTTTCTCCCCCTCCTTTCTTCAAATTTTTAATGCACTTTTAAAAAAGCCTGACAACTCCAGAGGCCTCTGCTCCACACATGGCCCTGTCTCACCTTGTCTTCATCCACATTCCCTCATTCTCCATTTTTTCTTCTGCCCAGCATACCTGTGCTTCAGTATTTTGCCATCCCTTCTCTTCCTTCACTCTTCATTTTGTTATCTTAATTCCACTCAACTTTTTCGCCGTCTTTTGACTTTCTACCACCATGGTCATCTGACTTCTTTTGAGTTCTGTCCTGGTCAGTCACAGGCTTCTTTGAGCGATCTTTTCCTTCCTTAGTCTGTGGCATTTTGTCTCCTGTGCTGTGATGACTCTTCTCCTTTGTTCCTTCCTGTCCATAAAGCTTCGTTTGGGTTTGGTCCTGTTTTCCCCGTTTGCTATGTGGTCTCTCCTTCACCCAAAGAACTACAGCTCTCATCTTTGAAATGATTTACAGGTCTGTCACGCACCTCCTGACTTGTTTTTCTCTGCAGACCTGCACCTCAATCTCTCTTTTGAATATCTCTTTCAGAAGGTTTGCACTAAACTTGAACTAAATGTGAGCAAAAGCTAACATCAGCTTCAAAAGTTTCAGATATCGCTGATGCCATAACTGGTCTCTGTCACTTGTGTCAGTGGCGGAGCTGTCTTTGAATACATCACTTTCAAGCCACAGACAAATTCTTCTCCTGTAATATCATCTCTTTTTTTTTTATTATTTCATTAAAGGGAAGAATTCTGATTCTAGTACTCAGGCTTTCAGCAATCTCCCTTCTTTATCCTCCTCACCATTTTCCTCTTCTGCCTCAGAAGGCAGTGGGAACCTTCACTCCCCTCTTGTTCTGACCATACGAGCCATCACAGGCTCTGCCTCCCCCCTTGTGTTAGATACCAATGGTGCGCCTTGCCTTCACAGACTTTGCAATTTGCTCATCATATTTATTCTTACAAAGTGTTTGCCTTACCTTTTTCTTTGGCATGTCAGCTGTACCAGCGACGCCAACGGTCATCATCGGCTAGTGTACGTTTTAAGGGTAGACTCCTGCGTTCTTCCTCATGTACAAGATATGAAGGTCTCTTTTCCTGGATGTAAGCTCTAAAAACATTAATTTGTTCTCTTTCAGTTGTCTTTCCTTATTCATATCACTCTGTTTATAGCAAGATGCAGATCAATGCCAAAAGGAGAATAAGCCAAGGAAGAATACTGTTTTGCTCAATGTTCCTTTGGCGTGCAAAAGAAGAATTTGATCTGGAAGCAGTGGTTGTGGATACATATTCTAGAGTATGTGTTTCTGGCACCTGGAAGAATAGAAAATGGGAGGAGAGTTACTACAGGGACCCCACCGGAGGGGGAGGTCTTCCAGAGCTGCTCCTGTCTGTCCTGCTCCTCCTCCTCTCACACCTTCATGAGCTGTTCGTCTTGCTCATTGACTCTCCATCTTAGTTATATTTTTGGACATTTTGTGTCAGGCTCTGTCTTCATTGGGAGATTTTTTCAGAACTCAAACTGTGAAACCCTTATCCTTACTGAGACTTCTGGTTTCACCATAAATACATCGCAGTTGACGAACAAAGGTGTTGTCCCATAGTCCTGCAGATGGATCCCAGCCCCTGTATCGACCTCAGCCCTTTTCTGCCTGCCACTGTCACCCCTGGGACGCACCAGCAGCTCACTGTCAGAATATTTTCCCAAACCTCTACATTTTTCCTTTCTTTCTTTTCTCCTTTCGTCCTTCTGTTGTAACAGCTCCTTACCTCACCGTGTAGCCACGGCTTCTTTATCTTCTTTTAGGTGTTTATTACAGCCACCTTCTCGTTTGTCACTCAGCCAAGTAAACACCTGTTTAGCTGCTTTAATCCTTCATCAAGAATCAACTGCTTCACCTTGCGCTAGTTTTCCTACCATCACCACACTTCTTCGTTACTTCCAAAATAGCTAATGGCTGCACGTTCAGTTTACTCAATAATGCATATGGCATGCATATCCGTACTAGCCACTCTGTATACGTTGCCCTTTAATAGCTGCTTATACATATCTTTTTTACTATCTGTACAATTTTTCTCCGCATTTTTAAGGGTGCGTTTGACCTTCTCAGTGAGAATTTCAGGCATTGAAGAGCACCGATACAGCCTGCCTCCCATCCAAAATACGAATTTTAGCAGAAAAAACATAAATAGAAACTAAAGAATAAATTGCTTGATGCACCGCAGGCTGATTTCAAAAGCTTACAACAGTTGCAGTAGAGTTCCTTACTTGCTGTATAGATTTAAACTGGTGGTGCTGTGCTGGTGACTGGCCACTGAAGGCTGTAACTGGGGCAGATCCCCAGATAGCATCAGTTCTAGTTATTTCTGAATTGTCATTAATCTTATTCTTTTCCTCATTTGCTAATGGGCCTAGTTTCTCTCTTGTCTTTTTAGCATATAAACAATTACATTAAAAGAAGATACTTAAGGTTGCAACAGCAAGCATTCAGAAGTAAAACAAACAAACAAAAATGCTATAATTAAGGTAGCCCCTGCAAGCTTTGGTTGGACTCCCTGCGCATATGCATTGGGATATGGGGTTTAGTTCCATAATCAGAAACAGGATTTTCCTGCCCACATCATCCCTACCTCATTCAGTACTATCCAGTATTTTTTTCCTTCATTGTTCAGTGTGTGGTCCTCTCATGACTTAGTTATTGAGTGCTATTCAAGTCTCGCCGCAAAAAAAAAACCACCACCAAAATTTCTCCCTGATCCATCTTAGAGAGCTCATCACTGTTGTGTAGGTCTGCAACAGTAACCCCCTCCAACGATGTCCTTGTCACATGAAGTATCCCTGCTTTAGAAATGGGAAATTGAAGCACAGAGAAATTAATAATGAAGTAGCTAAGTGTGCCTGTAAGTGCCACGCAGGAGATGCCCAGGATCTGATTTTTCATAGCCTGTGCATGACATATGTACATTTGTGGGCATGCAATATGTACAATGTACATACATGTGCATTTTATATGTCGAAAGCACAGCGATCGTTGACTTAAGTTGTAGCAATGTGCACAAATCGTAGTCTGGGGTTGCAAGTCAGGCACAAAAAATGAGTCATGCGGAATTAATCATCGCCCATAAAAATTTTGGTGTAAGCAGACCTGGCTAGATTTATCAGCAGAGGGAGGGTTAAAGCATCATACGAAGAGTAGCTAATTACCTTATCCATCTTTCTTTCAAACTCCTGACATCCTTTTCCCAGTTTCGAACATTATCAGTAAGGTATGAGGGGGTTGATTGAAAAAATCTTTAAATAATCATTTATTTCAACTTTATGAGGAATGGTCTCGTAAAGAAAGTGGTTTTAGCTCCATAATCACACAGTACCTAACGGTGGATGGTAAGTGGATGGAAAGAAGGCCCTTCGTGCGACTTTCCACATTCTTAAGCAAAACCTAGATATGATTTTCCTATGCCCATGGGACATCCGTGGCTTTGAAACACTTAAATCCACTGCAGAGACCTTATCAAACTCATCTGTGGACTGCTATTAAAGAAAACGATCCCTCAAATTTACCAGGTATTTATTTATTCACAGCAGAGCAGTGATAAGGCTGGGGAACCTCGTATCCTATCTGAAACACGGAGTGGGATAGCCTGGTGGGAACACATTCCTCCGCTCTCACTCCCAGAGAAACTCTCTCATCTAATTAATTAGTTTCCTCCTTAGCTGAGGGCCTGCTGAAGAAAAACTGCTCTGACACCTTGTTGTTTAGTCTGAGTGTTCAGGAAGAACAGGAAGGACTACACAGCAGGTAGACATCCTTTAAGGAAGGATCAACACTGGAAAAGAATTGTTTCCACAAAGTTGGAAAGGGAGACGGCGGGAAATTGAGCCTGGACTTGGGATAATGGATGAAAAATAGCAGAGGGAAGGGAGCTGAGAAGAAGCAAGGGGCAGAGGCAGCAAGGTTCTATCGAGTGAGAGGACCAACAACTGCGCAGATACAAATGGATGGGGAACAGGAAATGATGAATAGCAGTGGTTCCCATCCAAAAGGTCCTGGGCTATCTGCTCTCCCATTCTGCTGAGTACCCTGTTCCAAATAGAAGGTGACACCAAGGTCACATATTGCCAGCGGAGAGATAGGAAAATCAAAAAAGAGCGGCAGAGGGTCTCAAATACTAGGATGCAACCAGGAAACCATGAATTCTAAAAAAGACAGAAAAAAATAAATGCAAGGAAGTTGCTGAAGTTATTAGAAGATAAGATTTATAGGCAAGTTCATTTCAGCTGGTTGGCTATCCAATCAGCTACTGTTGCTAATTGGATTAGTTGCCAAAATAAGCTAAGAATAGAACCTTCCCCTTTCTTATTGTTAATGCTTTCCAGGGAAAAAGTCCTTGCGGACAAAAATTGAATCTTTATTTCTAGCAACATAAAATTATCCTCTATAAAAATGAAGAACCTTAACAGTTAGTTGTACCTCTTCTGCAGAGCTTACAGTGGTTAAAAGTCTTCTGCAACTACAGTGTGCTGTGAGATGGAACATTCTTGTTCTTCTCCAAATCAAGCGGTTTGTGGCAGATGCCTGCTATTGTTCCTCTTTATTTTGTCATTCTTTCTTGTCCTTTCTCGAAGAATTTCACTGCTACATTTTCCACAGTTGACTTGCAGCTTTCTGGCAATATAACTACTTCTGACATAATGGAACAACCCTAGAGAAAGCCTTAGGTAATTTCAGAGTTCCCCTTAATACGGAGAACCCTGAGCATCCTCCCATCAAGTTTTTTTTTTCCTAAAGCCAGTACAACTGTTTCCAAAACAGCTTTCTCAGAAAGAAATCAGTTCCTCTTTCATTCCTTTATAAAAGCGCATCAAAATAATAAGCTGTAAATAAGTTGCGTGTATAATACAGGCTCCGTGTTGTATTCTTCTGCCTGGCAAAACCAACAGATCTACTGAAATGGTCAATATCACGATTTCTGTTATTTACTTTGTAGTATTATTTTATTCATTGTAGTAATACATCATCTCAAAACAAAATAAGCATGTAGTCTACTCTTTCTTGTAGCCTGTGTGGTACGAACCTTTGTATAAGATACCCAGGGCTGCCCTTAGTTTCCAACTTAAGCAAGCAGGTTGTTTCTTGGGAAGATCTGTTCTTCAGCTGTTATTAAGTCACATATCTAAAGGCATGATTGATTAATCAAGGCTCTGTCTTTAGGTTTTAGCTTTAGATTATGCTTAGCGATATGGTTTAGTGATGGTTTTTGTCAGTGTGAAGTTCATGGTTGGACTCAATGATCTGAAAGGTCCCTTCCAACCTAGGCCGTTCTATGATTCTATGATTTTTATTTCAACAACAAAAAAATCGTGTAACTTAGAAGTGGAGATATTCTGAAGTCCTTTACAAAACTTCATCACAGGTGAAGGACAGAGGACAAGACTAAAGCATTTGATGAAGTTGTATGTGATTGTCCTCAAAGGACAGAAAACACTGTCTTTGGCTAATGCTATCAAAAAGGAGTGTACAGGGCGGTATGGGTTTGACCTCGGAGAGGGAAGTCCTGCCTTCAGCTTGGGCTGCTCGCACCCAACGACCAAACGACCGAGTTCACTGTCAGGATGTTCCAACTTGCCTCTGCTGGATGGGATGGGGTGGGGTGGGATGGGACACCCAGCTCAGCGCTGTGCTCACAAGCCACCCGGCCTGCTCCATGCAGTGGTCATTGTGCTCACCAGAGAAGTTAAATTTGCTGCAGCTTGAATTAAAAAAAGTCTTTCAGCAAATTATTTCAAATGAGCTGAAGTCAATTCTCTCTTTTTTTTTTTTACTCTCTGTGCTTTAATTAAGCTCCGTGGATAGGTTCTTCCTCGTGAAAGCGAGACAGACGCTGGAGTACCTCACAAAGCGACAGGCTGTGTGGAGGCGGTGGCTTGAAAACTGTGATAGTTTGTAGTAATGTGTAATATACTCACTTCACAGGCTTGCGTAAAGGACTAAATTTGCCCATTCGTTTTGTCCACTGTGGTGTAAACTCCTCTTCCATTAACAATGGTTTCTGCTTTCGTTAGTGGATGGTAGCAATGCTGAGCTCTATACTAAAACAAAAAAAGAAAAGTGTACAGCTGATTGATACATACATTTCATGCATTTCCCATCTGTTTATGTCAAAGGAAAACACATCTTTCTAGACACAGAGAGTGGGAACTTACTTCAAAGGGTAAACAAGTTAGAACAAAGCACCTTTCCAAAGAAGCCTCCTTTAAAATTAGGCCAAGACATAATTCTAATGAATGATTAGTTTGGACCTCCTTTTAAGTCTGGTGTGAAAAACCCATCAAAATGCCGTCTATGCAGAAAGGAGGGTGGCAATGCCTGCCGGAGCGTGCAGCCATCCTGAATCGGTAGCGCAGAGAAGCAGCAACTATCCCATCCATCTCAGCGGAGAGAGAGCTTTGAGAAGCTAAAGTTGCAAATTACATCTCATGCCTGTCATCAAACTATTATCAGCTTCTTCACTGCCGAGTCCTACAGATATCGAGAGACATTTATCTGTCCCAGAAATCCTGCCTCAGATTAGGTGCCAACATTTCCACCTGTTACTTACTCATCTGTTGAACTTACTCAGCTGTTAAACTGGGTCTTATGAATACAGTTGAGTATTTTCAATTCGAAATTCTCATCATTGAAGAACGCAAACGTTTATGGACAAAGTAAAATTTCATATCAAACCAATCAAGAGGGAAAAATACCATAAAGGCAATTTACTTATTTTTTTTCATTGGAATAGAAGTATTTGAATTCCTTTAGCATACTTGAAGTTGTCCAAGAATCTCAGAGGCAAGAGGGCAGTGACCTTATTGTAAAAGGCCGAGCGTCTTGACTGTACCTAATAGACAAGCCCAAACTAAAATGTCAATAAGGAAGGACAGTTGATTGTTTGCAGGTGCAGAATGAAAGAACTTGCCCTATATTAGTTATCCAACATGGATCTCAGCAGATAAAATACCCAGCTAGCCACTTGCTATTTGTCTGGATATTAAACAGTCGCCTAATGTGGGGAGCAATCATCAAACATTCGTCGGGCTGTATCTACCATCGGGCTGGGACGTGCGGGTACTTATCGGTGGGTTTTGATAAAGGAGACCACTCTGCAAATGCTTGTAGATGACCCAAAAGACTACGAAGCCCAGCTGAGACACATTTGCAGCTAAATACGATCCAGCTGTGTGGAACAGTGCTTATTATCAGAAAAGTTTGGGGAGATACCCAGAATGTCATGCAGTTCTACTAATATTAGCTTTAGAAACTCACAATTATAATGACTAATTGGAGCCATCACTCATTGCTATTGAGTTCCCAGGTGAAAACTATGGACCAGAACCTCCATTAGCATAAATTAGCATTGGAAAGTCAATTAAGTTACACTGATTTTACACTAGTTTTACTGTCTTTCATAAGGCTGAGAGAAAAAAGACCCATTTCTGACTTCAATTATCCATATTTTTTCCCCCCTCCAAAGCAAATTTTTGTTCATTTCTTAACAGGTCTCCATAAACATACACATCTCCAGCTAGAATATGGTACTGGTGTTGTTTTGCTAAGCAGGGCAGGCTTGCTTAAATATTTTCTTGACCACAACCTGTGCCTTCCAAGGTGATTTCGGTGAGCTGGACTCCTGCTGCTCTCCTCAGCGTAGGATTCAGAGTGGATAAAAGAGCGTTTTCTGTGGAACATCTCTTCTGGGGAACTTGGTCCTGGGGAACTTGATCCCATTCCCATCACATGAGTGGAGAAGGGTTTTTTTTCTGTCTTGTGTGGGTATATGAAAGGGGAAATATGAAAGAAAAGGGGAAAATATGTGACATGAAAACTTACACTGATTTAAGGAAAAAAGAACATGACCGTTTGCATTACATTTATAAATTTGTCTGTGAGCACATAAATACAGACTTCTAAAGCAACAATATTTTTCAGTAATACAAATCTTAATGGAAATCGGGCAGAAAGGTACAGAAAAAGATCTGCAGGTTGATAGATAGTATAAACTTCAAGCAGATGACTCTAAATGTTTTACCCTAACTTGAAGTTATCAGGGACATTCAAGAGAGTGTTCCTGAAAAGGAGAGAGGCATGTGCAAAACGCCAGTAGTTTTACCAGCCCTCTCATTCAGCAGAACTGTATAACCGAATCAGATCAGATGAACTATATGACAGTGAAAATAAAAATTTATGGAAGCCTAACAAATCCAATAGCTTTGAGAATTTTTGAACCGTACAGTGCATAGGTACTGGCTTGTGTTTTGTTTTTAAAATTAACAAAAAGAAAAATAAAAATTGCAGTGGTAAAGTGCTCAGGGTTTGGGCTTTTTTAGATTACCTTACGTCTTTTTTAGATGACCTTACATCTGCAGGGACAGATCAGTGTCAGGCTGGCCCCGTGCCACTTTAGGGACTGAACAAGAGAAGCAGCCCGAGCTCTGCCAAGAGAGCACAAGTGCATCTGATGTAACGAGAAATTCCCCATAGCGTCATTTTTCATTTGCGGTGGCAGAGCATATCTGCCCTGCTCCACCAGGAAAGGCTCACGCCAGTTGTCAGGCAGAAGACATGAGCTGAATTTTTCTTTTTTTTTTTTTTTTTTTCCCTCACATCTGAAACATGTTGTTGTAGTTCAGGTATTCCCACAACCATTTCAGTTGTAATGGCGGGGTTTCAGACGCGGGGATGAGAGGTTTCCATCGTGCCGGGACCAGGGCTGCCGTTTGGTCGCGCTCTTTGTTTCTTGGGGAGAAGATCCTGCCCCAGGAGCTCACCTGTGGCGGTGGCTGGAGGAGTCCTCTTGCATGGCCCAGGGCAGTTGCTCTGGGCTGAGGTGTTTCCTCAGAACCAAATTCCTCTTTGATGTCTTCACCCTTGGTTCAGCCTTCCTATCTGCCACCGGTGCCTGTAACCCGGGCATCTGCCCTAACCTGGATCTTTCTTGCCTGGGCACATCTTCTACATCCCAGCAGCTCTCTGCTGCCCTGTGCCCGACACACATGGTCCTTGCTGGCCCTGGAGTGGTTCTCCCTCCACACCCTGCTCTTTCCAACCCACCAACTGCCGTCCCTGTCCCTGCGGTGGCATTACAGCGACCCAGGACCAAAGACGAACACGGCGATGTGGCCATCCGCAGTCACACGCATGTTATTCTGTTCGGTAATTCTGTCTGCTCTCCTACTTTGTTTAAGCATCCCTCAAAACTGTCTTTGCTGTCAGTAGAAAATTTTTTGGACAGATTTCTTATCTCCATCAATGTGAACTAGGTAATAGATGACTGCAGTAAGATATTCTGGATTAAAATGCTTTTGTAGGCCTGACCTCTCGACTGTCTCTGTGTATGTTGTCCCTTCGGTTAACGCTCTTTCTGTGGAGCATCCATGACCTCTAGGTATTCCCACTCAACAGGCTGGACTGATAGCGAGTATCATGTAGGGAGAAATCTTTCTAATCAGATCTTCATATTTGTTCCCTCTTGTTTTATTTCAACTTAGCCACTATTTTAATTAGTGCTGATAAGAGTTTTGGAGGTACAGTGTGTATGAGAGGGGGTCTGTAAACAGAGTGGCATCGCATAGCTCCTCAGAACCGAGGCATTGGCATATAATGCCTCGTTGAAAATGGCACCCTGAACCGCCGCCAGCAGTAAGATAGATCTCTCTGCTAAGACAAATTTTCCAATACACTTCAGCCAGCATTACTTTATGATGGAAGAAGACTTTCATAGGCTAAACCATCAAGAACGGACTCATAACTGTTGTTCTTCTGGCTGCGAGAGGATGAACTGAGACCTGCTAACTGGCTTTGGCACACAAAACCCTCCGGACAAAGAGTTAAAGGAGATGTGAGGACAGCCCTGGGGCTGCTTGGCAGCTGTAAGAAGTAATTTATCAAGCGGTTATTTGATAGCGTCCGTTGGCGCAGCAGGCGGGGGGGTCTCACCAGGTACCAGGAACCTGGTGGGCAGGCGGAGGGAGGGCTGTGGCACCGGGATGCTGCCCGCTGCCCGTCCCAGTTTGGAAGGCAGAGACCTTGCTGGGAACGGAGAGGAGCCGGGCATCCCCGCACCTCCCGGGGTGAGGGCAGGACATCGTCCACAGCGCCCCAAAATACCAAAATACCACAATACCGCATACCCGGTGCGCTGGCGTGGGATGAGCCGGGAGAAATTTCAGAGCGTAAGCATTAAAAAAAAAAATAAATGGAAAAAAAAGAGCCCCAGATAGAGCCCATAGATGGTAATGACAATGTTTTGTTATCTTTATGTTGTTTTCTTTGCATGCTTGTTAAAAAGTGGAGTCAGAGTGTCTGAGACGGAGCCCTAACAAGTTCCTTCTAATCAGCCCCGGAATGCTTCTGTCAGGCACAAGAAAAATGCTCAGCTTGAACAAAGCTGCATTTTTCCCCCAAGAAACACATTTGTTTAAAGATTGGCCTGTCAATTTGTGAATCAACATTTCGGCTTTTTGCTCAGACATCATGCTTTTGCTTTTTTTTCCCCCAAGAAGGGGAAATAATACAAAGCTGCTATTTGTTGTTTGAAGGAAGTAAACTTCATCAGGTCGACTTAGATGTGTGCTTCAAATGTCACTCAGTACAGCTTTCTTGTAATGAAACGCTGCATACAGATTTCTTCCTTTAGGCTCAAGGGGATTAGACCCAGTAAAAGAAAAATTCAGTCTTCCTTGCTGTGGTGCATCAGAGTGAGAAGTTTAAAATCCACAATTTATTCAAATATTGATATTTCTACTTGTCAGAAGAGAGGTGCCTTGAAATTTCCACTGAGCACTGTTGTCAGAAGAATTGCAAGAAATGTGTCAGATAATTCATAAACGGAGTTCACTACTGTGAAATCAGTTGGGAACAGCAAAAAAAAAAATATATTCTTGTCGATGTAGAATAGGGGCAATATAACAGAAAATAGCACTCACTTTTCCATCATGTCAAGCAAATGCTCAATTTGGGCCAGGTATTTTTTTTTAAACAGCTTGCTGCTTCTGGAGGAGCCCACAATGCATGAAAAATGTGTTGAGTCGGGCTTTGTGGAGGAGAGATCTGTTTGTTGGTTTTCCCCTCCGAGAGGGTTCCCATCCCGCCAGGCCCCACCACCGCTCCCCGGGTTCTGCATGTGGTTTGCATTAAAGCCTTAAAAAGCTGTGAACGACTGGGGTAATGATGTAAAGCGCTAGTGTAAATTCCAAACTGTTGATAGCAGCAGCCAGGGGAAGCTGGAGAAATTTTCTTAGTAATTTTTAACCCCCGCCATGTGTTGAAGTCATCTAGCCCTTCCCTTTGAGGCTGGGGAAGCGGGGTGCACCGGCCACGCTCGCAATTCCTTCTGATTTCTAAAAGTGCTGCCTGGTGCCGGCTGTTTGTGCCTTGATTTTGCCGAGACTTCAGCTTGGAAAATGAGTGACGTCAAGGATGCTGCCCGTTAGCGCAGCTGCTTTGTGGCAAGAGAAGGGCTCGTTCCCGGCCGCGCCGCTGACAAGGCTGTTCGCGGATAACGAACGGCAGAAGAGCAGAAACTGGGGCAATAGGGAAAATACGACTATGAAAATGCACCTCTGGTCGCTGTTGCATCGCGTCGTTCCCAGGGCTGCTGACAAGAGGCACCCATCTGGGCGGTGGTGACACAAAACACAGTGAATTCCCCAAGGTTGTGGTGGGAGCGGGCTCAAAGGGTTGCCCGGAGCATCCTCGCCAGCGCAGGTTTTGTAACGGGCAACGCCTTAAAAATATCTGCTGGTTTTCCATTTACCACATTAAAAATACATTTTCTGTGATTTTTATTACACTCTTATTATAGCACCTCTGAAAAATACATAGCTTAGTTAAAGCTTACGTGAATATTTTAGAAATACCCTTAAAATAACAATGTGAGTCTTTTATTAGTCAGTATAAAAATAGTTAACTGTAGCATCTTTACTAGTGAAGGCATTATGGTGATCATTTTCTCTCTTGTTTTTTAGTTTAAATTCAGGACATACAAAGTATCTTAGGCTGGCATTATACTTCTGTAGAGGAAACGGAGCTAAATACGGCAAAATTTGCTTCTCTCCCACTGTAGTTAAACTCCAAGAAATAAAGGGGGTTAATTCAACCTACAAGACTGAATTTGCAGAATGCATTTTTTCTGCAAATTTTTTTT
>VYZM01013506.1:2264186-2267187 GCA_013398915.1 Dromas ardeola | reverse complement strand
TTTTTTTTTTTTTTTTTTTTTGGCAGCAGCAATTCCAGCTGCTTGAAGGATGCCAGCCAGGAAGCCCACTTTTGCAGAACCCTGGTCTCTTTACCCCCTCAGCCTTTTCAAACCGGTTTATTTCTGATTGGGAAGTGGAAGCCGCCTCCTAATCCCCTTTTCATTAGCTCCCTGTATTCCTCGCTGGCTCCAGAGTGGACACTACGAGGGGCTGACATCTTTGGCTCGTTAGAGCGTGGATGCCTGCAGAAGCTGACGTTTTCCACGCCTGCTTGCAGCCTATTTTTCCTTTACACCCATTGCTTACTGTCTGCTCGGTGTCGAGGCGAATCTGTCATCTGTGCCAGAGCACAGCCCGCTGCACCACTGACAGTAAGAAGGTAAACGCTTGCTGCCTGAATCCCCCATTAACTTTGTGAAGCGTATTGATTTCTTGTAAAAATAATGATATTGACAGGCTTTCCAGGAGTAATTGTTTCCAGAGCACAAAGGTCAGCGCTGAGAGTGAAGGGGTTTGGAGCCGGGGTTCTCCCAGCGCAAAGTGCTGGGGGATGGATGGAAACAAATAGCAACAGTTTGAGACTTTAGAAATTTAAGTGCATTGACAAAACACCTAGTAGGGGGCTGGCAGCATTATTGTGCTCATGAGTCATTAATAGCAAACAGCGCGCTTTTGGACAACATCATTGTTTGGCACGGGGAGATTTGTAGACAAACAATAGCAATAAAAGTCGCTCCAGCCTCCGCTGCCCTGCCTGGCCGTGAGGGGCTCCCAGGAGTTTCTCTGCTGCCTCAGCTTTTTCCCCCAGAAAACCCCGGGAATAATCTGGGGCAAAGGCCCCTCGAATAATCTGGGGCAAATCCCTTCTGCTTTTCTGCCGTGCGTTTTCGCTGGTTGACTCGGGGGAAGAAATCAGGCATTCGGAAAAGAAACAGCAAACACCGGAGTTGCAATTGGCCCCAATTAATTTGCTTGCCAGAGATGATCGGGCTGTTGGGGATACGGGCTCCGGAACCCTTCGTCCCCTGGCCCAGGGGTGGTGGCCCTGGCAGCGAGGTCCCTGTCCCCGCGCGGGGGGCAGGATCTCACCCCCAGCCGTGGAACACGCCGGCGTTCCTTGGTCAATAGCCTCCCTGCAAGCTAATTGTGTTCGAAAAACTAATTGTGTTTGAAAAATGAACTGCTGCGGCAAATTGCTTGCAGTTTTGACATGCAGCGGGGCAAGCGCTCACAAGGCTGAACGTCTGTCTGGTTGTCTGTCCGTCCAGAATTTTCCTCCCCAGACACAGCATGAAAAGCTGGAAAATGTCTTTTTTGCCGTGCCGCAGCATCCTCCTGCCGTACCGTCCGCTCCGGACAATGCAGGCAGGAACACACGGCTGACTTCCCAGCCACCTTTGCCACTCCTGAGATAAAATATAAAGTACAGGCTATTTCTTGGATAAAATGTGCTCCAAAAATGGGAAGAAAATAAAGTACAGGCTATTTCTTGGATAAAATGTGCTCCAAAAATGGGAAGAAAGAAGTAAGCAGGCAATTTTGTTACTGTTGTCTATTTCTAAGCAATTATTATAAGTGGCAGCTGAAAAAACAGTGATTTAATTTCACCTTATTAAACATAGGTATTTAAACATTTTTATTGCTTTTCGCTTTATACCGCGTGGTTGCTAATGTTTAAACCTTTGTTGCTATTTTTAGACAGTAAAAAAGTTACTGGATTAGCCAGCCACTCATTAAACCGGGATCGTAAGAAAGTGTGCTACGTTGGTACCGGTGATTGTGCCAAATAAAAGGATAAGACCACAATTACTTTTTTTTTAGTGGGGATGCCTGCATGCGAAATGCAAACGGGATAGCCTTCCTGGCAGGTTTAGGAACCAGAAAAAGGATTAGGGATATATTTTTGGCATTACATCACAGTGCGTTCTGAGAAGTTGTTTTACTATCGTTACTGTTATTTGTGTGCTGGCTGCGATGTTCTCCGTTTCCTGAGCTTGGCCCCACGGATGAAGGGTCTCTCCTGATGGAGCAACGATGAGCACATGGAAAGGATGGAGGAGAGGGGCAATAGGTATATAAAAGATGAAGCTGGAGGGGCCTAGGTGGGCACGGGACTGGTTTTTCTCATCCCCCCCAGCGGAGCGGGGTAGTGGTGGCTCCTCCGTGCCTCCCTCATCCAGCAGCTCATCGGAGAGTGATGGAGAAGGGACGTTCCAACAGGGAGCAGGGATGGAGAAGGGACATTCCAATGGGGACCCAGGGATGGAGAAGGGACATTCCAACAAGGAGCAGGGATAGAGAAGGGATGGAGAAGGGACACTCCAACAAGGAGCAGGGACGGAGAAGGGCATTCTGACAGGGAGCAGGGATGGAGAAGGGACATTCTAACGGGGAGCAGGGATGGAGAAGTCACATTCTAATGGGGAGCAGGGATGGAGAAGGGATATTGCGATAGGGAGCAGGGATGGAGATGGGGCATTCTATCAGTGAGCCAGGAATGGAGAAGGGCATTCCAATAGGGAGCAGGGATGAAGAAGGGCATTCTGACAGGGAGCAGGGATGGAGAAGGGACATTCTATCAGGGAGCCAGGCATGGAGAAGGGACATTCCAACAGGTAGCAGCGATGCGATGCGCTGGGAGGCAGCTCCTCCGCCTCGGCAAATTTGATCATGGTGACTAATGAACTACGGCACAGGTTTATCAGTTACCTGATAAACAGCAGCTCTGCGGCCGCTCCCGGCTGGGTTTGATTTTCCCCGGGAGCAGCAGCTCGTGTCACCGGTGGCAGCCATCTCCCAAAGCCTGTCCCCCCTCCGGCTGCCACTTAGGAGAAGATTTGTGGTCGCCCTGATCCAATAAACCCGGCGGAGGAAGGCCGGGTGGCTCTGCAGGGAGATGGTGTCCGGGCTTGTAGCAACATCTAATGGGCATTTAGGTGCAAACTAGCTGTGAAGTGTTAAATATTTACATGTGGAATGCCAATAGTAATTGTCCACTTT
>VYZM01013506.1:2254186-2261686 GCA_013398915.1 Dromas ardeola | reverse complement strand
ACTACGAAGCACAGGAGCAGGGGTAGTTCGGCTTCTGCTTTGCATTGCAGCTCCTTTTCAAACCAGGTGAACCATCTACAGGTTCCTTTTGTGCAAATGCAGAATTTTAAGGCTGGTTCCCACACGGTCATGGCCAAAAAGCCAGCGACGGTGGTTCTGGTGGGTGAAGCAGGGCTGAAGAGAAGCGGCCCGAGCCTGTAACTGCAGTCCTGAGAAAGTAGGCCAGTAATTAAAAAAATCACACTGTTCGAATTTAACTGTTCTTTAGGAAGAAAATAAGTATGCAATGAGAAATAGAGGAAATTTAGTAAAATCTCCTTGCTCGATAAAGCTCAGCAGGACTGCTGTCCCCGCTTCCTGAAGGCTGCCCCAAGCCCTCCTCCAGGGATGGTCTTTTCAGCATCACCAGGACGAGCGCATAGTTCTGGCTCTGTAATTTCAGATCAATTTGTGTCCCGGAGTAGCATTCATTCTGAAATAAGACAAGGAACGACCGATTCAAAAAACAGAGATAAAATGAAATAGGTCACTGGCTTGGTGTGGACAGCACCTCGGTAAGCCAAGTTCAGTGCCGCATCTTCAGAGGACAAGGTTTGTCTTGATGCTGGGTGTCTAAAAGGACGTATTTTTCAAGGTGTTTCAATACGTACACATAAAGTACCAATGTCAAAGTGGTATTTCTTGAAGTAGAGCTTCCCATTGCACTCCCTATGGAGATCTGCTTTAAGGCAGCGGGTACACTCTAGTTTTCTTTAATGACTCTCAACAACGGTGTGAGCAACGCATGCAATAGTAGTTGCAATTATTTTCTCGTTTAATTATTTGCCCTGCTGTAATGCATATGGTCAGGATATAAGGAGCTGTACATACAAAAAAGTCCAAGTAGCCCTGTGGATGGATGGGCTAACATTTACATCTTTCACCTCCAGAAGGTAGGCTTCTTCTAAATAGTTCTTACAAGTTAGTGTCATCAATAACACCGATTGTCTAGAAATTGAAAAAAAACCCCAAAACAACTGCAGTAAACGTGCTGTATCTGATGGCAAACGATAACTGTTCATTAGTGCCCAGTATCTGCTTTTATTAAAGATTATGAGTCAGCAAAGTCAGTACTTGCATTTTGAAGTCCTTCATTTAAATTTCTCAACTTTTTATTTAACATCAAAAAGACTCTCTTCTTAAAAAGGATAGGGATAGTCAAAGGTGGAAAGGACTAAATAAATCAGGCTAAATATCCTCTGAAACTGTAGCTCGACCAATAGGATTAGCATCAAATAACAAAACTAGATGTCTTATACTCTGGGTAATTCAGAGTGGGAGAAAAGCCAGTAATGAATTTAAATGCTAGAACGTGACTTTTTTTTCTTGGGATTGCTCCTGCCTCGCAGATACTGGGCTGTAGGGCTTGAGGGCAGGGGACGGCTCCTCTTCAGAGCTTCCCTGCCGAGAGCCAGGCAATATACCTCCTGCCCTGCTTTCCCACCACCAGCGGTGTGGAGCACAGGATCACGGTGCAAGGAGTCAGAGGCAATAAGAAAGAGAAATACAACAGGCCGTGCAAGAAGGAAAATGTTTTTCTAACTCTGAGCTCACATATTATGGGCATATTATGCTGCTTTCTGGAACTGAAATCAGAATTTCTTGGGACTTAATTTTCTTTTGCTTTTAGCAGATAGTTGTGGAAGCCACTGACGCTGCTAGTCTCTTATGGCTAAATTATGTGTTCAGAGTTAGCCAGAGTATAGATTTAGTCTTGCTGCTGTTGCGCAGAGTCCATTGTAAGATAATTTGTCCCACTCAATTAGACTAAGTTGTCATGTGAGAAGTGCTGAGCTACCGCAGCCCGGCGGCACCAAAGTTAGCGTGCTCCGAGCGAGCGCCCAGGCAAGCACGCAGCCCAGCAACACTCTAATAGCATTCATTTACCCGCTGGGGTAGAGGTCTTTTGAAGCTCTGTTTCTTCCGATGCTTCATAGAGAAGGTTGGATGGTTCCAGGTAACAACATTTCTATCCTCTTATTTTAAGAGTAGGAAATTACGCCAAGGAATATGCTACAGAACGCTGAGGTGAAAAAGTCAAACGCTGGCTGTTTCCTTTTTGGCAGCATTAAAGTTGTCTATTGTAACCTGAATTTTATCCCCTTTCTAACACAAGATCTGATAAGGTCTTTAACTGCATGATGACTTCTGGTGTCCGTGACCCCTTCTACGGTTGGTGCCCACTATGTATATTTTTCAATTAGAATTGTGGAGTGAAGGAGACTTGTCGGTTCCTTTTTCTGTTCATTTGCCACTGAAGTTAGGTAATATTTAGCGTCTGAGGCAGAGGAAGGAATGTATCACTCCTCCGGTTGGGTCCTGCTGACCCAACGAATTAAGTCTCAAATAGGGTTTCTATGTCTGTTTCTGTCACATATTTTCTGTGTCATCTTGAACAAGTCATGACCAGTTTTTCGGTGTTGCAGCATCCTTCTCTCTCTCGTCACTGTTTAACAGCCACGGGGAGCTTTAATTGTGGGCGTGCTGAGTGCCCGCCCTGCCTCCGCTCTCAGCGGGACCTGGCGTGTGGACTATGCTCTGAAGCACTTCTGGTTGCGCAGGGCAACTGGGAGGTGGGACAGAGGAAAACCGTGGAAAATACACGGTATAACCTAAATAAGACTTTAAGGATTTTCAGTCGGAGCGTAGTAGATCACGTACTGGTAAGCAAAGCTGAGCGCAGACCCCCTGCAGCTTGTGCGGGTCCAGGTGGAGCCAGCCCTGAGGTCTCCAGGCCGTGGTGGTGGTCAGTTGGCTCCAACGTGTTAAATCCCAGCCGGGTGCTCAGAATGGCACCCAGCCCAGCAGAGCTGGGTTCAGCCTCTTCCTACTTCACCCCGACTGCAAACCAGTCACACAGCGGTAATTTCACCTCCTGGAAGGGCAGTGCTGTTAATTTTGAAATGCTTAAATGTGATGGGGAAAATGTCTATGAGGAGGCTGATAAGACATTGACTTAATAAATTACAAGGTTAGGAAGATGTGCCCTGTGGAAGTCACAGTGCTACATATTTTTCAGGGAATATAAAAAACGTGCGAGGTAATGTTAATCATCGTTCTCCATCCCGTATGCCGAGTAGGACATCTATTCTACATATGAGAAAGTGATAAAATGTAATCATATAAATTAATACTTATAAATCAATACTATGTGAAGATTGTGCAGGCATTTGTTAACCTGTGGGTAGCTGGCAGCGAGCATTTCTTTAATGTAAAGTCTTCAATTTGCAGATATACGTTATTGAAAGTAGTAATGAAAAACTTGTATTTATTTTGGGACATTTACAAATTGATACGCTATTCCATTTCGAATGAGACTACAAATCAATGATTTTATCCTCTAACCACTGTAATCATAATTTGCCAGTTGTTTAGTTGGAGGGAGTTTTTAAATTAAAAAAAGATCATAATCATTATACCAACAACAAGACTGATTAATTAATTAGTCCTCACTGAGATATTTAGATGTACCAACTTTCAAAGTGTCCAGTATGAAGCTAAATTACTTCGCTGTTGTTCTGGCTTGGCGTTTATGGTAATTTGTCAAGCCTATATGTAGTAATGGATTGACTCGTATAACGAAGGCTATAATTGCAGCTGTTAGGTAGGCCTTCTTTATCTCAGCCTGTCTCGGTCCCCATTCCTGCATGATTTCTTGCTGTGCCGAAGCCATGTGTGTCTTGTTTTGTTTTAATACATTACTGACCCAGGGTCTCAGGTTACTGGGGTTCCTGTCACACATTTAGTTCCACTCTCATAAAGCATCGCACAAAAAATGCTGGAACAAGGTAACAATCATTGCTCAATATACTAAGTATAAATGTCAGTGTAAAACTTGACTGCAGGAGAACAGTGTAGGGGGAGATAATAATTGAAAGTAGGACACTCGGCTATAACAGTGAGGCTGCGAGTTATAAGGGCTCCTACGGCATCATGCAATATGTCTGCTATGTCTTGTTTATCATTAAAAGCTTGATACCAACCATCTCTTTACTACATACACTACGCTGTATCGGCATGTTTTGTTCCGGTGGCTAAAAACGCCCTCGCAGACCTTACCGGCTCATGTTCTCTGCTGTAATGGCAAATCCGAAAGGAGCCACCGCATCCTCACTGGGAGTCCGTGTTGGGCAGAAAATTTAGTAGAACAAACGGTTTGCTTAGTTGCTTATTACTTTTAAACTGTCGTCTTCTTGTGATCCTATCTTTACCCTGACACACCACTCGCTCACTTTTAAAAGTGTCCAAGTGTGACAACAGATGTTTTGTAAACTTATCTTTTAATCTTTGATAACTTACATAATTGAAGAAGTTAACAGGTTGTTCACTTAATAGGGATCACTTATACAGGATTTTTTTAATAACTTGCTGGAAGGGGGAAAAACCACTCTTGGCTAATATGAAGCATATTTTGCATTTATTATGGGAAAAAATTTTCAGGTAGGAGGTGAGGAGACAATTTGGGAATTTTCGTTAGCTGAAAAACTGCATATTAAACATGAATTGTGATTTTCCATCTGGCCCTACTGGTTAGGAAGCTGCAGTTGGGCATGATCTTCACTGTCAATCAACAGTCCCCAACTGCGAGATGCAAACCTCATGACGAAGCCCACCCCAACTCATTAAACCAAAGCAAACTGTATGAAGTGCGCCGCTGTGTGATTTTAATATTTGGTGCATGTGACAGGATCATTTTAGTGATTTGCAGGATTTATCTCCTCTTAAAAGTACTGCCTAAGGCTACTCTAATTGGTAGGAAAGCAAATTCCCCCTTCTCCTCCTGTCACTCTTTGTTTTATTTACTGAGAACTGCCGAAACCTATTTACACAATAATGAGGATAAATCACCGTGATGCTTTCAACACAAAGAGAAATGTTGCGTGAGTTGAAAGCCGTACAATTAAAACTAAATTCAAAATATTTCTGAAGTAGTGTCTACAGTTAGTGATAGTGAAATAAAATTAAGACAAATGATATGAGCGTACATTGCAACTCATGCAGACAGAGAGCTAAAATCAAAATTCTTGAGGCATCTTTTATGACGGACAATTTCATTCAAGATTGCAATTAAGTAAATGTATGTAAGTTGCTGACAATAGCCCAGATGTTCCCCCTAGATACGTATGCAGCTCTTTCATTTTTCCCATGGACGGGGAGCTCAGCTACTTCCACCACAGTTGTCTTCTCCACAAGGCGCCCACCGGCAACCTCTCCACCTGTGGGTCGGGTGGAGACGCTCCAGGCGGGGAGGACTCTCCTCTGTGCAGGTGTGAGGTTGCACCTCATTCACTCTTGCATCCTGGAGATGTTACTTGAAAAGGAGACGGCAGGTCCAAGCTCAGAACAGCCCAGGCCAGGCATCAAGGTGAACGCTGAGAACGCAACTTCTGAAGCGGTGACCGCCGTGCTCCTATGGATCTCAGCGGGTCTATGGCCCAATGCTGACTAAGAGTTTCCAGCTTGATTTATCCAAGATAAATCAAAATTTTATCAAGATTTCCCTTGACTGGCTTTTTTTTGGGAAGAACAAACTGCTGGTGTTGTTCAATGGAGTGAGTTGTGGGCCCTTGTTCCTGGGGCCTGGTTCTGTGCCTCTTGCTTGAAGGCTCCCACTGAAACAACCCGTCTCAAAATGGGCTGCTCAGCACCTGGTGTGTTTATAAAGAAACTGAACAATCTTGAAGTGCTTACTTACAAACCTTATGTATCGCTATCATGAGATGTTTTATATGCGTTTTGATAAACAGTAATTAAAAATCAAATTAAGATATGCACCGTTGAGACATCTTTGCTTTTACCTAATTTTTAGTCCATACTGTAACAATCAGATAGCAGAACAAAACCAACCCGTATTTATCAGGGCAAGTGACACTGACAAAAACCCATTCTACAGAGCACACTCTGTCTGCTCTTTAATTTGCCCTGGCACAAGGCCCCGGGCCCCAAATTAGACGGTACTGTTGAAATCAAGAAAACACCATATGCACCGTGAAGAGAAAATCACATCTTTTGAGAACAGCCTTTCTTTTTTTGTTGGACATACAGGGAGGTTAGCAATGCTCAATGGTAATGGTAGAGGTGGCAAAGCAACAGGATGATGCCAACTGGTTCTGCCAAAACGGCACCGTGCACCAATGGCACCAAGAAATTTCATTGGCACTGCTCCGCTTGTACCCACGGCTAATGCTAAGGCTCCAGCAGAGAACAAATATCTTCTTTGCTGTTAAGTGCAATGTAAGATACCGATAAGTGTAATAATGAATAATTAAAGATGTATCTCTTATTAGAACACGGGTTTCATGTTATCTGTAAACAGACCTTCGTTTTCACCGAAACGAATTGGAAATAAATTATTTTCACAGAAGCTTCGCGGGGTATTTTTCACAGATGTTGCAATAAAATACTTAAATAACCCTACAAAATTACAACACCAAAGTAAAAACTTATAAAATATTAAGGTCTAAAATGACCTTTTGCAAAAGCATGTGCAAACCCATCGATACCAGTGGAGTTACTTTTATTTTTGTTGTCAGGTGTTCATTACATCTATGTAAAATCTGAATAATTGGCTCTTTGGTTTAGATCCCACAATAAGTGATATCAGAGGCAAACATCCTATTGATGCTAACGGTGGAGGACCAGACTTTGCTGCAGTAAAGCTCACAGAGATTGGCCAATCTACGCTGAGTGTGGAGAAACGCAGGGTTGGGATGTAAACTGCGGTCAGAGCCGTGCTCATCCATCATCCCATGGGCAACCACCAGCCCCATGGGCAACCACCAGCCCTGGGAGCTGCTGCCACAGGGAGTTGGATGGCTGGATCCATGTCCACATGTACATCTGGACCGCTTCCCAGCAGATCCCAAAATGCCTTGACAAACCGGCCTCCCTGGGGTGATGGAGGGGGTCACAGCCACTGGGAGAGCCATACTGGGTGTCCCTGTGGAGCTGCACTGGTTGTACTGGTTGTTCCTGCAGAGCAATTTCGTTGCTGGTCAGTTTGGCCCTGCCTGTCTCATCTCCTGACCAAGGCTGATGACTCATTTTTAAATCATATTTTTACTCCCTTCTTCCCTCCTGCCCCCAAATTGCAGTCAGGGTTTTGTACACTTATTTCTTTGTGTCCTTCTGCAGCTGGTGCAGTTGCTTCCAGACATCAGTATTGAAATTTAGTTTTCTGGTTACTTAATTGGGAAGTGGCAATCCATTCATTTCTATTTGTTGTCTTACTTCCACACATGTCATTTACTTGCAAAAAACCCTGAGACTGAAGTAAGTGCAGGGTAAAATGGTAGATCTCAAGTTTAATTTTGAAATGGATCTCTTTAAATAGCATTTTTATTGTAGATTTCTTTAAATGCAAATTTTTGAGAACTGATCCTAAATTAATAGTCCTAATGCCTAATACTTACATATGCATTTAGCAGATTTTTCCCTGCAGAGGACTTACAGTCCTAGCCC
>VYZM01013506.1:2224791-2232291 GCA_013398915.1 Dromas ardeola | reverse complement strand
AGAGCAGAGGAACATCACAAAGATTGCATTTTTCCCCATATCGGCATTTTAGGAACAGCTTAGTATGTTTAGGAGGGTTATTCTGCAAGGCTGTATTTATTAAAAAAGACTACAATTTGTGTGTACAATACAAAATATAGCAGGGACTGGCATATCTGGAAAGGCTTGCGTTCTCATTCTGTTGTTGACCACAAAGTTTGAGAGATGACCAAACCGAGCTCTCGCTTCTTGCTGCGTGGCAGCAATCGTGTCCCGGGAGCGCAGAGCTCGCAGGGAAAGTGTCCATCCCTGTTCCTCTGCCGTAGGGCTGGGTTCGTAGTGCCCACGGTCCTTGTTGGTCAGCTGAGAGGAACCATCGAGTCAGTTTTCTTCTCCTGGCAAGCTTTGAGAAATGCTCTGCATGAGCAGAACATGGTTTTTAACTTGTGTTGCCTTCCTCGGAAAATCTTGTCTTGATGCCACCTGTGCTCTCCATGAACTCTCTGAAAACACAGATTAAAAAATAAAATAAAATATCTCAGTATCCAGGGATGTAGCAGAGCTGAAATATGAGTGCTGCTTTTGTTGACCCCAGCTTTGCGGCTTCAATATTTAGCCCAGTACCAGGGTCATCCTAGTAAACTTGAAGATGTCTAATTCCACCAAGCGTGGGTCCTTTTCACCAAATAATTGAATAAATATCAGTTCCAGTTGATGTTTAGTGAAAGGGTGCTTAATGGCCCTTTTTTTTGACTGGATGTGAGCTCTCTGTATAGAAACAATTCATCACGAATGCTTCACGTTAAAAACAATCCGCGAGGAGCAATACTTAGCATTCCTAGTGCACAATTCATTGGAGAATTTCCGAGCAATTTACAAACATTAGCTCAATAAGCCTCACAACACCCATTTGAGATCAGAAAAAAGATAGATAAGATACGCCTCTTCAGCCTGGCTGTGGCATTGAAGAGCTGTAAAGCTGGAGGCTCTCCCCAGCTCCTGACTGGGGCTGTCACCAGTGCCTGGTGTTCCCGTACTGACATGGGCATCAACTGGTCCTTGCACATCGTCACAGTCCGTGCGGTGCAAGGTGTGCAAAAAAGAATAGAGTATGATGGAAACGCCGTCACGTTTAGCCTATACTCAGCTGATCTGGAGATCATAAGTGTCTTAAAAAAAAGCCAAAACCAAGGCAGATCAAATTAGGGTGGCTAACAAAAATGTGGTTTCATGGAGTTGCTGATAGTGTCCCTGCAAGAGTGTCCAGAACTCCTGAGTTCAGGTGAGCATCCACGTCAACCACTGCAGAAATCCATCTCCTTTCAGCTCGACAGCTAAAACCCCTTTACAGATTTTGGGATAAGAAGTTTTAATGAAACATACATTCAGCTAAACTGGCAGCATCAATTTATTTATGTACGGTTTCAGTAAACCTCATTGTTTCCCTCCCTGCCTCTCTGATACGAGAGATTGCTCCTTCAGCTTTAGCATCCTGTATCAATTTTAGGGTCCTGCTCAAGGTTTTACTGAAAAGGAAGAGCTGTGATTAAAAACACCAGTTTGTGGTATGGGGATACTCCCATAACGCTTCTGTCTGACCCTCAAAGCTCTGCAGGAGCGAGGGCAATGTGGCACAACTTTCTGTCTGCCGTGGTTAGGCCGCGTTGAGTGCTGAAGAAGGGAAGAGGCACCTGGCTTGCCTCCTGCCAGGAATGCTGCTGGCACATGGAAACTTCTGTGAGGTGTATACAACAAGAATAGTCACAGCCACTTATAAAGATTGACATGAATAAATAAAAGTTGTTCATATTTTTTCACTCTGAGGGCGGTGAGCCCCTGGCCCAGGTTGCCCAGAGCAGCTGTGGCTGCCCCATCCCTGGAGGGGTTCAAGGCCAGGTTGGACGGGGCTTGGAGCAACCTGGGCTGGTGGGAGGTGTCCCTGCCCAGGGCAGGGGGTGGCACTGCATGACCTTCAAGGTTCCTTCCAACCCAAACCTGTGATATTCTAAATGTAAAAGCTCCACCTAACCTTGCTATTCAGCATGTATGAAGTTGGGCAGCACAAGCTGCTGGTCTGGCGCATCTGAGAAACTGTGGGTGACTAGAAAGTCCTGAGCCTGGCTTGTCATTAGCTGTCAGTCATTAGTCAAAAACAAGACCTATAGAATATTTTTTGAATTATGAAACGGGAAAACATAGCTACGTAAAGAAAAGAGGAGGTAGGCTGTGAACATCCTCCTGCACGAGGGCAGGACGGTGAGGATGCCCCCACCTTGCATAGCCTGGAGGGTGAAGACATCCCATATCAGCTCGTTCCCCAGCAGTTACGGGAGGGTGGCATAAAGGAGTTTGCACCTTTCCAAGCATTCCCCCTTCCTATACGTGCTTGCTGTGTTCCTGGGATGCAGCGACGCCACAAAAACTGTTAACTGGGAGATGCCTCAATGATATGGGTTAGTCCTAAATAATTGCTGGTTGCTGCTCAGCAAAAATAAGCTGGATTTCCATCCCCGGGTAGAGTGACTCCTCACAGTTAAAGGCTGGCAAAGGTTGAAGAGGTCATAAGACAGGGCCTAATTTGCCATGTTTCTTTCCTTTCAAAAACAATGAGGGAACTGGGGCCTTGCCGGTGGGCAGATCCCGCCTGGATCTCCCTGGAGTCAGCAGGAGTTGGATTGAGTCCCTTTGAATAGCGAGAGTTTCCAAACCGGAGGCAAAGCCAAGTGTTTTTCAGAAGATTGATCATTCATTACCTTGGAATATTTCGATGTGGAGGTCATTACTGCTCGTATAAGTTGTGAAAAAAATAAAATGTATTAAAAAAATAGAGACAAATTCTCATCTGGTGTAAGTCATTGCCTTTGAAGTCAATGAGTCATTGAAATCAACTTTCCCACACCGAGCTAAGGATATGGCCTGGAGTCAATACATTTGTAGTTGTTGAAAAATTAAAAATATAAATTTGCCCTTCCCTGGCAATAATGTTCTGTTTACAACAGAGATCTTATGCTTTAAAATAAGTTCATTAACTAATAAGAAAGTAATATTTCACTACCAGTATTCTTTTGGGTATAACTATTTATGATTAAATTTTATTAAACTTTTTTAAAATTGGATTTACATTTTGATGAATCTAATAGATTTCAATTTTGTATTTTTATAGATTCTTTCTAAAGTTTTTCCTCAAGTGCAATCAGAACTGTTTGAAGAATGCAGGCAACCCGCGAGACATGCGAAGATTCCAGGTACAGATCCCTCTTAAAGAATAAACGATATGTAAAAGACTTACTCGCATCTTCATCCTGAGCTTTTTAAATGAAAAAGCAGTATCAGTGCTTCTACTTAGTGTAGTTCCAATGCTGCGTGAGTTTAAAAAAACCACTGTTGGTATTTTACATTTCCCCCACTAATTTAAATGCTGGTTATTGGGTCTCGCCGCGTTCTGCAGGGGACTGTAACGGATCGATGCTGAAGCAAGTGGGTCTCTCCTCAGAAAGTATTTCCCTTGTTTTCCGTCATACTAACACTTGCGTTGTAGTGTGGCGTGTGCTCAGAGGTTTTCCACGTGTAGACCGAGTAGCAGAATCTTACTAAGAGACGTGACGGTGGAGCGCAGGGAAGTTTGGATCTCACACAGGGGTTCTTCACATTCACAACTTGTAAATCCAACAGTGGTGGTCCTACACACATATTTTATTCCAATTGTGTTAGAAAATGTTTAATACTTCACTTTCTTCTTACAGCTTTTGAAATATCCTGTGGTGAATCATAACACTACAGAGAGACAGCTGATGTGACGGACAAGTGGTTTCCTCCATGTTTGGGGTCATTTGAAATGCTTGTTAGGAAATACATGCTTCTGATTTCAAAATATTTCATGATGATTCGTATTTGAGACTAAAAATAAACTAGAGATGTTCAAAACTTTCGTACTTTGGAGAAGAATAACTTGTGGTAAACTTGATAGCAAAACATGTGACATCTGTTTTCATGCACAGCCAACCAACCGGTGAAGCCAGCACCCTTGAGCCAGCCAACAGAAAAGCTCTGTAGCTGGAAAAATATTTCTTCAAAACAATTGAGCCAAGCCCCCATTTTTCATGCATCTCAGCTTCACGTGGCATTGGTGATATTGATCCATCTGAACAGAACAGAAGGTCAAACCTGGAATGAGTGGAAATGTCCTCTTTGTCTCACCGATGACTAAATGAAGCATCAGTCATGAGTGATCTTGTGGTCGACAATGGAGCCAGTAGGCACTAGAAAGACTTCCCTGGGTCTCTTTAGCTAATCTCCCTGCCTCTCAGAAGGTTTAACTGGACTTAACAGTGTGTCAGATCTTGAACAATATTTTTAACTGGTTTCACTGTCTCAGCACCTTTCTTTAGGTGCACTGCAGGAATAAGCCGATATAACAAAGCGTAGCATGTCTACTTTCTTTTGCTGAACTACAGTATTTTCCCTTGGTGACTGACCTATATATACATGACAGAACAAAAATAGTTGTCATTTTTATACACACCTTTCTCTGTCTTTTTAATATACCGTGTTCTAGGAACCAAATCCAGAAATCTTTGCTGAAAATCGCACTTGTACGTTTTGCGGTATCTCTTAAAGTCTGCGAATCTCATTAAAAGTGAAAGCAGATAGGCCAGTGGCCTGGCAGCAGCTCTGCGGCCGAGGTGAGTGTGCAACCTCAGCACTCTCCAGGGTGGATGTTGACACGAGGGAAAGTGTCCACATCTGGGAGGAGAAAGGTAGGGGAGCAGAGCAGCCTGGCAGAGAACTGCCCTCGGGCTGTTCCAAAGGGTACTGCAGATGGCTGTCTCCAAGGAGGCGGGATGCACAGAAAAGGTGCTGTGGTAGCTGAAAGCTAATTATGGGTTGTGAATAAGAAGCAGGATCAGAGGTGATCTAAAACATAGAAGCAGACAAGAATTTACTTCTGATGCCTTGGGACAGCTCTGTGCAAAAGGCGGCTAATTGTACCCCTTCGATTTTTGTTCCTTAAGTGTTTGGGTACAGGAGCTGGTGTGAGAACCCTGACAATCATTTTTGTTATACCCAAAGGTGAAATAAATAGAAGATAAAAGCTCAAATGTGTACTAGCTGTTGCCGCCGTCACAAGTAGGGTTGATAAGGCCTAACTTAGCCATGGACTTTAAGGACTCTACTAACATTAAACCCCAAAGAAAATTCAGCAGCGATTACTTCGTTTAGAAAATCTGGAACCTGCACCACAGGGTCCGTGCTGGAGTATTTAAATAAGATGTAAATGTCTATCTGGGGTAATAGCGATCGACCTACGAAGCTGTGCTCCGCACAAACCCAGGCGCATCTCACGGTTTCCTCTTCGGCTTGTGTTCATGCGATATCGTTTCCGGAAGGAGTTTCACGACTCCATTGTGTAGGTGTTTTTATCAGGAAGGTTGTGCGTTTTGCATATGCTCCTTTTCCATTTTCTACTGAGAAGCAGCTGGAAGCCAAAGAAGGCCCTATCCATCATCTCTTCTATGGCCGGACTCTGAACCTGGACACAAGAATAGGAGCCTTTCACTCAAAAATAAAGGAGGAAATTCCATTGACATACCAGGGTCAATCACCATCCAAATGAACTTGAGAAGGGATACTTTTCATGGATTGAAAACACTTTCACTATTCATATTCAACTCGGTCTTTTCAGATGCAAAAAAGTTCATTATCAGACATTAAATGTAATTGTAAAACTGACCTGGAGATCATTTACTGAAGAAAAAATGGGGAGTTACGATGGTTCCTGATTTATTAAGCTTTTTTTATTTGGAATCCTCACAACCCTTCATTTGAAGACAGTCTCAAGTGAACAAATTTTAATTAGATAAACTATCTAATCAATATATCAACAGATCAATCAAAACAGCAGCTTTTAAAATGAGTGGCTAGAGGGGTGTTTCTGAAACTAATGGCTAGAAGAATATTTCCCTGAATTGAATTCATTTGTTAGCATAATAGGAGATTAAACTCTAATTAGTGTAGCAGGTTCTGAAGAGAAACAATTGTGAGTTAAAAATCACCAGTGTTAGCCACATAAACACAGATGTATTCAGAGTTGTCATTCACTTCCTTTAAAGCCAAAAGTAACGGGCTGTGGTGGTGTTTTGTCTTAAAAGAAGATGTGATTCTGTATCCACGGTTGTGAAAATAGGCTTGGTTTTTTAAATTTGGATTTCTTGTTTGTTTGTTTGTTTTCTTTTGCAGGTTGTTGTATCAACAACAGTCAATGTGGATGGCCACGTGCTGGCTGTCTCAGACAACATGTTTGTACACAACAATTCCAAACACGGGAGGCGGGCTCGCCGCCTTGACCCCTCAGAAGGTACGGCCCCTTCTTATCTGGAAAATGGTAGGCACACATTTACATGTCTTTTTTTTATTTGCGATGCTTTTTTTTCTTTTTTTTTTTTTTCCCCATACTTTATGTTGGTACACTACTACATTTACTTTTACATAATTTCTTCTCTCATCCATCAAACCACCCATTAAAAAAGTCCATTAGTATTTCTCAGCCTTTGTCAACCAGAATACGGTCGCTCCTGAATTTGCTTCTGACTTCTTTCTTTATTTAATACTTACAGTTTTGCAGTCACAACCAATTTTTCATCTTTTTCTATTTATTTTTTTTTCAGTCTTGTTTTGCTTGCAGCTTTTTCTTGCTATTTAATTTGACTTGATTTTATTTTGGCTTGTCATATTCCTTGATCCAGAGGTACAGTCTCAGGTTATGTATGCAAGTTTAAGTGGATGGTAAAAACATGACCGAATCTGTAAAGAATTTACTGTGAGGTCAATTTCCTGTGGCTGGGCCTTACTGCAGATTACGGCAGGAGGGGGTTTGTATGAGAAAAACAGCATAAAATGTTTTTCTTCAGACTGACTCAATGTGATTGACTTCTTGCCTGAACTGCTAAAAGAAGATAGTCTGAGATGAAGAGGAGAATGGAAAGTGTCTCTGAAAATCCAGAATTGTGAAATACTATCTTTCTGGAGCCCATCAGCCTCCGAATCACTCGCACACAATCCCAGCTGCGCTCGTACACGTCCACACATGTATTTATTCTCCCACAAAGCCCCAAATAATCATTTCGATTTAAAAATCACTTTGTTCGCGCTGTAGAATACACTGATGTAAAGATATAAACCAGATACAAGCCAGCTCTCAGGCAACCTGTTTCTTAATAAAATTAAAATAGAATAAAATAGGATAGGAATGGAAATTAGAATAGAATAGAATAGAATAGAATAGAATAGAATAGAATAGAATATTTTCAGTTGGAAGGGACCTACAATGATCATCTAGTCCAACTGCCTGATCACTTCAGGGCTAACCAAAAATTAAATGCATAGGGATCAAATACATCTTCAGTTCTCAAAGAGGTAGAATCCTCCAACCCACTGCGAGTTGACGTGCGTCTGCGTGGCCAGGCCACGCGCATCAGTTTCCATGGGCCTCCTCTTGCGAGTTGTTACTAACATATTGACAGG
>VYZM01013506.1:2217291-2219791 GCA_013398915.1 Dromas ardeola | reverse complement strand
TCTGTCTTGTACAAGCAGCTACTCCGTGCATAAAGGCCATCAGTCCTAGTGAAGGCTGGACTACTGGTGGGGCTACTGTCATCATAATCGGAGACAACTTCTTTGATGGCTTACAAGTCGTATTTGGAACTATGTTGGTCTGGAGTGAGGTAAGCTATCTAAATTGGTGGGCTTTGAACTGTAACATTTTTCCATGAATGATTTTAACAAGCTGTCAATAGGCTATTGACATGAGGTATCATGAGATTTTGTTTCACGGTGCCTTTTTAACCATGAATTCACATGTGACAATTGACTACACGGAGAGAAATATACTTGAGGCACATCATGGCCCTCTAGTGGAAGACTTGCTGTAGGAGGTCTCCCAGTACAATTGGACAATTAGTGTTAAAATTACTAGAAGTAGCCTTAAGGAGACATATGGAGGCAATTTTCATATGAATGATGCCCTGTGGCCTTTCCTGCAAACGAAAACCAAGGATCATTTACAGAGCTTTTTCTTAAAAAAAACTTGTAGAACCCCTATCTTCGAACGTGACAGCAAGAAGGGGGAATTTTGAGATGACAAATACCACTGAAAGTTATTTTAGTAATTATGTAAACTGACTGGCATCAGTATTATCAGTGCCATCTTGATTTAAGGTATGTTTTCTGTACGATTTTTATAGCTGATAACACCCCACGCCATCAGAGTTCAGACACCACCACGGCACATTCCAGGAGTTGTTGAAGTAACTCTCTCCTACAAATCCAAACAGTTCTGCAAAGGTGCTCCCGGCCGATTCGTCTACACTGGTAAGTGTACGGCTTCCTTACTCCTTTTGGGATAATAAATCCTATCGCTTAATGACACATAAGCAGTGCAAAGCGTGAATGTTACAATGCTGTTGAAAAATAGGTTATGTCTTGCAGGAAATGTAACTGGTGGTAGCTGGACCTCAAAATACCTATTGGTATGGGCTCCCAGAAGCTCTGGTGCCCAGCCAAGCCTCTTGGGCCTTAAACATGTCTCGATGTCTCATGCGATCAAGCTCTCTCACAAGGTGCCCGTTACTTCCTGTCTTCATTTGGGACAGAAATAGATTAACAACGGTATTTCCTACTCTGCTCCAGCTAGAAAAAGGAGTTAAGAAGTATTCGGTGCTGAAAAATATTTTTCAGACTATCTGCCCAAACTTCTTGAACTTCCCTAAAGGTTCAGTTGAAGTTTTAGGCACCGGTTCAAGTAGCTGTTGTTGGATCCAAATGACTTTATCCAACCTTATTCACAATCTGGCTCTAAAAATTCTTTCAGACCTGAAACTTGGGTTACAAACTCACAAGCCTGGGAATGATTTATTTGTGCCAATTCTTTTAAATGCATTTGATTTTAATTTACAAGAGCATAAGAAAAAGTCGGAACTTTGTGGTTTCCAGTGGTTTTAATATGAAAATTCTTACTTTGGGATGAAGTATTGCTGGCTTTTTATCTAAAATGTGTATTACAGTTTTTCTGGCATTTAACAGTGAATTTAACTGAGGTGCTGGGAGGAAAAGGGGAGAAACAGCAATTTAATTTATCGTAGTTTTGGATGAGGATTCTAGGTAATAAATTTGATCTGATGAATCAATCTCTCTTTTGAAAACAAAGAGCCTTTAACTGTTTACTCGACAGACTGCAGGGATTCGGGTAGAGGTCTTGCTGCTTATTGGGTAGATAATGCAGATTGCAGATGATGTGCAGATGATGTGCATTTTGATGAATATTTTCCCACTAGACTGCAACTGTTTCTATCTATTAATTTAGATCTAATAGGAAAAGTGTGTTCCTGGGTAGTTTTAAGCTAGGACTTTTTAAACAGTTAACGCACCGAGGATATGTTTTTCTGTCTGCCTGAGGTCTATGGCTGAAATAAACTTTTAAGTGAAGGTAGCATCTGAGATGCTTATCTTCCATCTGTCCCCAAAGAAATCACAACCTGAGCAGAACCGAGTGCTCGCGTTCGCACCTGGGGGCCTCACTCCTGGCTGGCGGGGGAGAGAATATTTACATATTCTTGATCTTTCTGGTTGGGTCGCTACCAGAGTTACCAAATGGGATGGTGGTGCTTTTGGTGGCAACGACATATCTCGAAAGCGGGTGTTGTTTTGTTGTCTGCTGCAAAGGTGGTCACTGCAGGTGGGGTTACAGCCTTCAAAACGCTGGTGTGAACACAGCCTGTGCAAGGCTTCAGCTGAGTGTCCTGACGAGAATGACTGTTGAGCTAAGATAAGTGTTCAGCGAAATAAAAAATGAATGAATTAGAAGCCGTAGACTAAGTTCCAGATATTTTAGCTGCGGTGAGCTGGTGCAGTTCCATTGCACACAGGGAAGCGCTGCAGATTCGAACCAGATGACGGTCTGGCTCTCGGTGCACGGCCCTGGAATTTGGAATTGCTTTACAGTCATGTCTTAAACTGATTTCTTAGGTGCGCATTTTGCAAATTTGGCAAATTTTGCTGTTTCAAACTTCTTTCTAAT
>VYZM01013506.1:2204791-2212291 GCA_013398915.1 Dromas ardeola | reverse complement strand
AGTCTTTTCTAAGCCTGAAAATTGCAGTCTAGGACTGGATGATTTTATATTTTTAATTACACAATTTCCAACATAAACAAATATTAAGGGAGGAAAGAAAGAATTTTTTGTTTTAACACAATCTTGAGAAGATCTCTTTACAGATGGATGTGCAGTATGGCTCCTCGGAAAACTTTACTTTAATCTTGTTTGATATCTGAAAAAAACACCTTCAGCATTTTCAGTTTTCTCTAAGCTAAATAATTTTAGTATACCAAAATATTTTTACTTTGTACTACATAAATATTTTTAAATTATCATTGAAAACCAAACAAAGAATTTTACATGATTCTGAACAATTAGAATACTAATCACAAGGGCTTTCTTTCTGTTTTTAATGTTGCAGCATCCACTGTGCTTAAGCATTTAATAAAGCTTTTTTATAGACTCAGTTAGTTATTTGAGGTATTTTTTCCAATATCCATGGGTAATACAGAGATTTCACAACTTTGAGTAAGAGACATTTTTGTTTAAAATTATTATATGGCAGAGGAATATTGTTGTAAAAGCTATGTTAGACGATATTAAGGATCTGATTATAAATCCTATTTGTCTAAATATTACATTAAAATATTACAGTATTATGTTCTTACGCTGGGTGATCGCTACCAGGTATAACGGCAGAGGAGCTGTGCAGAATACCGGCTCTTACAGATGTTTGCCGAAGCATCATAGATTTCATATGGTTCTGAGATGGATAAATACCTCTGAGGAGCTAAGCCCGCAAAGACAGGCAAATGATCAGATTTTCCACGTGCTGTGATCACGCATCATTTTCAGTAGAGGACCTGAAATTCCGGTATTTCAGAAGAGCCGCAGCCCTTGGTCGTGCCCCCTCCTGCCTGAGGAGCGGAGATGCCTCCTCCAGGTTTCTATGGCAGCTGATGCTCATCAGCTTCATCAGCTCTTTGGGCAGGGGCGGATGCAGCTCCTTATAATCCAGATACGTGGCACAGGGCTGGTGCTCTCAGCCAGGAGGAATTTCTCTGCTCGCAGGCTCTGGTAGCAGAATTCCAGGAGAATTCTGTAAAGCGTGTGTGGGGGAGTGAGAGGAAGGAGATGGATCCATGCAGGAGGAGGTACTTACTCAGCTCTGAGGCCTAGCAGAGGAATAAACTCCCAAATAATACCACAAATATAAAAACAGATGCAAGCTCAGTTTATTTCAGTAAAATATATCTTAATTAGTAAAATACCTTAGAGTATTAAATAGTTGAAATGTAATGTTTTGCTGCTTTGATGTAATCCTAAGTAATGAAACGCTTTACCAAATCAGCAATATGCCTTATTTTTTAGAGCAGAATATTTTGTCCTGTTAGTCATATCATGTTGTTCTCATAAAATGCCATGTTTTATTATAGTTACATATGCATTAGACGGTGGTGCTTCCTTGGCATGACTGGAGCATTGACAATTAGATATCATACAGGTTTCCTTCCCCTCTCGCTCCGCACTGATGCTGCCGAGTCCCTCCTTTGCAATACTCTGTGCTAACTGCTGATGAGATCTGGCTTCTTACTGGTGGTATCCTTGATTTCTCATGATCTGCTCATTCTATATGTTGAAATCATGGTAGATTTGCAGATTATTTCACATGGGAAACTGTTCTCAGATTGAAATGTGTGATGTGGTCTGCTCTGGTAAGGCAGTTACCCCGTACACCACCTGTACTGCAGGTGGGTTTAAGTGGTTTCCATTCACTATTTCACACTTCACCTCTTAAATACATTTTTCTAATCTGGTATCACTGACTCTAAAAGCAACAGAGTGATGTCTGGACAGTAGAGTAGGTTGGGTTGATGCCTTAGGATGTCCGTGGCCAGATGAGGCTCGCGCAGCCCCATAAATCCAGCTATAGTGTGGCTCTCCGGGGCCAGAGGCATGGTCCATCCCTCCAGGCACCCATCCAGTGGTCTCAGGGGCATGCTACAGGGAAGCGTATAAAAACAGGAGGTGTGTGAGGTCCTGTCCCTTGTGTACCACCTGCACTGTGGCATTCTTCACTCATTTTTAGTGGCACGGGGAGCACAGAGCTGGGAGATGACAAGCACCAGTTGAGTAGGGGCAAGGGTGCACCAGAGCTGGGTGCTTCTCCCACAGCTGTGCCAAACCTCGCATGTTAAAATTTTTGGCATCTCTCTTTGAGGCGGGTTGCTGGGTATGTAAGGGTCACTAAACCTAAACCACGGCTCCTCCTAACGTCCCCCCTCGCCCCCTCCCCAGGGCGTTGCTGTGCTGGTTCCTACAGCTGCCTCATGGAGAGGACTCCTGAGCATGCAGAGTCCTTGTGCTTGGGACGCCTGTCAATGTCATCCCTGCCATGGGCTGAAGCCTTGCCTGTGGGGCAATGTCATGCCCCTGCCATGTTGGTGGAGGTGGCGGGCAGTGCGGGAAGACTCAGCGAGGGAGATGGAGGTGGGGTAGCACTGTCCTGAGAGAGCTGCCGTACCGACCCAGTTCTGCAGTCTGACATTGGGTTTTGTACACAGATGTCAAAGTCCATGATCTACAGGGCTTACCCTGCCCCAGAGAAGGGCTCTCAGGAGGTCAGCATGGGTGCCCAGCCTCCCTCACCTTCATGGCGTGCTGCACCACTGGGATGTGTGCCTGAGTTTGCTCAAACTGTCCCAGACAATGTAGAATCATAGAATGGTTAGAGTTGGAAGGGACCTTAAAGCCCACCCAGTGCCACCCCCTGCCCTGGGCAGGGACACCTCCCACCAGCCCAGGTTGCTCCAAGCCCCGTCCAACCTGGCCTTGAACCCCTCCAGGGATGGGGCAGCCACAGCTGCTCTGGGCAATTCCAGTGTCTCACCACCCTCAGAGTAAAGAATTTCTTCTTAATATCTCACCTAAATCTCCCCTCTTCCAGTTTAAAACCATTACCCCTTGTCCTATCGCTACACTCCCTGATGAAGAGTCCCTCTCCACCTTTTTCATCTTTTTTTTTTCTTTTTCACATGATGCCTTTTTACTGGTGCTGCTGTCTCTCTTCACAGAAACTTCTTTATCTTTTTACCTTTTTTTCCCCATTCTTTTCTCCCTTGCTTTCTGCATCTCTCCCTCTCGTTCGTGCATTCATTCATTTAAAGTAAATCTGTAGCTATTATGGTGGTAATGACTATTTTGGCAAACATAAGAGCCTGAAATGCAATTGTTCTCAGTGAAAGTGGAAATGCAGGCGACCTTGCAGAATCGAGGGCCATGATGATATTAGCGCTTTACTTGTGACTGAGTGCCACCTACCAAAAGGTGTGCCAAGGAACCAAAGCCCCGTGGTGGGACAGCCTCGCAAGGCCGGGTGGTCCCTGAGCATTGGCTGGGGTTGGTGAGAGGACGGACTCGGGGGGTGTGTGGAGGGGTGGGACTGGAGCCCCCCATCAGAGACTCTCCATCAGGGGCTTTTTGGTGGCCTCCTGGTACCCCTCCTTCAGTGAGGGTGGGCCAGCCCTGCTGAGCCTCCGCACCCACCAGGGTGTTGGGTTGAAGATTAGGGACAAATTATTAGACACAGAGCGTATTTATAACCTCAATTTACTGCACTTTAGTGGAGGACACACATTCTTTGTTTCTTTGTTAATTATCCGCCCCGCATCCTTGCTTTCTTCCTTCCTTCCCTCATCCCTCTGCTCTTTCCTTCCTTCCTGGAGGAAGAAGGCAGCGGTTGGTTTGGTAGGTGACTGGGACTGGCCAGGAAGCTTTTTAAATTGTATCATCTCCCAGTCCACTTTTTAGTACAAAATCTGTTCTGTTGGAAGTGTTCTGACCTACTCTACAAAAGACACTGAAAGGGACAGCCTGTTCTTGAACTGAGTAAATTGACATTTGTCTTCAAAGATGTAAAAACTACAAGTTAGCGTTCCTGTTTCGCGACTGTTCAATACGCTCTTTTAGTATTTTGTTGCCAAATTCCATGTGATTTTGCGTTCCCTGCCAGAGCTCGCCCTCCCTGAGGCCGGGGCGCGTGCTGGGGTCCTTGGTCAAAGGCTGGATGCAGGGGCTCCAGTTCCAGCAAGACTATAAAAGCCACAATCAAACGCATTCTTTGCGATATGTAAACAGAAGCAATTGAACGCAATCCAGTCGTCGTCAGCAAGGGGATTCTTTACCGACAAGGTGGCGGGGCTGTTCCCTTCTCTATGGGCAGCGGCGCATCCCGGTGCCATTATTCCCTGCCAGGTTCTCCTGAATGGGAGGACCATCCCTCTGCCTGCAAACAGCATCGCAGGTGTCAATGCTGGGGGTGGTTATTTTTCCAATTAGGAAAAAAAAAAAAACAAAAGAGAGGCAGTTTTCCCAATGTTAATATGAGTATTTTAAGGAAAATTCTATACCGTTATCTCATTGAGCATAATTATTAGCTGACCTGTGAATTTTAGGCCTGTAATTGAAACAAGTGAGTGAGTGCCATTGTTTCCCTTTCTGCTATCTGAAGGAAAGCTGGGCGATTACGAGAAACCGGGGAGATAAAGACAAAGGTGTGGTTTTGGGTTTTTAATGAAAAATCTATTTTTAGTTTCTTTGTGGAATGGGGAGAACTTAAATGCCTTTTAATATATATATATATTTTTTTTTTTACAGTAAATAGGTTGTCCTTAGTAAGTCCAGGGATATTAGTCCTGCTTCAACAAGCAAGAGTGCCTTCTGATGAATGATGTGTTCAACCCCTCCATGCCTTTGTATTTCCTATGCATTCCACAATGCTTGGCTCACCCTGCCGAGTTCTGTGATTGAAATTCATTGCCAAATTTATTGAGAAATTAATGAGAAAAGCTGCAAAGTATTGACTTTGAGAGGAAAACACAACTCATCTTGAATGAGGAGGAAAATGCAGCAATAATTTAGCCACTATTGATTTTGCCCTGTCCATGTATTGATCTTCATTTTACAATATTAATTTGCACCTGCAATCGGCTGCAAAGGGAACCGATTTCATTTCTTTGCAGTGTTAATGTGCAAAGCATTAGGTGCTCTTAAGAAGTGGTGGTATTACAAGTCACATCGGAAAGGCTGATTTTTTTTTATTTGTGCTTGTTACCGAAATAGACTAAAAATTAATTTTTTGTCTGACAAAATATTAAAGTGAAAACCCATCTCAAATGTATACCTCCTCTCAACCCCGTAGGCTGCTTTTCATCTGGGTGAGGAACAATCAGCAACCTGAAATTCCAACCACTTCTCATCATCATGCCCATATCAGTTCAAAGTTCATGAAATTTCTATGAGCATTGATCTTTACCCATTGATTTTTTTTTGCAGCAGATCTTTGAAATTTTAATTTCCCGAGCATCTGAATTTCTTATAGATGAAATGCACTTGGTAGAGACAGTTGATGATAAAGTGGTGAACTTAGCATCATTTTAAAGCCTAAAAAAGGAGAAAAAACAGGCATTTGCAGACTTTGTATAATGTTTTGAGGTGAAATGATAAAGGTGCTCTGATAGGGGTGAAGTATTCAGCAGGGAGTTAAATATCAATTTTGTCTTCAGTGGCCACACATTTTTAATGCAACTTTTTATACAGTCATTTTTGAAAGAAAAGCTATCTGGAGAAACAGCAGGACTAAGAGACATTCTTCACTGCACAATCATTTGCTCACAGCAGTCTTTATCACCTGGTCAAGTTCACCTAGTTACTTATCAGTAGGACATTTAATAACCTCAAGGTGATATAATTGCTATTGGCATTTTTCCCCCTTGGATTCAGCTGGTTAATGTGTAAACTACTTGTCAGCAAATAGCACTTTGTCACTGAAATCACTAACACCCTCTAGAGGAATGTCTCTGTATTGAGCAATTTAATTTTACTTTATTTAATTTTTACACATTACAACCTGTGTTCATTCAGGCACGTTGAAGGCTTGCAGTCTGCTAAAGCAGGGTGCGGGTCTCCCGGTTAGTAAAATATACTATATCTTATTTAACAATCCCCATGGCTTAATTGAAGCTCTCTCTTGTCCCTCAGAAAAGGAACTGCAGATGTTCTTATTATGTAGTTATGCTGCTAATGTGAAAAACTGCCTCATTACGAGGATCTGTTTGTAGCTAGAAAATTACTGCATTATGACAAATGCATGATTGGGAAGTTACAGGAAGATGATCATTATTGAAATGAAACTGGAACTCATTTAATAGCTGGAACCAGCAGCTGGAATGAAGCAAATGAATGTCTTCCTGTTTTTATTATTGCAGGCAGGTTTTTCAGTCAGAAAGAAAATTTGTGCCAAATCGGGGGGCCGGGGATCCATCTCCCCTCGCTGCGCACTCGCCAAAAGGGAGTGGGTTGTTAGTGCTAAAAAATGCTCTCTCCCTGCGCTCGCCCCTTCTCTTTACATGTTTAATGAGGCTGGCTTTAAAACAAGGCTGTGGATTTAAACACAATTACTTTAAAAGTACTTAAGCATCTCTCAGGGTGCTAGACCGGCTCGCCTGTCCTGCCGGTCTCAGTTGCGTTGCACCAGTCAAGACGTTGCTCTTGTGACTGAGCGGTGCGATGGTGGCCTGTCCCCTCCTGTCCCCTCCTGTCCTCTCCCAGCTCCTGGCCTTGCCTGGCTTTTTGGGAAGGTTTTTGGAGGGGAGCTCAAAGGGCTGGGTGGATACAAGGAGTGCGGTGGAACGGAAAGCTGAGAGTTGGAGGTGTTCAGCCTGGAGAAGAGAAGGCTCCGGGGACACCTTAGAGCCTCTTCCAGTCCCTAATGGTGCTCCAGGAAAGATGGGGACAGACTTTTTAGCAGGGCCTGTTGTGACAGGACAAGGGGTAATGGCTTTAAACTAAAAGAAGGGAGATTCAGACCAGACAGAAGGAAGAAATTTTTCACACGGAGGGTGGTGAGACACTGGCCCAGGTTGCCCAGAGAGGTGGTAGGTGCCCCATCTCTGGAAACATTCCAGGTCAGGTTGGACGGGGCTCTGAGCAACCTGATATAGTTGAAGATGTTCCTGCTCATGGCAGGGGGTTGGACTAGATGGCCTTTAAAGGTTCCTCCCAACCCAAACCATTGGGTGATTCTATAGAATAGAATCGCCGTCTGTGATTCTAGTCTGTGATTTATAGCTATTAAAGACAGTGGCCAACCCAACTACTCTCTTCTCTCCCGTTTGACCCCGTTTGGCCAGGGGAAGGTGGGTGCTGAAGTGGAGGCACCCATTGGACACCCTGCCCAGCTCCCGCAGGCTGGTTTGCAAGTCTCCCATGTCCTTCTGGTGGGGTTGGCTCCCAAGAAACCCTCTGCCCAAAAGTCTTCCAAATGCCAGATGAACAATTGGAAGAAATCTTGGTGTTCCTCTAATGCCTTTAATGAATCGGTAGCTTAATTTAATTAGGTATCCTCCTTAATGGATGTGGTATTCACATCTAATAAAATACTTATACACATTTTTGGATATTAGATATTAATACAGACCTTGAGGCAGGAAGAGCTGACAAAGAAGGTTAAGCCATCAAAATGAAAACCGAAACTAC
>VYZM01013506.1:2184791-2194791 GCA_013398915.1 Dromas ardeola | reverse complement strand
TTGAGGGCAGTGGGACGTGATGCGATGCTCGGAGGGAAACGCTTCTTCGTCTTCCCATTCTCTTCTCACGGCTAGTTTGCCTATCAGAAATGACAATTAAGTGCGAGGTGCCAAAAGCATCAGCAATCATTAAGGCAAGAGAATAACCTTGAACTCGGGCCAAAATATACAGTGACTAATGGGAAGTCCTAAAGAAATCTGCTAAACAGAGCAGATAAAACATACTGTATTTTGCAAACTGCTGAAAATACATCTACTGCCCTGGAAGAACAACGTGTATGTTACAATTTTCACATGACTTAACAGTGCTAAACTGTGATTTTATGTTAATTTCTTTATGTCTTAATGTGTTGACGTGAAACTGCCTAGCGCTCCGGTATGTGGGAAGGAAAACAGTTGAAAGAAGCAGCAAAATCCCCACCCTTACTATCGCTTCACGTGAATCTCTTCTGTAAATTTGAATTTCGAGTGTTTGTGCGAATCGGTTTCTTAGTTGTCAGTGCTCGTTTTATGTCTTTCTAGGAAATAATCCTGAAACGAGCAGCTGACATTGCTGAGGCGTTATACAGTGTGCCACGCAATCACAACCAGATCCCCACTCTCGCCAACACTCCCGCTCACACTGGCATGATGGGAGTGAACTCCTTCAGCAGCCAGCTCGCCGTTAATGTCTCCGAAACATCGCAAGCCAACGACCAAGGTATGTGGGATTTCAAGAGCTAGACCTTCCCGTTGTTGACTGTTTTTGGCCAGTGCCTATTAATCCGAGCTGGTGTCGTGGCTGTATTCTACCTCTTTTTCTCCCTGTAGTCGTATGTCTGAGCGTGTAATGAAATGCCGTCTTTAACTTCCTCGTATATTTAATTCTTCCGGTTCTTTTGTTTACTGTTTATCATAAAGCATCTCCAGTGGAAAAAAAAAAAAATTGGCAAAGTGTAGAAAGCTGTTTATTATTCACAGTAAATATACAACGTGTATGTTTTTTATAAAATAATTATGTCTAGGTATCTCCACCTGGTTTTGGAATATTTACACAGATAAATCTAATTGGATGTCTGTGATTTTAAAATACTTTGTTTATAGGCATGTGTGACATATATGTTACTAATAAAAGTAATAGTTGATTTAATTTACCTGTTGTAATTGAAAATGCATGTAGCATATTGCATTTGAAATTAATTTTGATACTAATGAAGGGAGGGAAGCAGGATTATTAGATATGTTCAAACCCATATTTTTTGCTTGCAACGTAATTATTAAATTGATTGCTCAGATAGGAACAAATTGTTGTTTAAAATCCTGATTCTGCTATGTTTCCTCTTCTAAAAAGATTGTCTTTTAATGCATTTCCAAGCTAATAAGCCTTATAAAATTCTGTACTTGATCTTGAATTAGTTTTCACCGATGGCTACACATTACGAAAGTACGAGCTTGTTGTTAGCATAAAAATATCAGTCATAAAATGAAGACCCCAAAACAGCCTTTTAAAGTAAATCACTGCAACAAAAAAGTTTTCCTTGTCAGCGATGGCATTTGAAGGTCTGGAGAGTCTGAAAGTTCATTCAGTGTGTTGGTACAAAGCGGGACTCGAGCCTGTTGATAATTGCTCCTAAAGACAAACGTGAAGGCACCTGACACAGCTGGATCGAAGAGAGCTTTTGTTGGCTGTCTGTGCTAAGAGGAGAGACAACATAGAGTGCTCGCGGATGATTTAAGTAGGGTTGGCGTGATAAGGTTATCTCAAACTGCAAGAGTTGATAGGGCAGTAAGAGACAACTTAGAGCAAAGCTGTGCAATCAATTAAAACTGTGTAATATATGCTGCATGAGGAAACCCCCCAGCCCTAAGTCTATATTATAAAATAACATTATTTTTTTGGGGTGGGGGGGTTTCTAACACAGTAGGTTACAGTCGCAACACAAGCAGTGTTTCCCCGCGAGGATATGTTCCCAGCAGTACTCCTCAGCAGTCCAATTACAACACAGTCAGCAATAGCATGAATGGATATGGCAATGCCGGCATGCCCAATCTAGGTGTACCAGGTTCCCCTGGATTTCTTAATGGCTCCTCAGCTAACTCTCCTTATGGCAGTAAGTGTCTATTTTTGGTAACACATCATCATATAGATTCATATTTACTACAAAATCAAATACTTGCATTGTTTTGATTTCCTATATTGTGAGCTACTGGATAAAAGGAGGGGTGACTCTGGAGGCTGGACGTAAAAATGAATATAATAAATTGATCTGTTTGTGCCATAATACAATCTCAGATAGAAAAAAAAAAATAAAAAATTGGACTGCGCAATTTGTAACAAAAGTCCAACACAAAAGAGTTTGCCTGTTATCCAGAGAGTGGCCAAGCCAAGGCATTTCATTTTTTTTTTTATATATATTTTTTTATATATATATATATATTTTAAGAGGCAAGGCCCTATCACTCTCTTTTTCCGTGTTTGCCGTGAAAACCTCAATCTGAGTCCTGATTATTTTTGCTTTATTGCAGTAGTGCCGTCAAGCCCTACCATGGCAGCCTCTTCGGTCACCCTCCCTTCAAACTGTAGCAGTACACACGGCATTTTCTCATTCTCACCTGCCAATGTCATCTCTGCAGTGAAACAAAAGAGCGCCTTTGCTCCTGTTGTCAGGCCCCAAGCCTCTCCTCCACCATCTTGCACCAGTGCAAATGGAAATGGACTTCAAGGTGAGCCGGATCTCTCTCAATTTTCTGTGTATTGCTTTTTTTTTTTGGTGCACACACTCAAGCCCTGGTCGTTTGTTTTGGAGAAAGGTACCTCGCTGTATTTTGGGGTTTCTGGTGCTCTTGTAGTGGTGCGAAAGCAGGAGAAGAAATAGGGCAGCAGGAGTGGTATGCTGAGATTTTAAGCAAATCTTAGTTCACTTTTAATACTTGCATTAGAGAAAACATCAGTTGTTTTCCTGGTATTTTCCCTTAGGAGTTCATGCCTTAAATTTTAAAGCAAGACTGAATGCTTCTCGGAGGTTCTGTGTACTACTCGCGTTTATACATTTTCTGAACACATTTCTACAGGTGTTTAAAACCAGCAGCATTCCAGTATAATGTGGTGTGGTTTCCTCATTTTACATGCGGTGCAATAGTTATTTTAAAATACATCACATTAATCTAGATCAGGTTAAGCTCTTACTTAGTGACCTAACCTTCCCTTGGACTAGCTGGCCACTTGTGCAGTGAGTTTGCACGTTCGGTTGGTCCCTCTCACTCTCTTACCGTGGGGTCAGAGTGGTTACTTCCCTAAATGAACAAGTAAATATTTTAATTAAGGCAGGCAATTTTAAGCTTCTGCATTTTTTTTAATCTGCGTGGTTTCGTGTGGGTAGTGTAATGAACGATTTATAAATCAGCTGCAGAATTTCCACGGTCACCTGCTGGCAGTGGGGCAGGAGGAATTACAATACAGTGTATGTTTAGTGGAGGAATAAATATGCGAACAAAGAAGTCTTCCTTTTTATGGCATATCTTAAAGTTTAGAAGATGGTATTGTCAGACGCATTAGAACCGTTGAAAAGGTTTGTTTGCCTCCAATTTACAAATAAGTAGCCTCGTTGCCCAGTGCAGTAAACTGGAGCACTTCAGATCCCATGGAAGTCAGAAGGGGTTGCAGACACTCTTACCCCGGAGGTCGTCGCTCCTCTTGACTTCCCTAGTTAAGATGTGGGTAGCGCAGTTATTATTTATTCCTTGTATTGCCATAACATGATGAGCGCTCGCAGGCAAACAGATGAAGGCAGATATTTTGATTTGCCAAACTAATTCTGGACACCTGCATTTTGTGGTGTCTATCTTAAGGCACTTTGGAGAGACATAAACTGTCTGACCACCAAAAATCCAGCCCATTCGAGAGCAGGATCTCAAAATGGTTGTCTCTGTAGTTTGATATTTACTTCTTGGCCCAAAGAAGCATCCGAGAGCTTATTATGCACTCAGGTCAATGAAGGGTGACCATGAATCCTACAATCCTACAATCTTATTGTAGGATGTATGTTAAAGAAAAGGGTAATTAGATTAACAATTTCTCTCATTGCATATGTCTTTAGTAGAAGCTTTACTGTCTTACTCTAAGTAGAAAACTATCCCAGGTATAAGCAATATTCTTAGAAAAGATTATCCATTCATAAAATAATCCAGTGTCCTACTTTCCTGCTTTTTCTAAAAAGACACTAGTATAAAAAGTAAATAGTGAAATAATAAAATAAAATAAAATAAAATAAAATAAAATAAAATAAAATAAAATAAAATAAAATAAAATAAAACAAAATAAAATAAAATAAAATGTGGTAACACATGTCTCAGATCTGAGTCAGCTATTCTGGAGCTATTCTGTAGCAGTTATTTTTATATATATTCTCATTAATTTGTTGATATTGATTTACTCTGAAAAAATATTATTTAAAGATCTAAATTAAAATGATCTAAATTTCTGTAATTTTGGTATGCAAATAAAGGGCTTCCCATCAGATATTCAAGGTTCCAGGTGCTTGAAGGTCTAGATTGCTGAAAAGTGGGGTTTTCAGAAGAACCGGGCAGGCTAAATGCCAGTCTCCCTTGGCCCCTCCCCAGCCCCTGGTATCACACGTCTTCATCCTGAGGTACAAACTGCTTTTTGTATAAATGCCCAGTAGATGACTTTGAATCAACCAGTGCTGATTTTGTTAAATAGCTCATGAAGTTAGCTCTCAGGCTGAAGACCAGCCCTGCTCTGGACTAAGCTTTTTCCATGCCCAGCAGCCCAGTGAAGGCCAAACAATCCCTTCAACCCCTGATTTCAGGGTGCTGCAAACCTGGACGCAGACCCGGGGTCATCCCTGGCGAGGTCCAGCATCCCACAGGTGTTGCTGGAGCTCGAGGTTAGGTGCCCCTGAGACCACACCGCTGCCCCACCGAGCACTCCGAATTTCAAAAACACGGAGGTGTCCAGATGTAGGGATGTGCAGAAACTTGGGGTTTTGGTTCAGCAGCCAAACTGAAGAGGAACAGAAGTGTTGGAGAAAAAGAATATAAATTTTCATATTTTCCTCACCCTGCTGAAACAGCTAAACAGAATCATTTTGCATTGAGTAAAATGACCCAGAGAACTCGCAAGAACGTCTTTGTGGTCTGGTAATTAGAGCACTGAGTTCCCGGGTTGTGACAAAAAGTTGAATTATTTGTGCAAAGTAGCACAGCACCATGAGGTGATGCTCCGTGTCATGAGAGTTCGGGTACTCTAGTGAAAGGCAAAATATGGGGGTTCAAGTCCTCTTGGGCTGAGGAGGAAATCAAATTGCATCTGACATATCCGTGGTGGGTTCCTTTATCACCACAGCAGAGGCACCACCATTTTTTCCAACCGAGGCTGTTGAGTTAATTCAGACTGAACTCGTGACACCACTTCACCCAACGGTCCTCACAGATCTCAGCCAGCGCCTTAAGTCGAGCTGCAGCCAGCACTGAATGGCAAGACAGAGATGAGTCTATCATCTGCTTCCTTCATGAGACATCATAAAGAAAAGGCAGCAATGCAGGAGATACTTATTTTACACTGCATTTTACCACTACAGTTATTTAGGGGGTTTCTGCTTCCTTCTTGCTATTTTCTTAGTCATTTGTTGACATTGAGCCCTTTTTAAAGTTTAATTAGATCCTTTTGAACCCTGTACAAGTGGGTTGAGAGTTTTCTGATCAGCACATTTTCTATATTAAATTAAAATACGGAATTCAAGAGCTGCAGTCCAATGCAGCTAAAGCTTTTCGGTGATCTTCAAGTAGGGAGCCGCACTGCACAGCGGGATGTGAAGGAGCTGAGTGGCAGCTGAGGGGTCTGCACCGTTAGGGATGGTCCCATACATTTAGTAAACCCAAGCAGAAGTAAGAACTCGTGGTCACTGTTGCTGTATCTGAGGGAAATCCTGCAGTTTATGGATCTAGATAAGAAGGGATGGCGTGCTCTTTTAATCACAGGGCAGGACATCCTCTCTCGTTGCTTGTTGGGTTACCTTTCCCCACGTAAGCTCTGTTCTAAAATAAAAGCCAGTTGGCTGGTTGTCAGGGAAGCTGGTTGACCCTGCTATGGCAAGGCATGGCACACCAACACGATGGGGCCAGGCAGTGCAGTTGTTGCTATGAAGGTTTGTTAGCACCGGGCAGGGGCAGAGGCAGATGAAAGTGTGGCAAACCCTAATGTGTAACGCCCTGCAGACACGGGTAGTCCTTTTACAGGGTTTTGGGTGTTAATTGCACCGATCCTTGTTGGGTAAACCACTGTAGGCTTTGTCTGTGTGTGGAAAAAACGCTGTTCTTGGTACATCTAAGATGGTGAGAAAGCAGGAGCAGAGCTATAAAGATCCATCTGGATGTCAGATGGACTGTTTTTTCTCCTAACATAGTACAAAGCAGAGGTAGAGCTGCTCTAACTTCTGGCTTGGGGTAATGTCACCTTAAGCATCAGGACCACCTGAGCCCACCACACTAGAAGCAAGATCTTGCTGCTAGTAAGTGCCCCCAAAAAGCCACTCTGCGTTTTAGGACTTACTGCCCAAGAGGGAACATGGAAAGGTCTAGAGCCAACAAGGGGATCCACTTTTTTTTCTAGAGAGATCCAAGACAGAGGTTAAGAAGAAAAGAAAAAGAATAAAAAAGAAGATGATCTGGGGAAAGCTCAGGACGGGCAGTGTGTAGGCAATGTCAGCCAGAGCTAACGTGTTGTCGTCTTCTTTGCTGCACTTGTACGCCACCCCTGCCAGCTGTGCATCCACCTCGGCCAACTCAGACCCTAATTAGGGTCAAAACTCGGAAGCAGCAGCTCGCAGAGGTGATACCCCTCTCTCTGTTGTCCTGCGGGCATGGCTCACTCCTGTCAGCAAGTCTACAAAAAAGGGCCTCTGGGCCTTATCCAAAAAGCCACAATCTTGTTAATTCTGTATGACCTCCGTTGCATAGCCTGTGACCAGAAAGTTAAGTACTTACACATTTTTTAAGAGCAGGATGCTCACATTTGGGTTCCTTAGGGCAGAGGGCTTTTTCCTGTTTGAAACAGTGGACATTTAAGGTATAAAATAATTTTTTTTGTGTGTGTGTGAGAAAGTGCAGCCATGCTGCAAAGTTGGAAGCACAATATGTGCTCAAAATTTGGTTTTCAATTGTAATTTACTTTTTATAGATTTTGAAAGATATTGCTCTCTGGTTAAGATTTATGACTGTAATGCAGAGCAAAAGGTTCTCTATATTCTTTTAAAATTGCATCCTGCTTAATTTTCTGGTCTTCCCCTGGATGAAACTGTTAAAATTATTATTAAAAAACTAGCCACCCCATTTTTCTTTAAGAAGGCATTAGGTATCAATTTGCACAGCAGGAAACATAGTGCAGAAAAGCACAATCGTCAAATGTTGCTACTAAAATAAATAGTGAAATAAATGCCTGGAGCACCAATTTTGCACCCACCTTCCCGTTGTGCCACAGATAGAATTCAACAAAAATGGCTAAATCACTTAAATTAAAGAATTTGGACATTTTTCCCCCATAGAAGTATGCAGCAGCCAACCTAAATTTTCACATAGCAGAAGCCAAACATGAGATTACAGAAAACATGTGACTAAGATGTACCAAATAACGATGTGCTATTTGTTGAGGTATTTATGCACGCAACCTCTGGAAGATAAATCTGGACTTTTTATCTGTTGTTCTTTGAAAAGCAAATGTCCAGATCAGGCCTGGGGTTTTGCACTTAGCTTAGTGTGCTGGCAGGGCACATCTCATGCTGGCTCTGAGACATAGTCTTTATGTCTCACCACCACCTCGACGTAGAGCGTGATGACAGACCCCTCCTGAACCTGAACCCAAAAAGACAGGAAGACCCAATATTTCGGGTTGACATGTGGTGATCTTGATGTCTGGAGCAGCTGAGGGCTGTATTGCAGCATAGCCAACATAAGAAGGACACGGAGCTGCTGGAGTGGGGCCAGAGGAGGCCCCGGAGATGCTGGGAGGGCTGGAGCCCCTCTGCTGTGAGGACAGGCTGAGAGAGCTGGGGGGGTTCAGCCTGGAGAAGAGAAGGCTCCGGGGAGACCTTGGAGCCCCTTCCAGTCCCTCAAGGGGCTCCAGGAAAGCTGGGGAGGGACTCTGGGTCAGGGAGGGGAGCCATGGGACGATGGGGGATGGCTTCAAACTGAAAGAGGGGAGATTTAGGTTAGACATTAGGAAGCAATTCTTTGCTGTGAGGGTGGTGAGCCCCTGGCCCAGGCTGCCCAGAGCAGCTGTGGCTGCCCCATCCCTGGAGGGGTTCAAGGCCAGGTTGGACGGGGCTTGGAGCAACCTGGGCTGGGGGGAGGTTGCCCAGGGCAGGGGGGGGCACTGGGTGGGCTTTAAGGTCCCTTCCCACCCAAACCATTCTATGATTTTTTTGATAACAGCACCTCAAAATGAGCTCCCATGTCCCCCAGTTCAGGTGCACCCCATGTAACAAAACCTCTCTGGGGCTGCCTGACGTGGTGCCAGGCTTCCTGCTGCCTGAAACCTCCCAGAAGGAGTCAACCTGAGAGCACCTGGTTGGGCAGGTCTAAATGTACAGCTAGGTCTTCTGTTGTCCCGGGCTAGCGTAGTGTGGAGTGCAAGAGATTTAGTGGAAATATGATAAGGAAACTAAATGTTTTGGGTAGAAAGGGTCTCTACCAATATACGCACTATTCTCCAGTTAAGTTTTGTAACTTCAGTCACTGTTTAGGTTTGAAACATGCAGTATTATAAGCTACACAAAATTATAACGTCTGTTTCAATTTTGACATATCTTATATGTCTCATTGGGGAAAAAAAGTAGCAGGGTTGGAAAACTTCAACCTGTTTCAGGAGCATCACTTGAGGTGTGTTTTAGAGAGATATGGCCCCATCCAAGTCCTTCGCATCAGCTCTCCTGCGGGGCCAGAGCTGCTCGGGGCTCCCGTCGTGCAACCCACGCTGCTGGAGGAGGCTGCGTGACGTATGAAATGTGTACGTACCCAGCGCTTCCAAACCGTAAAGCTGTAACAGCGAATCTGAAATAAATTAATATTGTTGAAACTAATGAACTGAGAAATTGAAGTTCACATCACTACACGAACAAATTTATTAATATCTGTTGTACATAAATTAATGAGAAATATCATTATGGCAAAAATTAAACAACACTAAAATTAAAGACTGCCTGAATTATGTTTCTACCAAAGAGTTAACTAGGAAAAAAACAGTAGTTGTTGGCATCTCAGTCTTTATCTGTTTAAAAAGAAAAAAGGAGGCAGTTGGTCAGGGGTATTAATCTCATGCCTTTTTATGACGCTTGGTCTCCAGAGTTGAGAGAGGGTGTAGGGTGCTTGGCTTTGGTCTTAGAGAGTCCTTGACTTGCTCAGCCCCGCTGTTGTCGTAAGGTACAATCGTGGAAATGGAGGTTGCTCTGCCCAGGTGGTGGGTCTGGGCATGGAGCGGTGGTTGGTGGGGTTCCCGCTGCGGGGACGTCCCCGAGGGATGCCTGACACGACCAGGAGCGACCGTGGTGTTCCTCAGCCTGGCTCCCGCCTGGCTCTCAGCCAGCAGATGCCGTGGGAGCCGGGATGCTCTGGGCCCAGCACCCCGCTCGGAGCCGCCTCTGGCACAGTGAAGCCCTCGGGGAGCGTTGGCCGCGGCGTGTCCCCGGTCCCTCGCTCAAAGGATGCCGTGGGGCGGCGTGGAGGAGCCCGGGTCTGCATCCCCCTGCCCCATCCCGCTGAGCATCGCGGTCCCTTTGAACCAGACGTGCCTTACCGCAAGCGTGCTAATAACGGCTGATTTTTCTTCTCTTTTTCTTTTAGCTATGTCTGGGCTTGTAGTCCCGCCAATGTAAAGTCACTTTTGTTTACCTACCGTAGCACCAAGCTTCAGAGGATGGGCTTAGGGGACAAGTTTAGTATATTAAGACATGCTGATGGAAACAGTATCTTCACACAGAATCAGCAACAAATCGAAATGCTACAAAAA
>VYZM01013506.1:2131665-2184719 GCA_013398915.1 Dromas ardeola | reverse complement strand
AAAAAAAAAAAAAAAGACTTTGTTTAAAGATTTTATTTAAACTATTAAGAATCTACATGCAAACAACCTACTTCTTCATGAACAATTCCATTTTATTGACTGAATTTTTCTCATATTTTCACATTTCTCAGTCCTGAAGAATAAGGAAAAAGCGACGCCTATTTTGTATAAAGTTTCTGATTACGTCTTGGCTATGTCTAGTACTTGCTATGTGTTGGGAGAAACTTTGTGGATGCACCATTTTGATTATCATGAAACACTGATGAAAAATGCCTCCGAACATTTTTCTGTACTCATAACTAGATTCACAATGGTTGTGTATCTCTATAATGTGAAATATTTTTTTGTGGTGGAAAAAAAAAAGGGGGCCAAGGAGGTTATGAGCCATCAAACTGGAAAAAAAAAAAAAAGAAAAAAAAGAAAAAAAAAGGATGAATATATGATTAGAAAAACAAAAACCGGGGCACGGGGGCGGGCGCGGGAGGGTTTATCATTGCTTAACTTCATCTTAATGAAATGGAACTTTGTAACTTATTGTAGTTAGAAATTGTAACTTTGATATTGAATTCTCTTGCCTTCAACAAGCACACTGACAGAGGAAAAAAAAAAATTGCTACTGTCTGTTGGTTAAAAAAAAAAAATATACTTCCACTGCTAGAGCTTCCTGTTAAGCAAGTGTGATCTGCAACATTTTTTCAACTTTTGCTAGCACTGTATACTATTGCATTCTTAGGCTACTGTGAAGTCTATGTTTCTTGTACCAGAAAATTGTCCTTTTGACTTCTAGATCCTTCTTCCCTAATGTGTTTTGTATGTGGTTATAAAATTGTAGACTTTTGTGATTTTGCCAAAGTTGTAGCTAAATATTTATACACTTGTCTTGAATTTTTTTCAGATCCACTTAAATATTTAGAAAAGCAAATTTTATTCCTTATGAAGCCTATAAGGAATAAAATAGTCTTATTCATTGCAACACTTTCTTTCACATAAACACTTGCAGTCACTAAGGGAATTTATTTTGTAACATATCAACTATAAATATTGTATTTATCTTTGAAATTTTGTATATTGCTTTTCATGGTTGTTGGTTTTGTTTTGTTTTGTTTTGTTTTGTTTTGTTTTGTTTTTTTTTCTTGTATGTACTGGTTTTTGTTATGGCCTGGTATTGTGATGCTGAGAATAGCATTAAGCCAAGAACCATTGCCTTCATGTTTTTCTTTTAAAATAAATTAGTGTCCGTACATTTCATTTGTACTTCATAAAGTTGCTATTATTTAGACTTTCCATCCTTCTTTTTTTTTTTTATTATTTTTGAGGAAAAGTCAAATTCATTGTTTATTTTTATATTATTTTTAAGTTATCAGAACAAATAATTTTGAAAAAAAAGTTGTTTGTTGTATAGTCAAATCAAAATTGTGCCACATGGCTGTAATGGATACTAGTAGAGTATGTGCATGTGATACAGCCACAAAAAAGATGAATCTATTTTGTGGTTGCATTTCTTTTTTTTTTTCTTTTTTAAAAATTTTTTAATTTTTTCTTTTTTTTTAAAGATTGTAAAAAGTAATTTTTAGCTGCCACCCATGACTTTGCCACATAGCTGAACTGTGTTTACTGGAAAAATTCAGAGGCCTAAAGTTTAAAATAAATTCACTTCTGATGTTTTAATTAAAATGTTTGCCACATTAACTTCTCTGATGCCTTAAAAGTGAACTTCTTTGAAGAACTTTTGTGCTGTTTTATCACAGGCTTACACCACAATTGTTAATCACTACTTCATTTGGATGATTTCTGGTTTAAAAAGGAAAAAAAAAAAAGCACAAACCTGGTGTACAATTCTATCACTCCTTTATGTGTCTATTTTCTGCTGCACTCTGCATTCTCCCGACCCCTGCACTGTTTAAAAAAGATAAAGGTTTCACGCGAAATCAGGATCATCCATAATTTTTAAATGTTTGGGGTTTGTTTCTTTAGGTTTATTGGGTTTTTTTTACGGAACTTTTTGTAACAGACCCGTAGATGACTGTACTTTTTAAACTGGAATGACCTCCGTCGCATTTCGTGGCTCTTAGTGCCAAATCCACAGAGAAAAACGTGGAGTTTTTGTTGGTTTTGGTTTTGTTTGTTTTGTTTTTTCTTTGCACTAAATAGTTTGCAAACGCAGCACTGCAAAACATGTTGCAAACTGCAGCAGAATTCAAGTTTTTAAGCAAAAAGGAGGGATTTTTTTTTTGTTTTTTTTTTGTTTTTTTTTTCTTTCTGGGCAAAAATGCACATTTTAGTCAAGCGTTAATTAAAGGGTTTAAAAGAACGATACAGCGTATCCCAGCTGATAAATGCCACGCGCATTTCCTTTGTGAGAAGGGATAAGGCTTAGCTAGGTGGAAAAGCCTGAGAAGTCACTTTGGAACTGAATCGCCTCCGTTATATTTTGTCTAAGTGGGGTTTTGCGCTAAAGAAGAGGTCACGTGTACATGTTAAGAAAGTTTGCAAGTTTCTTCATAAATGCAATCTGTTTGTGTTTTAGATTACTTAGTCAATGCACTCATTGCTTCATTGTCTCCAGACGGAAAGCTTCACTAAATGGTAGATTTTACTGTTAAAGACCCTACAATAAGATTGTTTTATCTGTACATTTTTTTCATATATTTAACTGTATAAAAAAAAAAATGTTCATTTTACACAATATTTAATTAAAGTATTTCTTGTCTGTGAATTTCATTTTTAGTAATTTTATCTGGTTTGATTATTAAAAAAAAAAGTGACTAAATGCAAAACAAAACAAAACAAAAAAATGCAAGGCTGGGGGTTTCATTTCTAAACACCAGAATTTGAGTTTATGTCTCGGTTAAGGAAAAGCAGAGTCCTCGACGGGGGCTTTTCGGGGCAGCCCCCAGGAGGAGGAAGAGGAAGGAGAGCTCTGCTCCGCAGCCCACCAGTGACTTGTTGCTCAGCCTTGGTGAAGTATTTAACCAAAACAGCTTCAGACACCCTTTTTGTAAAGTGAAGGTAACAGTATTCATTTTTTTTTTCTATTTTAATATCATATTGTAAAAGCCTGTAAACAGGAAAAGTTACTTTAAACAGAGCACAACCCAAATTTTCCGTGCGGCGCTTTGACACCGAAGGTCGACGTACTCGTCTTTTAACTGCTGATAAGGAAGCAAAGGCTTTTGCTAATTATAATACCGAACGCAACTATTTCATCCTCCGGACTGTAGTACGTGCGATGTACGTATAATGTACTTGAAATATGAATGCAGGGCGGTGGGGACGCTGTGGCCTCCCGGCGGGAGGGTGGTTTGGTGGGTGACGGTGACGATGCTGAGCCCGAAGCACAGGGCTGGGTTCCCCTCCCCTGCCCAGCCTCTGCCTGCACCCTCCTGTGACCACCAGAAAAAGGGGATTTCTACTGGTATGTGGGTCTGGCTGCCTGGTAATCCTGGGAAAGTGGGGAGTTCGTTACCCGAGTTTTATCCTGTCATTAGCAGAGGGCTGCTGACAAGTTCGAGAGGGCACTGAGAAACTCCGAGCGCCAAAGTGAGTGTCTGTACTTGGGTATGTCTATATCTGCCCAAAGACACGCCGTGTGCCCGAGTCTCTCCTTCGTCACCCTGTGTCTCGGCTGTTAAGTGATGGAGTGTGATGAGAAGGTTCACCTTATTGTAGTCACAATTTACAAAGAAGGAAAACCGGGACATTTAACTATGCCTCCTTTCTTCTCCAGTATTTCCATAGTTTTCATGCTTGACAAAAATGGATGTTAAAAATATAGAGCACTTTGGATTATCGTTATTAGGATGCATTGAAAATTGTTCCACTTTGAGTATGTATCTGTGTATCATGTTTAAACGGCGGCACAATCAGATGCATTCCACTAAAAAATAAGACGGTTTATGGGGATGAAAGTCTGCACGATGCCTACTGGCGCTTTTCCTTTTAGGTTTTTTTCAAAGGTTTGAATAATGAGCGTCTGAATGGTTTGTCTACGTTTCAATGCAAAGAAAATACAATAGAAGAAATCCCGTACATTTTGTGCCAGGAATGACAAGTCCTAGAGCAATCCACCACCTACGACACACCCCTATCCATAACTTGCCAATAGCTCTGGCGAGAAAATACGTTGTGTCAGCCTATAGCGAGTTTAGACATAGGAAGATGATAAAAATTCCTTAATCAAAATGAAGGAATGGAGTCTCTAAAAGTATATGCCAATTATCGCAGAGCAGCTTTTTAAAGTCTTTCAAGCTTTTAAAGATTATTCAAAGCACTTGAAATAGGCTTCAATCTAATGCCTCATTTCATTGCATTAAACAGCCTAGTTAATAAAGAATCAATATATTCAAAGGGCAAGGTTATCTTTTGTCTATAAGGGGTGGTGTCATTCTGAACCTTTTATAGTTCAAATGCTGAAAAAGACCTCATGAAATCCATACTCATCAAGTGGGTCAACTAGAGCAATAAAGAGGCCTCTGAAAGAATGGCTGCACTCCTTTAAAACAACTATAAGTCTTATCTCCCCACATAGTGCTCGCCAGGCTCCGCCAGAAAATGTCAATTTCTCATCAAGACAAGAGGCCCAACGATAATTTTTTTCTCGAGAATACACACAATTAGGAGAATGCAGAAAGGCCCCATCAGTGATTTGTAGCTTATTATGTCACCAGCAAGCTGCGATCCACCGCTAAGCAGATAATAAGGGCTGTTGATAACTAAAGTGTCAATACGCCAAAGAACGATTTTTGAATGTGAGCCCTTGTGCTTTTTTTCCCCTCTTCGTGCAGATCGCGGGGCCGATAACGGTGCATCTGCCAACCGACACCGCCTGTTGGACCTCACAATTAATGCCGTGAATAAATAGCACAAAAGAGTTTGGATTCTTTATACTCTTTGAGACAATTCCCTGTTTTACCCTTCAAGGAGTTCTTTTATGTTCCAATAAGGTTGCTTTTAATGAAATTTAAACTCATCAGAGGAAATCAAAACCCTCAAATCAGATTACAAATTGATTTTTTTTGGTCACTTGTCATTATACTATGTACTGCCTGAAGTTTTACAGGAAAAGGAAGAGAAAGCACTCAGGCTGGAGTCAGAGTATGCAAACAATCTCTACAAAAGCATACAAAGGAGGAACATTCCTAAAGTTCCAGAAGTAATAAAAAAATTTTTGAAAGTTGATGTGTGTCATTTAAAAAGCAATCACTCTCTTTACTCAGATGCTTCATAAAATACTAAAGTTTTAAATAAAATTAACTATACTAGAACTGTAAATTGATTATTTATCTATAATTTAATTTAAATTTAAAATTTAATAATTAAACCCAAGGTATCTCTTTTTCTCATATGTAATGCTACATTTCATTGTTACATAGAAGAAATCAAATATTATTTCTCAGGGCTCAGGTCAAAAGTAACCAATGGAGGATTTGAGACCTCCTGGTCTGGTTCCCCATTTCAGCTGGTGACATTGCCAGTGCAGTTTCATAGAATGGTTTGGGTGGGAAGGGACCTTAAAGCCCACCCAGTGCCACCCCCTGCCCTGGGCAGGGACACCTCCCACCAGCCCAGGTTGCTCCAAGCCCCGTCCAACCTGGCCTTGAACCCCTCCAGGGATGGGGCAGCCACAGCTGCTCTGGGCAACCTGGGCCAGGGGCTCACCGCCCTCACAGCAGAGAATTTCTGCCTCACATCTCATCTCAATCTCCCCTCCTTCAGTGTAAAACCCTTCCCCCTCGTCCCGTGGCTCCCCTCCCTGACCCAGCGTCCCTCCCCATCTCTCCTGGAGCCCCTCGAGGGACTTGGAGGGGCTGGAAGGTCTGCCCGGAGCCTTCTCTTCCCCAGGCTGAACCCCCCCAGCTCTCTCAGCTTGTGCTCACAGCAGAGGGGCTCCAGCCCTCCCAGCATCTCCGGGGCCTCCTCTGGCCCCGCTCCAACAGCTCCGTGTCCTTCTTGTGCCATGGACTCCAAAGCTGGAGGCAGCTCTCCAGATGGGGTCTCACCAGAGTGGAGCAGAGGGGCAGAATCCCCTCCCTCGACCTGCTGGCCATGCTTTTTTGATGCAGTTTGGCCAGTTGAAATACAATGCTAGCGACAGAGGCTATATAGTTGTCATTTTTTGATTTCTTACACTTTTAAATAAAGTAACAGTTCTTCTGTAATGGTTTTGTTGCCTCTTTATTGACTTTGTACTGGTACTGAAAGGGCATGGTGAAAAAAAAAAAAGGTTGCAATTAATTGGTCACAAAATGGTACATTTTTGCTGCTCACAAAGTTTTTAGAGGATTTCAGTTGTTATGTGGCTCTTTTTTTTGCATTTACCTTGAGATAAATTAAACTGTTTGAGAGACAACTTTGTAACAGAAGGCAGCAACTACCCCAGAACAGACCAAGTTGGGGCGGCGAGGGTGCTAGGAAATTATCTGACAGCTACTCTGCTCCAACCACGCAAAAATGACAGACTGCTTATTGTGCCAAATCTGAAAAAGTAAAATCCAACTGAAAAAAGGGAAGGCTGGAATTGGTCTGGGTGATATGGCCAAAAACCTTTAAAGTTGTCCTGTATCTATGGTGAAACATATGATGGAGACACCGAGGGGAAGATGGAGAGAAGAAAGGAGGAAGATGTGAAAAAAAATTGTACAATGAAACCCAATAAAGTTGTATTTAATGATATTTGTCCTTGTGATGTGGAGTTCTGTGGTGGGAATGAGTGCCCAGGGATGGCTTTGCCCCCGCGGTGGCTCGGTGGCAGCGGGTGGTGCGATGCTGCAGCCGAGGTGCAGGGTGGGGGGTGCTGGGTCACCACAGAGGTCTGTAAGTCATCACCTTCCTCCATACTACAGCTCCAGTCCCAAGATATAAAAAAAAAATAAAAAATAAAAAAAGAGACAAAGAATTTCTGTGTGCTTTGCTCCACAGACACAGAAGTACTGTAATGAGTAGAAATAATAATAAGAATAAACAAATAATCTCTAACATCTCTCTCACAGGGCTATTTGGCCAGGCCACGTGTAGCTAGATGAAAAAAAGGAAAAAAGCTAAAGAAGGTAGGAGCCATGTCATAGAGTAGAAATTCATTCCGTGGTGCTCCTTCATCTTTCTGGTTAAGCCATGTGTCTCATCTTAGAGCAAGTCACAAATCCGACAAACACTGTAGTATCCAAAGTATCGCTAAAAGGACTTCCAAGATCTCTCCCCAACTATCTCCTCACTTACTTCATCCCTTAAGACACAGCCTAGACAAACTAGCAAAGGCCAAGCAGTGGGTAGGGACCAGCCAGAGGTTCTAATGGACCAAGGGGTGAAGCCAAATGAGACGTGGTGGGTCCTCACCTCCATGGGTGAGGAGCATCAACCACAGTCTCTGTACAACTCACCTGAGCCGTGTCACTCAGCGGGTTAAAGGCAGTCGGGGTCCAAAGCAAAGTGACTTCATGGACTTAATCATTTATGTAAACAAATAAATTATCCGCGTGAGGAAAGCACTGAGCATAAATTAATTTGGAAGAAAAGTTTCCAAAATGTACGCGGCGTGCAGCATGGCCTGAAATGAGAACGACGATTGGGTACATCTTTGGATAAATGTTGGAACAAGACGGTGAGGGCAGAATGTGTCACACCATGACGGCGCTACGCAGCCAGAGCAGCTTTGAATGGGCTCAGGGCTTCTCTCTTTCCTGGAAACCAGTGAAACAGAAATCCCAGGCACTTTGTAAAATAAAGAATTCCTGGTTACCACCTCTTTTTCCCAGTTTTAGGGAAGTTGAAGAGGAATTAATACCAAAACAAAAGCCAGAAGGTCTATACAGCCAATGTCCTGCTCCTGCTGAGGAGGAGGAGGACCTTGGTAGTGGAAGAGCTGTAATAAAACCTGTGTCCTCCTGTGCCAAAGGTCTTCAAGACAAGTGACTGGATACAAAAATCATTGGTTAAATGACCTGAGGCAAGTAGGAAAGGAAAAGAAGTCTGCAGAAAAGGGTAAAACAGAGTTAGCAAGAGAACTAGCGCCAGGGCCCAGACCCAAAGTTTGTTCTACATCAGAAAACAGGATGGGGTGGAGGAAGTGTGGTGGGGTTGAGTGATGTCTGCAAGAAGGCCACAGCCCCACAACAGCTCCTTCTCCCCACAGCATCACTGTTTCTCTCATCCCTGCCTCCTAATACAACTCATCACAGCTCAGCCACATCATGATAGTATGAGTGACAACTGCTCAAGGAAGCAACAGAGTCAGTCTTTTTTATTGAATGAGGATGGAGGAAATAGAAGAAACTTACTATTGAACTTTTTAGAAGTTAAATCAACTGACAAAATCCTCATAAAAAACTCTAATAAGAGAAGGGTGTCAGATAAAAATGATTTGGGTTTTCTTGCAAGGACAGAGGTCTTCAACCATTCATCAACATCCGCGTTTCTCTTTCAGTTCTTCCATTATTTTCGGGCCACAGCGCCATGTCTGCATGACCTGAGGACCAGGGACTTGTTTTGGTGCTTTTGCCACGTAGCATCCCAAATCAGGCTGAGCTGCCAAAAGGCTGCGTTGCCACCTGGATGCCATTTCACAGGATGGTTCCTGGTGGCTTTATGTTTCCATTGAGTGAGAAGACAAGGCCGTTACAGTGGGTCAGCAAATTGAGCAGTGACATCTACAAGCAAGAGCTGCTGCTCTCTTCTGGAAGAGAAAGGAGACAGATCCTGGGGGGATGGAGAGGGTGCCTGGCAGACACACACGTTACCCTCTTTCCCTGCTGTATTTGTTTCTGCCAACCCCTCCGCTGTGGTGTGTGGTGGGTGTCAGGCGTAGCCAGTATGGATGGGAGACCCTTAAGAGGCTCTTGTGCAGGAGCACTCAGAAAGTCCTACTGTTTATCAAAACATAAAAAGAAACAAATGCTGTTTTTTATGGGAAAAGTTCTCATAGGTGTTTCAGTTTTCAGCTCTAAAGCAGCATTTACTGGCTCAAGCCTGCTGAAATAATGTTGAAGACTTGCTGTTTTACGGAGGTCTAAGCCAAGCCCTTCTTGCCTGCCTTAGTCCCTGCTCCGGAGCTGCACGTCCCCAGCCAGGGGCTCGCTAAGACCCTTCCTGAGGAGGGACCTGTCCTGAGCATGGGGAAAATCCAGACCCAGAGCAGCATTTTTAAGAGACAAATGGTGTCCTGAAAAACCCTCTTTACGGTATTACACATAAAGACGTCCAAAATGCTCTGCTTTCAATAGCTGTAAAATGCCACAACCAAGAAACTGGAATGTTTCACAAAGGAATAAATATATACAGCCGAGCAATTAGCTACACAGTTACATTACTGACGTAAATGCAGAAATCTGCAATAAACCATTTTAAACTACTTTTTTTTTTCTTTTTTTTAATTTTTAAATTAGCCTGGCAAGCAGTTAACAGAAGCAAATCATCAGCTCATGCTCTCCAGGTGCTGCCCCCAAATACCGTGGAAATAATCATTACCAGGACAGTTTTTTCTCCCAAGCCGTGTGATGGGGATGGTGCTGCCCTTCGAGCGGCCTCATCTGCCACGAGTGGATACAGGAGATGATGGGCTTTCAGGCCAGTTTGCCGGAGCTGGCAAAGCAAGAGCATGGACTCGGCAGTTTCATGCTATAGGGACGCCACGTTTTGAGTCAAAGATAAGACAATAAAGATTATTTTGTTTCTGTGCTGAAATTTTCTGTTCTTCATGGAAGTTGACATAAATAATTCTGGTTTGTGTGAACTGCCTGTACTTTGCACTCCTATAGTAAGATCAAATACAAGTGACAGCAGAAAGAGGAGGTTCGGATGCTAAAATAAACATTTCAGCAGTCACAACTGGAAGTCCTCCAGTCAAATTTACATTGTTTTCTATCATTGCTTTCAATTTTCTCTTTACCTTAACAAAAAAACTACTTTGTCCTACATTCTTCTGACATCATGATCAAAAGAGAAAGCCTTTTCATTGTCAGACCCTAATGACTATTCTGCCCCATATTTTTAACGTGAAGATTAAATATTTCTGAGTTGCAAGTCCACAATACCCCCTAACTGGGAAAGCTTTGCTGCTGGTGAGGCAGGGTAAAGCCATGGTGGTGGGCTGAGACAGGGGGACTGACACCTGCAGGTACAGACCACCACCACACACGGGTGTTTTGTGCCCCTCTGACTTCATAGCAGATGAATAAAATTGATAAAATACATTAAATGAAAAGATAAGGTAGTTCTTGGATACTCTTGCACTGGTTAATGGCCCCACCATGGTGCTGGTGGTGATTACAGGTGGACACGGCTTGGCCAAGGCACATGGCCCCACCATGGGCTGAGGCCGGCATTGCACCCATCAGTTTGGGTCAGCAGCCATGGGAAGGAGACCAAGGCCACTTACGACTTAGAGAAATATTTCAGATTAAATGCAAAACAGTCTTAGGTGGAAGATACTTTCTGAGAGAGTTTCGAAGTGGTTCAGATGTCCAAGTTGGCAGAAGCCACCAGCTCAGCACCTGGAGTCAGTCTGCTGCAGCGATGCACTTGGTGACAGTGGTTTCAGCAATGGCAGAGAGGGTTTTTCTTTCATTTCAATGTATTCAGCTAGTTCAGGTCAATGACTAATTCACTCAAAACTGGAAACATGATTGGGAGGTGGAAGAGCAGAAAATGTGTTTTCCTCTCCCTATCTGTGAATAAAAAATAGATTTCAAACTATAAGATCTGCTGGGTTTTAGTATCATGAAGGATGTGATGATCAGGAACAATCTATTCCATCTTTTGGACTATAGATAATAATATCTCCTTTGCATATTAACTTTATTAATGTAATTTATTAACTAAGTACGGAACATGTGTAGAGAAACACGCTCCTTCCTTTTGCATCCGGCAGTATTTTGGTGGGACTCTTTAGCTGATAAAATTAATGCCGTTCTCACTGCAGTGTTACTGAACTCTTATGTCCATCCCAAAAGAACTTGACAACTCATACAACAAAAAAGAAATGCAACATTCAGCATTTTCATCCGTATAAAGACATAAAACACACAATCAGATTATGAAATATAATTGCATACATGAATGTAAATAGATTAAATAATACTGGCTAGCTCCCTGATCAGCCAAAGGAAGTGCATATTCAGTAAAACCCTTAGATTTGAACAATAATAGTTAAACTTCGTTGATAATGAGAATAATCTTTCCTTAGGAGAATGAGCAGACATTTGGGGGAGTGGGGGGGGAAGATAAATCAGTTAGCACATTTTCCCTCATTTTTAGTGAAAATCATATTTGAAAGCCATCCTGAATGGATTTTAGATTGAATTTTCTTTAAATTTTAAGGGAAGTACACGTTGCTTTCTCAAAAAAAAAATTTTTTTGGCCCTTGGTAAAGTTTTGAGTTCCTTTTTTTTTTTTTTCTGTTTTCTTTTTTCCTGCCTTTTTTCCCCTTGCCATTCCCCTGAAGTGGGGGTTCGGGCTGGGAGCCTGGGGCTGGGGTGGTGAGCGGCCGGGCACCAGGGGAGCAATGGGAGGATGAGGGGGTTGCAAATCTGAATGTATTCAGAAATGAAGTTATCCTACGAGCCTCAGCCTCTTGACTTCTCCTCTCCTTTCACAGAAATCCACCCTTCTTTTCCTTCGCTTGACCCATATCTGCCTTAATTGGGATTTAGCAATTACACTCCTTACGCTACTTATTAAAAAGGCTTTGCGTGTGCCTGCTTTCCCAGCAGACCCCTCCTGTTGCCTCTCCCTGTCGCTGGCTCCGTTGTTTGATCTGGCAGGGAAGATGGAAACAATAAAATTTGGGATCAATGCAGCCATTTCCAGCAGTCCCTCTGAGGAGGAGCCGAGGATCTCCCAAAGTTGCTGTAGGAAGAAGCAACGTTGGCCAACTTTGCCCTGCAATGGGGGTACCTCTTTTGATAACCCCTTTTCCAGTACCAGGCGATATAAATGAGATGCCATATCATCCCTCTGTACTATACGTACACATCTACAACCATGTGTTTGCTGCAGCCCACAGCAACTTACCTAAAGTTGCCTTTTTTTACCCCTCTCAGCTCCATCTTTAAACAAATTTCCAACCTTTTGGTGGTTCTGTTGTGCTAAAGCAGATCACGGCTGCTCGGTGCCCCTGCCGGGCCGGTTCAGTTTCAGCCTGGGATGGCGAGGCAGCAGCTCTTTAAAATGACCTGGCTGATCTCCTGAAATTCTGCTTTTTAGGGTGCATTTTGCTGTCATGCTAAAGCTAACGCGCACTCACAACAGCCTGGCCGTTATTTGCGGCGAAAGGCTGCGACCCAGCACTCTTCCTGGCTGACGGCAGGAGCACCCGGAGCACCACGTCACCGAAGGGAGGTGATGGCCGATGTTTTAAACAAGGCAAATCCACTCACCTTTGTCCACATCCCCACTCGGCAGCACTCGGCTACCGCCCAGCCCTGGCTTGGTTATTGGAAATACATGAAGTGGGTCATGCAAAGCTGCCTCAGATACCCCCACGGCGAGATACAGGCACGGCAATTAGTAAAATCAAGGTGTATTTCCTACATCATGCAGCTGGGGGCATTTTGCAACTCATTTTTGCCGGCGAAAACTTGTTATTTAATTGCCTTTGCTGTTGCTGGATCAGATTCAAAATGAGTGGGAATATCAGGTCCTGCCAGATATATTCAATCATATTACTGCTTTTTTCCCTGAATGGATTCGATGTGCCAGTAAGCAGTGAAGCAGTTAAATACGGACATATGAATGCCAGCAATGCTGTGATTTCAAAGTTAACACCCCACTAAGATGAATGAGGAAAACGTACATCTCCCTCGACGTTACTCTCTGTCCCTGCGGCGAGTTTAAGGGGAAGATAATTCACGATGGTTTGGCCAATTGCTGGAAGTAAGGTATTTCCTATTCATGCTGATAAACCAAGAATAACATCTTACGCAGCTCCAAAATAAAGAAATAATAATAAAAAAAAGACTGCTAAAATTCAGAATTACGGGTGAGGTGAGGCCAAGCCCTGCAGCGCTGGAAGAGGCCGGAGCTGGTGGGGATGGAGGAGATGGGGCACGGTGGTGCCATCACCCCAGTCCTGTCCCCACCGGAGGGGACGGGGCATTTCCAGCTGCCACATCCTCGTGTCCAAGTAAAACTGGGTGGAGAAGGGAAAAAAAGATATGTCTAAATGAGTCCAATACTGATTATTAAGTTCCTAGGAGGCAATCTAATTTAGCTATATAAAATCATGAAAGGGAAAGAATTAATTGATACTAATGAGTTATATGAGATAGCATCATAATTAATTCCTAAATAGAAAGAGGACATAGGCTGGAGCGAGGGGGGGAAATAAGACTGGCCTATATATCGTAATAGATTACAGAAGGTATTTGAAATGAGAAACAAACTGCCAAAGTCAGAGCGGGACGGAGTTGTGAAATCTTTGCCAACGCAAATAAAAGCCTCTTCCGCGTTGCCCCGATGACAGCGAAGGCTGGGAAGCTCGGGGGCCACCTCTCTGCGGGAGCTCCCCCAGGGCTGTGTCCCTCGGCGCCGGGAGCCGGGCTTTGCACCAGGGATGCCCTGGCCCATCCTCTCTCTCAGGGAGCACAAACACAAGCCTTCGTGGTGGTTGCTAAGGTAACTACACCGATTTGATTTGATTCCCGCCCCCCTCCTAAATAGCATCGCTGAGTAAATCAGTGCATAATCCCACAGCAACTTTGCGGTGCGTTACCTTCCAGCTCCGACATTGCTGCAGCAACTTAGACAAAGAGTTTGGAGGTGATGCTCGGAGCAAAGCTGCTTTTTTCTACTCTGTTTTGGATCTACTTATTCCTTAGGTGCATAAATCACAGGTGACCACTCAAATGCTGGAGGACAAAAAGCTTTGATCAATCACAGAAAGAATAAATTATATATGGAAAGGGCATTCCTTTTTTTTTGGAAATCCCATAAAATCAGCATCACATGTTGATTCCACTTTCACAAATGGAAATCAGAGACCTCGTGCAGCCTTCCTCCTGAAAACTGACATTAAAAGTTTTGTTTGATTTTTGTCCCGCACTTTAGGTTTAGTTTTAAAACAAATCCATTTGGCAGAAATGAAATTTCAGTTGCTTTACTGCATGGTGAAGCCCAAAGTGTGCAAATTTATCAAGGCTGGTCATTTTCCTAGAGGGGAAATAATGGATAACTATTTGGAAATTAATAGTTGTGCTGATTGAGAGAAGAAAAGAGATATAAGCCAGGGCTCCTGGCTTATAAGGGCATTTTATAAAGAGGCAGCTTGACGCAAGCTGGTTTACAGTGAGGCCGGACATGCTGAGCATCTTCTCCTGGAAACAGGAGAAGCATCGAGCATTGATGTCTTCCTTACACGAACCATGATGATTACTAAATACCTGCACATCCTGGGGAACCCGGGATCTGTCTTGTGCCATCGAAGCAGCAGGAATTTTGGTCGGAGTTCGACAGGAGTGGAGCTGAAATAAATAAATAAGGGGCTGGGGAAGACATCGGGGTCCCCCCGAGGCTGGTGGAGAGGAGAGCCGGGCTCAGACGCTGCTGTGGCTGTCCCTGCTCTTCCCTGCAAAAACCGCCATGCCTTGGACAAAATCCCAGTGTTTTCTGACCATTCGCAATGTCCGTGCTTTAAAGGCAGGAAAGGGGTGGGTGCAGGGGGTGGCAGAGGCAGTGGAACCGGCCGGCGCCACAGCTGATGGATGCTCCGGCACGTTGGCTTGCGTTCAGTTGCGGTGAATTGGTCATTTTTGTCCTCAAAAAGATTTTCCATGTAACCTTTTCCCTATCCAGTAGAAGACCCTTCCCCACTGAGCAGCCCACATCCTGATAAACAGCAAAGAAAGACTAGTTGGTGGGATTAAGGTAATTTTTTTGTGTTATTGTGAAAAGTCATGGACTTTGACACACACCGAGAACCTCATGAGCCCAACTTGAGCCCAACACCTTTCCTTACAAGTGTAAACCAAGTAGCCGCAACCAGCAACCAAACCAATTCGATCCTCGGCATCAAGGCCATTCACAGAAATAGTAATTATTTCGCTGATACGGTTCAATGGGAAATAATTGTTTGGAATCAAATGGTCTTCTGTAGTAGACAGGTCAGGGGAACAAGCAATCTACTAATAAAATACACTGTCTACTAACGCAGTGCAGGGCTGTACGTACAGCCAGGCAGTTTGGTGCGATGCAGGATGCAAAAAGATGGAGAAATAGAGAAGTGTTCTGGCTAACAGCATCAAACCCCTTTGCTGGTGTCCATGCACGTCCCCTTTTGCCACCCCCTCCTCTGTAACGTGCCCTCACCGTGCGCATGGGCCCGGACAATGCCATGTTTAAAAATAAAGCCAAAAATAAAAGGGTGAAAAGGCAGGAAAGAGAAGTTCCTGCACTGGCCGCCTCCTCCCCGTGTGCGGGGTCTGGGGCTGCCCCTGCCCAGCGACAGCACCGTGTCACCAGCGCGATCATGGTGACATTTCCCTCTCCCAATTCCAGGGAGCTGCTCACCGCCGGTGTAAAACACACACCGCGCTCCTGCAGGATCCATTCTCCTGGGGTCGGCTGGAACTTATTGTCCTTGTTGCCTCGGAACAAGGCAAAACTGACATCTGTAAGATTTGCTGTTAAATAATCCGAACCAGGAGCGGGACGGAGCCACGTGGAGAAATGGAAACGTTTGGGTGCCGTGGTAGAAAATCAGTAATCTAGATAGGAGGCGCTGATGCTTGCCCTTAGTTTGCCATTGATTGTGTCTCCTCACATTTAACTTCATCCTTTAAATACTGCGTATACTGGACGTTTCAAAATCAGCGCTCGCCTGCTAATCTTTCCCTGGTATAAATAATTTAAACATTAAATGGGAATAATCTCTGGATTTCCAGCTCTCTTTCTTTGCGTTTGCCTCCCGCTTTAGTGCTGCCACCGGTACTTCTTCCCCACCGACACGCATTCGCAGCGATGCCCGGACTGAGCTGTAAAACCATTTTTAAAAATTACGACTCAAATTCGTCGGGCACCCGAGGCAGTACGTTAAAAACCAGTTGAACCCGAGAAATATTTGGGCTGAAGACAAGCGTACGTGTTTCCCAGCCAGCGTCCTGCTCGCAGGTGGAAAAGCCGCTCGGACGCAGGCACAGAGCTCTCCCCGCATGAGCTGCTGATAAATCTAATCCTGGAGGATTGGAAATGAGGTAAAAGAAATTTTGATGAAAATTATGTACATGTACTTTGACAAGCTCATAAACACTGCAGCCATGATAAGTTTTCTTATTTTTTTTTTTTTTTTTAAGACCTGACACAACTGTATAAGCCCAAACTCTAATTTTTACAGCCCTGGGTTTGGAGATCTGTCATTGGGAGATATAATGGAAAGAATAATTGCTTGGTGGCTGCACAAACAGGAGATGTGTTGTCAGGCTGCAGTTTGGAGGCTACATCTGGCTTCGGAAATGATTGATGCTGTCTCTGTGTGTGATTTGGGAAACCATTTTTTTTTTTTTTTTTTTCCTTTTTCTTTTTTTCCCCGCTAACACGACCGCCATGCCGAACCTTCGCGCAGCCGCAGCAATTAAATCATTATTAATGAAAACTTCTTATTTATTCCTTTTGCATCTCGGCGGTGCGGCTAGGCAACCTCGCGGCGAAGGTAAGCATGTGATTTCAATTTGAAATTAAAAGTCATGTCTGAATAACAGAACAGCATTCTCATTTCCTAATACTCTGCTTTTTACTACTTTGCATTCAACTGTGAAAAGTCTTTTAAAACTCTGAACAGCAGTAAAACTTGAATGAATTTTTGACCCATTATTGCATAGCGGGTGCGCTTTCCAAGTTGGAGAGACTGCCAAGTTCTCCCCACCTAATATTTCCACTTTAATTGTGCCACTTGAGAAATTTACGTGCCTCAAAATATGGCATGAATCTTACGCTTATTGCAGTATCATTAGCAGCAACATTTAAGCAACATCTGTGTGCTATAGAACTAATTGAAGTAGCAGAAGTGGCAGCTGTAAATCCACAGGAAGATGGCAGTTTGCACCCAGCACTGCTGAGTTAGCGGGTAACTGTCAGCCTGTTCCCGCAATCTGCTCTCGAGGACTACGGAACAGGCACACAATGTCCAAAAAAATACAGCGAGGAGGCTAATGATCCTATTAACCACTTTGCTGCACCAATTTGGCTGTTTTTCCACTTTCCTTGTTGAATTTCATTATATATTTCACCGTTCCAGTAAAAAGTCCAGTACAAGATGTGTTCGCTTTTCAGCCTCTTACTTAAGGGAGTGCAGCTCCTTCTCGGTCAAATTAAGGCGCAAACGATTTTTTTTTTTCCTCCTTTTAAATTCCGTATATTTCTCTGTCTTTTCCATTGTTTAATTTTTCTTCATCACACACGCCTGGGTGAAAAAGAACTTTTACCAACTGTTAATGCTGGTATTTAAAGCAATGACATTTTCCTCCCTGGGATGTAACATTTTCAATAATCAATAAAGCTGGGGGGAGGAGGAGGGAAGGCTGAAGTCTTTTTTTAGGCGTGCGGGTTAAAACACATCTTCATCCGAGCCGGGGATGCTGCGCGCGTGGCCTGCAGCGCGCCAGCCCGGGCACCGCCGCTCATTTAACTAATTGGTGATTAGGAAAAGAGGAAGGTGGCCAAAGTAGCATGTCCTGGTAGGACCGCCTGTCCTGGGTTGAGCCACGCAGGACTGATTTCTCTTGAACGCTTGGGAAAACTGTACTTTTAGAAGACTCTGGTGTCTGAATTTGTGAAAATATTTACTTCACAGCCAGCTCTGGGGTGTGGGCTTCAAGGTCTCAGTGTTTTCGAGCTCCCCAGGTGCGGGAATGAGGAGAAGCGAGACCCGGGCACTTGACCCACGCTGGCCAACAGGATTATTTCATATGATGAACATCACATTCAATAGAAATTAGAAAGTTTGTTGAGAAGTTTTTTTTTCTCCTATGATGGGTGCCATCCTGAGCACTCCTTGCCCCGGTGCTGGAGCCCTGAGCCCTTCCCTTCCTCCCGAAGCCGCAGCGCTCGCAGGGTCCCACACTGGCTGTCCCTGCGGGGAGTGCACAGATTCCCATGATAGAATGGGCTGAGTATAGTCCTCGTATACTCTATATTGGTATCAGGATCAATATTGGTTCTTCAGTGTTATTAATATTAATTATCTAGTCTTATTCTATTAAATCTGTTCATATTTCAACCCCCACGTTTCCTTGTTTTTCCCTGATTCCCCTTCGTGGGGAGGGGGTCATCGGGTGAGAGAATAATTGTCTGAAGGACAATAAATTGTCGTGGGTTCCTCAAACCGCGAGACCACCCTAATCCAGGCACCGGGGTTCAGAGCCTCATGGAGCATCACCACTAGCTCCGTCTTCATTCGCTTCTTGGGGCGGGGGGAAAAAGCGGGTTTAGAAATCTTCCAATCCCCAAGTTGAGGTGGGGAGCATGATTAAACGTTAAATATAAATGCTTTGGTGTGAAGGCAGGGTTTCTGGAGCTCAGGCTCCCCCCGGCCGCCCAGCGCATCCCCCTGGTCCCCGCCGTGGCACAGCCCTCGCCGGAGTGCGTGTCCCGGTTGGAGGCGTGTTTGCCACCGGCCCAACTTCATTAGACACCCGGCACGTCCGCCCGGCCACCGTGGGACACGCCGGCAGCCGCCGGCATTTGTTGTCTTAATGCACCGGTACTCGGGGACTCAACTGATAAGGAAAAAACTGTTTGGAATCTGCTGAACTACACGCTTAGGGTGGCACGGACCCGCGCAATATTGAAAATCAATAGTCACGTGGCGGTTTAAAGGTTAGAGGTCTCCAGAATTAACTTTCTAGTACTAAATTACCAGCCCTTGGTTGGTTTTTTGTTGTTGTTGTTGTTGTTGTTTATTTATTTATTTATTTCCCATTTTGTAATGACTGGAGGGATGCATTGACTTTAAAGACGCATAGCTTGCACCTAGTTTGTGCTCGGAAAAAGCAGCAAAACCTTTTAATACTTGGTGTGATGATTTAAATATTAAGGTATTTCCCCTGAGCAAATTCAGGTGGAATGGGAAGACATACAGCAATGTCAAATACGGCAATGGAGCCGTGAGCATGATTAGTGGCCTGAAAATGAAAATACAGCTCTAGTCTTTTAACTCACATCCTCTACAGCGCCCGTGCTTGTACGACCTGTGATATTTAGATTAATGCATGTTTTATTTTTAACAACATTTAGAAAATGTAAAGTAAAGGTATTGTTTGAAATACTTATTCATTAGGAATGAACAAATAATATTCTCACAAATAAACTGAAGGTGTAGAGTGGAAGCCTGTGAAGACTCACGTGTTGCTTTTCACCCGTGAGCAGAGTGTGCTCCAAGGACGGCTCCGGCGTGTAGCTGCTCACACAGGGAAGCACCTTCACGGTGGGTCTTCAGCTCCTCTGCTTGCAGGTACTGCAAAAACCAAATCATTTCTTTATTTCAGTGAATAGGTTTCCTATTTAAATTTATTCCAACGTTTCCCTTCCCCTTGTTTTCATTCCCCTAGGTACCCTGGCAGCTTGCATTTCGACATCGAATATCTGCAAGCTGGGTTAGTCTTCATCAGGAGGGCCGACAGGGAGCCGGGTCCCAGCAGCCCACTGGAGCCAACGCCTTCGGGCGCTTGGCAAATACTCTGGGGGACAATCTGGTGGGTTGGTCATTGACCATCTGTGCATGACCCGGCTCTGGTGGCTCTGGTGGGGCCACCAGCAGCAGCGTCAGGGAGCTGGGGCTCCCCGGGATGCTTCACCCACCTCTCCAGGGGAGCACCCCGATGGGCAGGGGCAGCCTCGGGCTTTGGTCCCCGTCGCGCTGGATGTCCACCCTGGGTGACCGCCCTGAACAGAGATCTGAAGCAGCCACCGAGGCTTTGAAGTAGAAGGTTAAGGAGACGTGGCAGGAAAAAAAACTTCCAGGAATTTTAGATGCTGCTAAAGCTTTTTCTTTCTGGGTCACAGCCACTTCTCCAAAGCCTTATTTCTAGAAATTCTCAGCTGTTTTAAGATTTATTGACCGTGTGCAGCTTAAATTTGATTTTCTCGTATCTCAGTGTAAGCATGTATGGGTGCACCATCCCAGTCGGGAAGGGGCAGCCGGATGCTCGTCTTCCCGAGTCTCACCAGCTGGGCGCTGGGAGCGCGGGCTGCAGGACGGTGTCTCCGCCGTGGCCATCGTGGTTTGGTTTGCCAGGCACGGCCCTGCCCCGGCCACGGGTCGTGGGCAGTGCGGGGAACCCGGCGCAGCGAGCGGTGGCACGTGGGAAAGGACACACGCTGTTGGACCCACTGATCCATGAAACCCAGTGCCCACTTTCCAGAAGTGTTTGTGTGTGTTAAACATCATCGCCTCAACATACGCCGAAATAAAGTCCAAAATATGGGGAAAAGATCTGAGATACCCACTCAGGCCTAATTATTGAACTAAACAAAGCACCTCTACGAAAAACCCCTACAAATTGTAATATTTTGCCAAACGCCGAATCTCTTGTTTTAAAAATACATTGCGAACTTAACCTTTTCAGCTCAGGCATTTCCAGGCTCTCTGTGAATAAGGGCCAGATCCATCCCTGCCATCCACGCGTCCAACTTCTGCGTATCTTCAGGTGCCCTCCGCCTTCCACGGGCAGGAAGGCAGCAGCCACAGCACAGGGACACTCGCGAACTTCAGCCTGAGGGACACGTGGCATTTTGATAAACAAACTCGCAGAAGGATGAAGACCAAGTTGCAGCCAATAAAATAAAAACCTGCTGCTAAGCGTCTGTGTGGACACCGTCTCAGGCAATGCTTAAGCACGTACACAATTTTACCCCTGTGATGAGCCCTTCCCGCTTAATATGAGATTCGCGGACCCACAAGTTCATACATAAATGGGGTTATACCAAGGTATAAACCAGAAAAAAATCTTCCTCTGTTCATCTGAGATTTCTGCTATCACAAACTTTTGATTAGACAGTGTATATGTTATACTGCAGACGAAAGTTTCCAGTGGAGTTTTGCCTCAGTCACTGTATTTTTATAAACCCGCAGATTACCGATGTAACGGCACGGGCACAGGAAGAGCCAGCACCGTTGTGGGTGGTTTTTTGTGCAAAAAGGAGCTGGAATTTTAAAAACGTCATTTTAAAGCACAGCTTGAACTGACATTTTCTGGTTTGTACATAGGCAAAATAATCCTATAGAAATGTTAAGATTTGTTTTTTATAACCGTCACTCTTAACCGGCGCACAATTACCTTTGTGTTTAGTTCTATCAGCAATCTTATTAATTCCCATACTTCTTCTGGACCACGTTTGCACTACAGAAGTAATTTTAATTGAACATTTATTAAAACAAATGCTTTGTCAGGATATACCCACTCCATCTGGCTGCCCTGGACAGGCATTATTTCCTGGATGCGTCTGCTTTATACAACGTCTTCTCCCACAGCTCTCGCCGACTACCAGAGCTGATGATTAGATTGTTGGGGGTTTTGCTCAGCGGCGTTTTATGCCACAGCCCTTTCTGTCTCGCGGACATGAGCTTCCATGCGTCCTCTCCGCAGGACTCTTCCTCTTCTGCTGCACAGAATAGGGTTTATTCTGGAGGAAGATCGTTAGCCCACCAATCTGACAAAAGGCAGAGATCTTCTATAAATAACCCGCCTTGCAAGGCTGGATGGCCTCTATTTATTTTTTATTCCTTTTTTTTTTTTTTTTTTAATGTGCACGCTCACAATCACAGAGAGAAGAGTTTTGATAGGAAATAAAATACGAAGCAAGTTCCCAGCATTAAATTTCCACCCTGGAAAATAAGACAAGACGAGCCTTCCCCCTTTCTCCCTCCCCGCAGCCGTCACCTGCCGACAACCAGACCCTGGCCACTCCAAAGCTCTTTTTTTAGCACACTCGCTCACTTAGCAGCCAAACGTTATGTTTTATTGCTGGCATCACAAACAAACACAAAACAAACAGGAGACACGCAGCATTCAAAAAATGGCAGCATTGTGCAGTTAATCCTCTATTCACCCTCGTATCAAAGCACTTTTTTTGTTACTTTTGCTGTGATTCATCTTAATGAAAGCCACTGTTTTTACAGCATATCTCCTTCAACCCAAAACGGGTAGGCAGGCTTCTCTCCTCGGCCAGACCACGGGAGATTTAAAGCTGTTACTGCTCACAATGGGGGAAGTGGTGCTTTCTGAAACTTCAGAAGTGGCTCGATATTCACCAAACTGGTCGGGGCTTATTTACATCTCATCAAAAGCCAATATGGTCTCTATAATGGTAATTGCAAACTCTGCCTCACCCCCAACTTTTTAAATTTCTTTTCTGTGTGCTGGTCATTTTTCACTCTTTCTTTGACAGCCTTGAGCACATACTTCATTAGTATTTTTTGGGAGGTCCTTATGCTTTTTAGCGTTCTTGCTCGGTGTAAAAGTGCCTTGAGACAACCAGGAGCTCCCCGCAGCGTGGTGCGGTGCCTACAAATGCTTGTGTGAGGTGGAAGGACGACCCAAGGTTTTGTATTTCCAGCAGCACTGGGAGCAGTGGGCATTGCATGAGACGGGGGCTTTCCTCTTCCCGAGGGTAGCACATCTCCTCTCGCAGGAATATGATATTGCGACAATTTCCAAGGGCCTCTGACATCAAGAAATTGAAGTTCTCATGGCCTTCGTTGTGATATTCAAAGTAGGTCCACCACAGGGAATGGAGCAACCTGATCATTTTCTCATGTTGTTTTCTGGTTTTAGGGTTGCTTGTATTGATATGGCCCTTCCATAAGTGTGATGAAATATTTGGTACCAAAAGAATATTTTGCCTCAGCTCAATAGCTCTAAGCCAGCCACAGAGTCCCAGATACAGCTCAATGGCCGTGGCATCATGGAACTGCTTTGAAACCAACATATATACATTATTTGGGGATTCCAGAGAAGAGTAAAGAATAAGTAAAGATTGTACGTTTTTTTTTCCCTTCAGAAGTACCCTGACTTGCTAAGAGGCACTGCCCCAGGAGGGTCACTCCGCACTTTCCTTTCTTAAGGCTAGAACAGCAAAATTTTAGAAAGTTTTGGTGCGGGATATATCTAATCCCTACCTTTGCTTTAGCTGCAATTTCCACAGTCTTGGGTCAGACCTTTTCTTGATAGATGGATGGGTCTTCGAAAAATGAACATAAACACAAGGGCAGCCTGTAAATGAGGCTGCATTTCTTTGCAAGTGGAAAACCATAAAGTCATATTTAAAAGGAATTTCTTGAAAGCTTCAACCATGGCCAACTGATACCAGAACAGACGGCGCAGTGTAAGGACATGACGTCTCTGAAGGCTGAAGAAGCTTTCACGGGCTTTTAAACCTTTGCAGACGATTGGGCTGTTGCAGGTCCAAAAGCAGAAATGAAAACTGAGTAGCAGAGCACCTTGGCTAAACCCCAGAGGTCACAGTCCCCAGTGGACACTTCCCATTGCTTTCAAACACTTAGCTCAAACCCAGAGAGAACCGCGCGCAGAAGATGACTTGGATAAAGGAAATGTTGGGATGATGGGTGATGTGAAGGAAGATGTGATATTTGTCTTACAAAAAGAAATTATTGTGGTGGATACCTTGCACAGACATCATCCATACCTAGGGATTCAACAGGGACCAGAATTAACTTCCAGGAACTTGGAGGTAAGATCACAGCGTAAGCTTGGAGTAGTTTGATATTCCAGGATGACATATGTATCCCTAACAACTGACCTCTGAGCATATTGCTCATACATCATTTTGCAAAGCATTTGAGATGCAATATTTCTACAAGGATTTAATTTGAAAATGATGGAATAATCTTAATTTAACAGAATGTCTTCATTCATGGACGGTGCATGGAGTCGAATCAACAAACAGTCGATGTATTTGGTTTATTGACTTCTGTTGTCAGGCAGTGAAGACTATGACTCACAGGCACTTAGCACACACTGCATTTTTTCTTCTTCTGAAAGCTTTTCTGCAAAATATGGTCAGAGTTGCTCCCTGTCCAAGGAGGTAATGAATTCACTATAAAAACCTGACATTAATTATTCTTCTGACTGTGATAGCCATAACGAGACCTAGTTTTTCTCAAAGAAGTGTAGATAAACATGACTTTAAAATTACATTTTCCTAAATAACAGATAGATATATTTGCTGGTTATCAAGTTACAAAAATGACTTTTGAGGGAAGGTGATGGTAAGACAGGTTGAGATACAGAGGGGGCTGGTTTTTGAGCTCGAGGACATTCAGAACTGCAACTGGGGCTCAGGGCCATCGCTGGTTTTGGTTCACAAGGTGCATATTAAGCTTCAAGTGGGACCCACGTCCTCGCCCAGCTTCTCTGCAGAGGAATGGGGTAGAACAAGGGGGCTCAGAGCCTGACCTGACCACGTCCCCATCTCTCCCAGCCCCACGGGGCCATACCAGCCTGACCTGGCTCCTGGGACCCTCTTCTGAAAGGTGCCACCACAGCATACAAAGGACCTACCTTGAGTTTTGCTGCCTGGCTCAGCGGTGGCAGCAGATCAGTGGAGATTTGCCCAGGAGCCTCTAAGGCACAGGCAGATAATCCACAGTCAAACGCTTTGGCTCCAGCACCAGACACTGGAGTTTGGAGATACCTGTTGCAGAGTACAACAAACCAAAGGGGTTTTATGGTTGACGATGCAATACGGATTCACAGAATCATAGAATTGTCTAGGTTGGAAGGGACCTTTCAGATCATCTAGTCCAACCACCAAAAAATAAAGTTGGGCAAAAAATTACATGCAATTTCAGCCTGTGTATGGCAAACACCTCGAATCACAAAATCTGCTTACCTTATGAACAGAAAAGGCTTCCTGCTAAAAAGGTGAGGCAGAAATTTAAAAGGTAACTTACAATGAAAGTCAAGTTGTGGAGGAAAAAAAAAAAAGAATCCAAGAGGCAACCCTGAGGGGAGGAGGGAGCACAGCAGTGTGACCATCAGGTACCCAGGTGTCAAGAACAGCTGATCTGCCCTTCATAATTAAAGACAGAGACTCGAAAAAAATCTCAAGGAACCAGGAGATGCCGGAAAAACTTCAGTGGAGCAGGAGCCTTTCGCTCAGACAATGGGAAATGAGGAGGAGAGGAGTCAGTACGAGGCGGTTCAGAGCGGGGACATCTCTCCTGAGCTGACAAAACTTCCCGGGCTCTGCGCTCGACCTGTGATTAATCGCACAGACACACAAAGCACCGGCTGCGACCGGGAGCCATCCTCCTAATGCATGTCACAAACTTCATAATTCCACTTGGAACGAGACAACAGCAAGTTAAATTCCTGGATCACTGTCACCATGTCACTTACAGAAGAAGTTGCACCGGGGAACAGTTGGCTATTGGAGTAATTTGAATGGAAATGTCAGTTTTCACAACCTATGATTTGAGGTAAGTGCCCTGCCATTATACAGCAGCTCTGGCAGGCAGCCGGGGCTGAGTGCGCGCCGCCACCTCCTCTCGGCAAAGGCATCGTGTCCCCGCTCCCACCCAGCCTCCCGCAACCCACCCTACCCAAAAATTCACATTTCCTTCCCCGAAACACCCGTCGTGACCCCACAGCTCACACGGACGAAAGCTCACTGTGTCTTCCCGTGTCCTGGCCTGACTTCAATTCTAATCCCGTATTCTGTGCAAAGGTATGTATGTGCCTCAAAACCATACAGAAACAGGGAGCTGCTTCTGAATAAATCGATTAATCGAGATTCACATTGACCCCTGGGCAGGTTTCGTCTGACTAAGGACTTCAGAATGTGGTCAATATGTCTTACTGTTAAATACTTGCAGAAGTTGCTACATAAGGTTGTACACGTCTTACACACATCTGTGACAGATTCAGTCGATTCCCTGCGCTGTATGGGGAAAAAAATACTTGCTGTGCAGAAGCTCCACAGTTTTGTCTAGTACCTGCCCTTCAGCAACACCTTTATATATGTTTTATATATATGTATATATATCTTTATTCAGATATTTTGGTATTTGAAAGGCAATGCACCCAGCGCCCAACTTGTGCGCTGATTTGCCTGGACTGATTCAGAAGGAAGTAAGAGTTAAGTCAGCCTAGCTATCAAGCCGAGGAGCTCTCAAATGTTTAACTTCAAATCAGCCGCACATCAAATCAAACCATATTGACTTAGAGGCATCCAAACACAGCATCCCCCCAGTTTAACTAAATCACAGCCTTCGTGAAACCAGCCTGCACAGGGCAGGATTGCCCAGCCCGATGCCACGCAGGGAAAGTAGTCCTACATCTGCAATTTGAAAAAAAAAAAAAAGGAGAAATAATCGACCGGAGAGATCTTCTCTTGCCTCGGGGTGAGTTTGCTGAGCCCTGGGAGCTGGGCTTGCCCGAGCTCTGGTACTGGGAACTGGAATGGGGTAAGTGTCTTTTGTGGATTTCTCCTCCTCGGACGAGCAGGTTGCCCGATTTTACAAGAAATAGAAGATCTTGTTGTTCAAAAGAAGAGATGTGACAGCAGGATATTTGGACTTCACTATTCTCTATACACAGGGGATGATAAAGAAACTGTTATGCTGTTTATACATTGCCCACGGTGCCACTGACGTTGGGCTATCTTCAGGCAAAGTGAAGCACAGTTACTACTATTATTTTTACTTTGAAAGGAGTGGCTTACTGAGTCAGTAAATACGTTTTTTTTTTTTTCTTTTTATGCCAAACATAAATATGGTGGGAGAAAAATGCTCCTACAAAATGGGAAGCGGAAGACACGGAAAACAAGCCAAATTTGGATTTTTGCCTGCAGGATAATTGACAAACCAAGAAGCTTTCCTGGCTTCAAAACAGCTGCGTAGATCACAGGTGGCTGTTTTTTTAAAGGGTGAAAAGCAAAGCTATCTCTTTTTACGGTATCCTTTTCCGGCATCCTACTCCGTCGCAGCCACCAGGCTTTTATGCGCGCCCAGGCAGAGGAGGCTGGATCCTGTTGCAACACTCTGTTGGACTATAAACCAATGATATTTGCTTTACCTGTGCACTATCTTCCATGGAACAAAACAACATTTACATCTGGGATCAATTTGCTTGAAATTAAAGTGCAGCTGCTATATCTCTTCTGCATCAAAAGTATAGTGTTAAGGCTATAACGTACAGACAGTTACACATTACTTTGCATTGTAATATTTAGATTTGTGTCATTTTCCATCTGAAGTAAAAAGCATCTTTAAATAAATGAGTGATCTTACACTACATATTTTATGGGCTGTGTACTCAGCAAGATATATCTACATTTGCAATGTGCACATACTCATCTCCAATTTCAAACTACGTATTTAGACCTTGAATTTTAATGCTTAAATGAAAATGCAGTGTAGGAATAATTTGGACTGTACGCTCAGAAAAGTTCTGCTGTGTTTGTACAAGGGGGTTAGGCGAGTTTCGTGGTGCTCTCAGGTAAAATTGGAGCTTTTCCAGTTCATTACGGCAGCTCCCGCCCCCCTCCCTCCCCGGTGCTCTCTCTCCGTGACCCCCCCTTTAAAGCCCTTTGCTGGGGAGGGTCCCGCTGGCACCTCACCAGCAGCCCGAGGGCTGCAGCACGCGTATGACCCTTAGAAACAGACGAACGCACAGGGCGTCTGTTATTTACATCTAAGTCACCGCAAACGCATCCAAAGAGAGACCGTGAGTTTGGTATGGGTGAAGGAGGGACTGCAGCGACGGACTGCTGCTGTGCCAGGTGGGACCAGGCTTTGGAGCATGGCCCTGAGGTTACCTCCTGCTGTTGCCTCTTCTGGACGTGTGTCACCCGGTGCCCGCGCCGATGGACTCACCACGCAGCACTCTGCAGCACCCCAACAGATGACTCGGCAGGAGACAGCGGTATCTACTACCTTATCACCCCAAACAACGTCCTCCGGCTGCAGGTTGTGCATTCATCTCTGCACCACGTGGCCATGGACAGGAACCACTTCTACCTGCTCATCCAGAGCAGCGATCTGTGTCAAGTTTTGCTCGTTGTCATCAGAAGCTTCCACCTCCAGTGGTGTCCTGCCGTGCTGCTGGTGCCTTGGGACCTCCAGCGATGGGTAAAGAACTTGCACAGGGTCCATGAGGGTGTTCACCACGGGGACAGAGCCTACAGTGAACGAGCAGATAGGACATTTCCTATTATTGTTTGATATTACTTATCCACACATGAAGGCCCACATTTGTTGGATTTAAACGGCAAAAGGCAGCCAGTAACGCACAACTACAATGTGCCATTTTCTGAAGTCTGGGGACAATTTGACTTTGAGGTTTCTAGCCAGTTTTACCCAACACTGCTGCCTCTTAGCATGTAAGTCTCTATATTTTAATTCCTCCCCAGATCACCAAATTCAAGTCTGATTGATTGCTGACAATCAAATATTGCAGTTGTCAGAGATGTAGGAAATGTAATGCCCTCCAACCCCCATAAATGAGCAATCATCTGAAAAAAGTTTTTGGTGCTCTCCAAGAATTCTGGGGGCTTTTCCCCAGGGTCCTTCTGTACCCCCAGATGGCAAGAGGCATTCAAAAATAATATTTCCTTCTGAAACCAATGCTATTAACCTGCTTTTGCTTTCCAAAAGAAAAAAACACGAGGTATGTGACACTGGAAAGAGGACTGGAACCTGAATTTTCATAGTGTTTTCCCCTATATTCCCAAACAGAATTTTTCAAATTTTCCCGAGAAAATGGTCTCTGTGGTTTAAAAAGCACGTCTAACTCCACAGTTCTCGTGTTGTGTTACTGCCAATGGCAAGAACCAATTTAAGAGAAAGCCCAAGAAAACAACTGTCCAGGATAACAGCTACAGAGCACAGCGCAGGGCAATTCAGCGACATCAGCATCAGTGGTTATGTAGGTCATTTCAAATACGGAGCGTTCTATCTTAAAGCACAGCGCGCTGGTTGAAACGAAACATGGAAGTGCAACCTTTTCAAGCTATCATTTCCTCCCAGGAGCTGCGATATTTTGTGTTTTGGTGAAGATGAATCAGACTTTTTTTATTTGCAACAGTCATAGATACGCTGCCACCTCCGTTGTGCGCTGCTCAAACTAGCGGCACAGGAACCCCAGCAGATAAAACGCTGTAGGACCTCAACAGCAACTGCTCCAGCTCTGGCAAAAAAGGCACTTTTCCAGCACAATCCTGCAGTAGTTGACATAAGGACGTAAGACTGTGAAAGAGAGGATGCTGCTCATCTAAAAAAGTCCGATTATGTACCTGGACTTTATCCACTGCCTGGAGAAGAGAGACAACCAATTAGTCCAACACAGCTTCTGTGCCATACCCAGGTTGGGAAACAGATTGAAGGGGTCAAAAAATTCAGAAGGCTCCACATGATCTGACATTTGCCTTGTCACAATTTTCTTGACAACCAGAAGGTTGGAGACAGTTCGCTGGTCATCAGGAGCGGCGGCACGAGAAGACTGATTACCGAGCTGGGGACAAGAAAGCGGTCAATTAACGGTCTGCTCGTTCTCAAAACAGTGATGTCTTCAGTAACTCGGGATGGCTTTAGTCTGCTTGTTTTAGAGGACAAACGTGCTGTAAAATAGTTGTTGGAGTACGTAAACATTTCTTGAGTTTGCAGCTTCCTGAGCTTCTGTGGCTGCAGAGGTGATCTCCAATTCAAGCGATATTCGGAGGTTCAAACTTCATTCCAGTGCCGTCCCTTCTGCGCTTGATCGCATTTGCACAGTAATCTCCGCTGCAAAATGCATCGGCGGCGGCTGAAGTGACTTTCATGAACAATAAACTGGTTTCATTTCAACTTTTTGCTTTTACTTCCCAGTTTGATTTTGGCCACGTTAAATACAGCTCTTTGCAGAATTAATTCTTTGTGTGGGAAGTTCCTCAGGCCGTGATATGGGAGTGGACACTCGCCTTCCCTCGCTCGTAGGGTGGCGTTAGCGTGAGGTCTGTACCCGGTGCTGGTATTAGCCCCGTGCTGACCCCTTTGCCTTCAGCTATTTTGGGTATCTGTCCCATTTTTTTGGTGCCTGCTGTCTACTGCAAGGAGAAATCTATGCGACCTACTGACGTCATTTTATAAATAAAAATCAGAATAGTTTTACATTTGTCCCCAGTATTCTGTGGTGTAATCCCGTCCCTACGCTGCTCATCCATCACAGCTGCTGCAAGGGGCTGGGGCTCATCCTTCTCATTTGCCCAGACCTATTGCAGGGGTCACAGAGAAAATAAAAAGGCCGATACCCCAAGGGCAGGAATTGTGTGTCTATCAAAAATTGGACATTTTGATAGGTAGAGGTTGAGATCCTCTCTTACCAACCCACTTCTACTGCTCCTGCTCCAAATTGCAGGTGTGCCTTGTGCCTCCTGAAGTGGCTGGATAGAATCATAGAATGGTTTGGGTGGGAAGGGACCTCAAAGCCCACCCAGTGCCACCCCCTGCCCTGGGCAGGGACACCTCCCACCAGCCCAGGTTGCTCCAGGCCCCGTCCAACCTGGCCTTGAACCCCTCCAGGGATGGGGCAGCCACAGCTGTTCTGGGCACCCTGGGCCAGTGCCCAGTATCTCCGCTTTGTGAACAGTGATCCGCTGAGCGTGACGTTTAGGATGATGCTATTTGGATAAATGTTTAAAAAACCCACTCCAGCCCAAATAAACCCTCCCATTGGTGGAAATCCAGCATCAGTTGGATGTTTGGTCACAGCTTCTCACAAAGAGGGGTCCCAACACACGTGGTCTTCTCCCTCCAAACTAATTTCTATGAAATAAGGCTGTTTCAGAAAGCCTTTCAAAGCGACGCAACAGCTCTAGCAGCTGGGCCCAAGGGGCTGTGTTAAGGACAACTTTCTGCAGGTTCTAGGTAAAACAGGGAGCGTTTTCTCTCTCTTTCCTTCGCGCGCAGTCCTGACCTCGCCGGGTCCTTGCCGGGGCTGCTGAGGGCGAGCGCCGGGACCGCCGCGGGACGTGCTCTCTCCCGTTTTCCTGCGAATTACGGCGGTGGGCTGCCGGATCACCTCTCCTCCGCTCCCCCTCGCTCCTCCGCCCGCAGCACGGGCTCCCCGCGACCCGGGGGGGCACCGGGACACAAACCCCATCAAAGGGGAGAGCGGGGACGGGGGCAGCAGGCTGCTTTCCAGCCGTCCCAGCTGAGTACTCAGGCATCATCCATGTTCCGGCTGGAGAACACCAAGTTTGTTATCACATCGTTATAACTCCGTGTGTAAATAACGCTTCGGTACAAGAGCTCACACCGCAATGTTCTATCAGCTCTTACAAACCTCGGAATCTCTTGAGGGCTCTACCTAGAGAAATACCAGGGCAGTCACACTTTGGGTAAAGTGCCACCCCAGGTCTCTTACGAGAAGATTATCTATAACAAAAAAGATAAAACGGTTTCGTGATTAGATTTTGTTTGTGAGTGTTTTGTTCAGAAAGGACAAAGGTATTTTTTTTGCTGAGCATTATGAAGAAATCATTTCACTGTACCACTTATGTTAACTACTGGAAGACCTCTGCTTGCCCATTGCTCCCTAAAATTAAACCTGCATTTGGGCATCACGCTGATGGTAGTGCCAAAAGCATATAAAACGTTTTTGGTGAATAAAAGCAGCAATAGGGACCATGTTCGAGGCTTACATTTCTAAAAATTCTGGGCCATAATCAACGTTGAACTTCCTAGGAGAGCCGAGCCATCGTAACAAAGTCAGTAAATACAAGCAGGAATTTTTCAAAACATCCCAGTGTGCACCACTGGAAATGCAATGGGTTTTCCTTCTGCTTGCCAGAGTTTTAGAGATTTAAGTCAAGTCTGGAGCAAAACCCGCTCAGGATTCCCGCTGCCGGTGTCCTGCCCTCGTTCTGTGGCTGTGCCGAGGGCTCGGCGGAGCCGGGGGCGACGCCGGGGACACATCAGAGAGTGGCTCCGATGGCCCATGTGGAGCTGAGACGCGAGTTTCTATGTGGAATTATGTCACCTGGGCCTTCGGTGGAAAGGGAATATTACATCACGGCAAGGTTGCTCTTCCTTAGATAAAAGGGTTGCAGCCGTTTTTCCCGGTAACCACCATCACTTCTGCACTTGGGGTTGCGCCGAGGGTTATTTTAATTAAACACCGCCTCTCTCAGCCCGTCTGACCCCGGTGGGTGCCTAACGGGGGTTACCCCCACCCTCGGGGGCTGCCTGGGGCCGGGCTGGGCAGAGACCCCGCGCCGGGCCGACCCTCGTCTTCCTCCCACGTGGAGCCCATGCTGACTAAGCCAGCAAGAGCTCGGCTTATTGAGCTCCGCTTACTGCACCTACATGAAATCTGCAGCAATAATTTCAGCAAAAGAAGAGCAATGTCACATCAAAGAACAAACCCTAGGTAATGCCAGCACGGGTCTGGATCGATGGGCTCCATGTGCCACCACGGCACCTCGCAGCATCCGTGGCCGGGGCGGAGGTGATGGACCAGCCTCCGCTTTCCTGCAGGTTGGATGAGGCTTGGTTGAGGAGAAGAGCCCAGGAGTCGTCCCCCAACGCTCCTCGCAGCCCTCTGCCGCGCTCAAGGACTACTCACTGCAGCAAATAAAAAGCCCTGTTTAAAATAACTAAATAAGGCACTTGAAGAGGTTTTAAAAATTGATAACTAAACGTAGCGTACGGGATCAATCTTGATTGCTGCCCAGGTGGTATTTTTGTCTTCTGGCTTTTTTCAACAAAGAAAACCCAACGCCCCAACCCGGCCATTAATGAGAAACGGTAAAGGCTTGTTAACAGCATCCTTTCATCAACCCAAGGTGCTGCCAGCGCCTCGCACGCGTGTCAATTTTCACCTTGCGGTCCGGCTCCCGCATCCCGCCCCGCCGGCCGCCGCTGATGGAGCCCAGACCCATCGCCCGCCGCTGCCGGCTCCGGGCAGCTCCTCCGGCCCCCGGCACCTCCTCCGGTCCCTGGCGGCTCCTCTGGCCCCCAGCCCCGCTTTCGGCTGCCACCCGCACGTTACTTCACACGGGCCGAGGGCTGGTCTGGATCAGGCTTGTGGGGGGGGAGAACCCTCTCCATCACCGCATCCACCCCCGGACTGGGAAGGAGTGAAGTGGAGGTGGCTTCCCTCCATCAGCCGACAGTCTGCAGTGATGGGGCCAAGGGTGCCCCCTCCTCACCCGCCCCGTGATAATAATCTGCGGAGAAAAAAATAGGTTTTGAACACTGGAGAAAAAAATCTTAAAAAAATCGGATTCGCTCCTCGCTAAAAATGGCGCGCAACAAAAATAGTGATATTGAAAGCCAATCATCTGGAAATCCCAGATTTAAGGACAGGGAGAGATTAAAGGTTTTGCTAGGGCAGGTCTTCCGGGGGGGGTGGGGTGCGGTGGGGTGGGGCGGAAAGAAAAAAGAGAAAAAAACAAGAAAAAAACTGGGAAAAATGCTCCTTTTCCAAGGCACAAATTAAGCGTATTTATTTGTTAGTCATACCCTACGCGTGCTATTTGAAGCAAAAATAGCACCGAGCCCTTTGACAAGCTGTATTTGCACATCAATGTAACTGAAATATCCTGTCCGCTTTAATGGCAAGTGAGGGCACTGTCAGTAATATTTTCCATTGTTTTCCAAGCCGGCCGCAGCAGCACGGAGCGGAGGGTACAGCCGCTCCACCAGGGCAGGGCAGTTGGGGAGAGAAGCCTGGGAACGGGATTTCTATTCATTTTCTGTAGGAATATAAAAGGAATTACAATTAAATCTGTAAATGCAATTCTTTGAGGATTTTTACATTCCTGTAAGATTCTTACTGAGAAATTACTCTTGAAATAGTACATAAATCTTACAGGAGTCCCCTTGGATTACTGCGCTTTAAGTTTTTAAGCAATCTTCCTATAGGTTTATTCTTTTATTGCATTTCCTTAAAGAAGCAGATCTTCAGCACCACCTTTCACAGTAAATAAACATTTTAATACCAAGCGTATCTCTTGGATCTGGCTGCAGCGCCTACCACAAATACTCTAATTTTAAGATTTGGTGAAACACCGGGGGAAAATTATTAAATGTAATAATCTGTGATATTTCTAGAAGAAATAACGATGGGTGGCGTTAACAGAAACAGTAGTTTGAAATTACTGCTCCTTGCCTATAACTTAATATCACTTGGAAATGGTCCTACCAACTGCGTCACCGTCCCTTATTCGACTGATACAGCACATATCAAGTGCCACTTAAAAAGTGCCTGGCGCTTGAGAACCGCTTAGAAAAATTAAAGGGAAACTTTATGGCCCAAATCTTTCTCGCCCTGATCAGATGACGAATTCCTCTAATTCCAAACGAAGCGGTTGCATGAGAGAAGAAAATTTGGGCGCATATCTAAAAATGTCCCCAGCACGACAATGAATCGGTTTTCTGTTTAAGATGCTTCCAGTATGAGCTCATTACGTTGCAAACTCTGCCTGCATGAAAGTGATCTGTAACAATCCCTGAGCCTGGGGCCCTTTTCCATTTGCTATTGATACATGGGATGTAATCTGCATTTTTTCATTCCGGTGTGAAACAGTACGACCAGTGTAGCTGCAATTCTGCTGTAAATCTGATGCAGGAAATACAGCACAGTCCTGCGAAAATATTTCTGTTGGCTTTAGACCCGCTGCAGAGCCTGGTTTGTATGGGAAAAAAAAAAAAAAAAAAGAGGGGGGAGGAAGAGAATGACCCACTGCAAAATCCAGTTTCTTCCACGGTCAAGGGCATCTATTTCATTTATAAATGTAGTTCCGCCAAAACAAATATTATTTTTGAATCTTTCATTATCTTGGTCTCTGGAAATGGGCTGGAGCAGCATGTGTGGGCATTAGCCGCTGCCCGGCCAGCTGTCGTGCCTGGCTGCGCCCCGGCTCAATGTCAGACCTTCAAAGCGCGGCGAGGCCGAGCCCGGGGAAACTCGATAGCGCCGAGGAACCCAATTCCGGGCAAAAAAGCACCGAGCTGTCTTCTGCCAGTGGGTTTTTTTCTTTTTTTTTCTTTTTTGCTTTCTTTTTCTTTCTTTTTTCTTTCTTTATTCCTTTTTCTTTTTCTTTTATTCTTCTTCTTTTTTTTTTCTTTTATCTATATAGACAGATACTGGGACGCCTGCATTTTCACACCTCCTCTGCGAGCGGTGTCTCCCCAGGTCCCCGCCGGCGGGCAGGGGACGGGGCCCCGGCGGCGGAGAGGGACAAACCCAACCGGAGCCCTCCGGTTTCTGGGCGTTATTTTATTTTCTATGTAATTTCTTTTAGAGAAAAGATTGTTGTTAATTGCTGCTGGTGCGAGAGCGGGTCCTGGCAACGGCGGAGCCCCGTCCCCTGCGCCGGGGCGCCCTCTGTCGGGCAGCGCGGGCACCGCTGCCTCTCCCTGCCCGTCCCTGCCTGCCCCATCCCTGCCTGTTTCCCTGTCTATCCCTGCCTGCCCCATCCCTGCCTGTTTCCCTGTCTATCCCTGCCTGCCCCATCCCTGCCTGTTTCCCTGTCTATCCCTGCCTGCCCCATCCCTGCCTGTTTCCCTGTCTATCCCTGCCTGCCCCATCCCTGCCTGTTTCCCTGTCTATCCCTGCCTGCCCCATCCCTGCCTGTTTCCCTGTCTATCCCTGCCTGCCCCATCCCTGCCTGTTTCCCTGTCTATCCCTGCCTGCCCCATCCCTGCCTGTTTCCCTGTCTATCCCTGCCTGCCCCATCCCTGCCTGTTTCCCTGTCTATCCCTGCCTGCCCCATCCCTGCCTGTTTCCCTGTCTATCCCTGCCTGCCCCATCCCTGCCTGTTTCCCTGTCTATCCCTGCCTGCCCCATCCCTGCCTGTTTCCCTGTCTATCCCTGCCTGCCCCATCCCTGCCCCATCCCTGCCTCTCCCTGCCCGCCCCATCCCTGCCCCTGCCCATCGGGTGCCCTCCACCCCCGCTGCAGAAACTCAGGGCCAGACCAGGATTTGGTGGAAAAGCAGGCGTTTGCCTTGGAAAAGCGTCACCGCCCAGAACCCCACGCTCAGCGTCACCCTACCTGAGACAACAGAGACACAGCCCTGAGAACGCAAATGCCTGCAGAAAAACAGCAAGGGATGTAAATGGGAGAAAGGTTAAAGTTTACGTTTGCTACCGTGTTCTTTTGTTGGTGGCATGTATTATAAAAAAAAAATAAAATACACCCAAACTGTACATATTATAAGGCTATATTTTTATCTCGGGGTTCTGGTGACACGTACAAACCACTTGAGCTTTGCTTTCGTGGTTTATATTGCCACCAGAAACCCTTGATAAAAATACAGCTTTATATTGTACAGTTGGGTATAGTTTATTTTCTCCATATATCATATACTGTGTTTTATTTATAAACATACACAAAGACACTTGTACATGCAAAGCAGTTTTTTTATTGAAGTAATTCTGAGATATCAATAATGCTATATTAACTAACGCATCGTAACACAATAATTTCTCGGTTAGCCACGGCCTTTCTAAAGAGACATCTATGAAAATATGATAAAACACATAAAAAAATCAGTATTTCCATGTTACAATTTACGATTCCCATACTGAAAATTTCAGCTCCTGGTGGCTTGCACTTGCAGAGAACCCTCCTTAAACCACCTCCAAACTTGTCTTTAATATCTCTTCAACACTCGAATCCTTTCTACGGAGGGGCTACGGGAAATAAAGCTTCGCCTAACAGAGAAACGCAAAAAGTCTAAAGGAAAAAGAAAATAATCAAAGGACGAAAGGAAATGTGCTGCTGATAAAAAGGCAACTACGGTGAGCTTGTCAATATTTCGCCCAAGTCGCGCTAATCAAACTGCTTATTTAAAATACAGTTTTTATACAATTTGCCAGCAGCTTCTCTTGACCGCTTTTCGCACCACTCACAGGGGCAAAAAATTTGATTCCCATCTTTTGGAATCCGAAAAGAAAAGCCGGGAAGAAGCAGCTGAACAGCCGCTGGCTTTCGCATCCTTCCCGGTGCGCTCCGTCACCTCCCGTTGGGGTAAATCCCGGCTCGGCGGGGCAGGGACGAGCATTCGCCACCCCCTTACCCCTGCCTTAATGGACATTAAAAATAGAACAAAACAGGACTGGGGATGGGAACAAAAATCCATGCACAACAGGCCTGGACGGCTGTAGTCATTCTGCTGTAAAATGTAAAAACAAGAAAGGGCAGACGAGCTGCATCCCCCAGGACGCATCCCGCTTTTTTAATATAGTGGTGCCACCACACATTTCACTTCGGATGTTGCATTATATTTCTGTGTCACTCAAATATTTACCATTTTCCTGAATTCTGCTGGGTGCTCAGAGAGCTTGTTACAAGCCAAGTGGCGGTGGCTGTGTGTCTGGGCTGGTTAGCAGCCGTGGCTGAGCCGCATCAATATGCTAACTTCTCTTTCTGGAGCTTCTCGTGCGACAAAAGCCACTCTTTCATAAGGTTTCCTCCTCCGTAGTGGCCACTCCGCCCGCTGCTGCAAATCACCCTGTGGCACGGGATTATAATCGGGATCTGCAAAACACACAAAAATAAGGAAGGGAGCAAAGGCCGAGGGAAGACGCCCATAACTCCACCGCTGAACCAGGAGCTGTCGGCCGCCGGGACAAGAGGGACAGGGATGGAAGGAGCCACGTCGAAGACCATCCCGGCGGAGTGTTGGCCATGGCCAAGGACAGGGCAGTGGTGCCACCAGGGCCATTCCCGTCTGCAACGGTGCTGAGCACTGGGAAGACCAACCCAGTTCTTAGGAAAAAATTAAGTATGGACAGAAATTTTAATACGTAAAAATGATGTGAAGTCTTAAAAGTGTAACACCCATAGGACGTGGAGTGTTGGTGGATGAGAAGCTCAACACGCCCCAGCAATGTGCTCTCGCTGCCCAGAACCCCCCCGCAGCCTGGGCTCATCCCCAGCAGCGTGGGCAGCAGGGCCAGGGGGGGATTCTGCCCCTCTGCTCCGCTCGGTGAGACCCCCCTGCGGGGCTGCCTCCAGCGCTGGGGCACCAACAGCAGAAGGACACGGGGCTGTTGGAGCGGGGCCAGAGGAGGCCCCGGAGATGCTGGGAGGGCTGGAGCCCCTCTGCTGTGAGGACAGGCTGAGAGAGCTGGGGGGGTTCAGCCTGGAGAAGAGAAGGCTCCGGGGAGACCTTCCAGCCCCTGCCAGTCCCTCGAGGGGCTCCAGGAGAGATGGGGGGGGACTCTGGGTCAGGGAGGGGAGCCACGGGACGAGGGGGAAGGGTTTTAAACTGCAAGAGGGGAGATTTAGGTGAGATCTGAGGAAGCAATCTGAGGAAGCAAAGCCGCATCCCTGGAGGGGTTCAAGGCCAGGTTGGATGGGGCTTGGAGCAACCTGGGCTGGTGGGAGGTGTCCCTGCCCAGGGCAGGGGGGGAACTGGGTGGGCTTTAAGGTCCCTTCCCACCCAAACCATTCTGTGATTCTCTGTATAAAACCCCATACACAACCCTCCCTATATAAAATCTCTGCAAGCAGCAGATGTTCCTGCCCTCTCCAGCAGCCCGGGATGGATGACGAGGCCCCGCAGAGCCCAGAGACACAGAAGGACGGACCACCATTAATCATCATCCCAGGATTAGGCGAGGTCGCATTCCTGGAGAAAACCAGAGCACCAAGAAGAAGCGCTTGTAGGAAGGAGCTTCCCGAGCCCCGCTCCCCCGGCAGACTCTCCTCCTCTCCCCACAGCACCTCTCCGCGCGCCGCTGAAAAATCCTAGAGAAGAACAAGGCGCTATTTATTATTTAACAGCGAGTCAATCCAAAACGGGTTGTGAATTTTTAAAACCTACAACAGGAGCGATTTAATTCACACCTAACCAATTTAAGAACTTTTTTTTTTTTTTTCCTCATGCCTTCTACTTTGTATCATTTATAGCCAAATGTCACGGATTCTGAAAAATCAATGCAAGAAGTTACATAATAGACTGATAATGTAGAGAAGTACATAAACGCGGGGTGTTTTTTTATTTTTTTTATTACAGGTGATTATCATAGTTGAAGTACACACCATAAAAAATGCAATACATCATCTCTAATCACGCCGTATGTGTTTCGGTGACTGCATAGTAATTCGATTGCAATGATAGAGCTGTGAAAACAATAACTCACTAAAAAGTGCAGTTTTCACAAATTTGGGTATTTTAAGTCAGAGGGTATAATTTATTTAAATATAGACACGCAGACAAATTAAGTACTTTACACTGACTTATTTTAATCCCATTAATAGTTCTTTCAGTACCGTTCCAGCTGTGCCTGGGACACAGAGACCCCAAAGTGAATGGACGGCTACTGGCCAGACCTTTGTAAACTCGGGTTTTTGGGGAGGATTCTTTTGTTTTCGTCAGGTAATTTCAATAGTTGACATTTAAAATCTCGGCCTCAGCCCACAGGCTATCACATTAAACGGGAATACACATAGGTGCTTATTGTTAGTCAAGGTTTAATAAAAAACGCTTCTAATAGCTCCTTTATTTGGAGTTGGCGATGCCACAAGTGAATTACGCACCCGTGACAACTCCAGTGAGTACCAATAAAATCCTTCCTCCGTCCCGTGCCACCCCGCGCTTGCTTCACGACTTCTTTAAAGAAGTTGGGTTTTTGCAAGCGTTTTTCTGTTTTGGGATTTCTCCGTCTTTCCAATCCACACGCACGGGTTACTGCAGGCAGATTTTCTTGAGTGACAAAGCCGTAACAAGCCATAATAATACGTTATAAGAAATCTCCAATGTTAATTTGCAATTTTTAAATATATATACAGTAAATCAGGATATTTTGACGGTAAGGCTATAAATCTCGCTATGGACAGGGCCAAACCCTCTTCCTGAGCCAGTTCCCTGCAAGACACTTGAACCTGGGGGGTCCCTGCACTGGGGAATGTTGTAAGTTGATGGCTTCTCCTGCTAAATTGTGTGAGAAAACGGAAGGTGTGCCCAAATGGGGGGAAAAAAAAGGACTTTATTTTCAGGTGGCGGAAGCCGGCACGCCGCACGGGGTCTTGGATGATCCTGGGTTGGCACAGGAGCCGTTCACAAACTCAGGGATGCGCGGCTGAGCGTTACCATCACACAACAAGAGGAAGGTTTGCAATAAATGCAGCTTTTTTCCACGCCCGAAATAAAGAATTTCATACCGAGTTTGTCCTAACACACGCAAGCGCCCGTACATCACCCTCCACAGCGTCGGATGGAAAAGAAAACGCGGTACAAAGGCTGTATCGGTGCCGTAATTTAAAAATATTGAATATTGCTTCAGTTTGGCTTAATTGTGGTGACAACTTTCAGACTCCTAAAATAATTAAGCCTGCTAAAATTTATTAGGGCCCTAAGGACATTTTAGAGGGAGTACTACCCCAGTCTGGAGCTTTAATGCCTCGGCTACATTTAATGTAATTTTTATCAATAACCAAGCAGCTCATAATATTATAGCTCCGCTGAAATCTTCACGCTGTGAAATCTAATTCATCTAATACGCGAATCCATCACTTACACACACCCTACCTCCAACGCTACAAAACTTCCAAACCCACAGATTTGTCTCCAACAACAACAACAAAAAAAATAAACATGAAGGGGCCCTCGGATCAATAACGGAGTCCCTCTGATTCGGGCACCAGCTGAATATTTTCTCCAACTTTGCTTTTGTTCTTCTGGGGAGAGGCCCACAAGGGAAAGAGCTTGTTTTCACTCGCAGCCTCATCAATACCTAAATCCTGGTGAACAAGTGACACTGAGAAGCTGTAATCAATAGCTCCCTGTGCGTTTTTTCTTCTGGTCAAATGGTTCAGCGCTACTGACAGCCCTGACACTCGGAACATGATGCTAAATCTTTATCAACAGCCATCTGGGTGAGTGGCAGAACAAGACTGGGGCGGTCATTAACGCTCGTGGCAATCTGTGAATAAACTAACTCCTCGAGAATGCGTTTGGTTAGGGAAGAGAAGAGGAAAAAAAAAAAAAAAAGGTGGGGAAAAAAACCTCCCCGCGCCAGGCATCGATCGCCTTTGAAGTGCATTTAGTAAATTCCGTCGGAGGATGGAGCGGAGCCGCGCTCCGCTCGTTAGGAGTTTTCCGTTCAAGGCGCGGGAAACCTGCCCGTCCCTGTCCCACCACCCCGCGGAGGGGCCGGGGGCCGCCGGAACCTGCCCAACTGTCAACACCCGGCCATCCCGAATGGAAACAGCCGAAATACCCACTTATAACACACAACAAGAAGCACCGCACTTAGCAAATAACCCACCTTTCAGTTTGCTCATGTCCTGTGCCTTTTTCTCCCTCAACAGAAGCGAGGTGTCCCAGGCCGGGGCCCGGACTGTTGTTGGCCAGCCCAGGAATTAACGCACAATTAGTTTTAGGTGTCCCCAGCGTTTCCAATCCATACTTCTCCTAAATGCCCCGTTACTGCTTCCGATTTCCGATGTTTATGACATTTTGGCTGAGTAATACCCTTGACTTAGGATGGATGGACAGCAGCGTCCAGTCGCACACTTGGCTGGGCTTTAGCCTAAAGCGTAACACAACCGGGGAGAAGATAAAAAAACAACGTACGCCGCTACGACTGCCGTCAACAGAGCGCTGAAGATGTCTTATTTAAGGCACAGAACAGTCATTTAGGATGGCCTTGGACTAATCAGCCCAACATTCGCCATTTCCCATGAGTCTCTGTGATTTCTTTTTGATCCTCCTATAGTAGTCTAATGAGATTTTTTAATTGAACTTTTTGGGTTCCCTTTGAGGACCACAGACCTTGCAATCAATCTGAACTGCAGTAAACTATTTGAAGTTTTTCTTGCGAAAGGTGAACCATCCCCGCCATGTCCTTGGCATAAATTGAGGCAAAGATGTCGCATCTTTCAGCGGCTGCTGGCACCTATTCCACCTTCTCATAAAGTTGAAGGTCATCGTATGAATTATGTGAAGCAACCCAACTACAAAGGGAAACCTGTGGAACGCGTGCTTCCGAAATTAAAGACCAACCACTGATCTATAGAAAGGAGAAATGTTCTGGTATTTTGTGGGAAAAGGTGAGATACTGCATTTTATCAACATGTTTGAGTAACAAAGCAATGCCAGGCTTGGTTTTATTTCAAATGCTCATTTTTACTGTTATTACTGTCCTCATTAAATCATGTTTATGATGTAGTCACCATGTTTATAATTTAGTCCTTTAATCAGAGGAAGCATCTCAAGGTGCAAACATATTCCGATTTTGCTGTTTTGCACAGCTTCTGCCCCTGTCCTTAATAGAAATACTCACTTTTATTTCACATTCGCGACAAAAGCATTCACTAGTTTCAGCTTCTCTCCTGCAGACAAAAATCACTAATCTGCTGCTTAACAAAACACCGTATTTCTGGAAGAATGTCGAAGCGATTGCTCCTCAAAGCCAGTGTTTCTCCCCCAGAGCTGGGGCTGGACGCGCAGCAGTTGTTACTGCCACCGCTCTCTGCATTCTGCACCAAGGGGTTAATGATGCCGCAGCCCAGATGACGTATCCCGTGTAATGAACTATTCAGTTAGATTCAAAGCTCAATATCTCGTCCGATAAACAGACTGCAAGCGTGTTTATACACGCACAAGGTTCCTGGGTACCCTACGATTCTACGCCGGTAGCACACTACCACAGAAACTCCCATCATCTCTAGTGGGTTTAAGCCTCTAAGCTCAATAAAGAAGTACACCCTGATATTTTAAGCGTGTACCAGATTTTCCTATGAAACAGTTCATATGAGCAGCACAAAGCTACGTTTCGTCAATACACTGTATTGTACTTGACAATACAAACTATTTCAATATGATGGAATGCTTTCCAATATAATATGGTGTACATTAAGATAAGGCAATACAATGCAAACCTACAGGAAACAGTTCTCAAAGAATAACAATACAGTGTTGTGCAAAAGGATGTGTAATTGCTATCGCCTAGAAATGTACCCAGCTTTGCCCTCAGGCTGCAGTGGAGCAGCAGCATCCAAAGTAGCGGTAACAGCAGGTTGTGGTGTGAAAATTCCTGCTTTTTCCCCTGTGAGGAAGGATGAAAATAGTTCTGAAAATACACAGCAAAGCTACTGCAATTTTTTTTTAAATGGGGTCCTATCTTATTATTGTTATTTCCCATCCCATACTTCGGCTGCAGTGTTTTCTGTCCCCAGCAGAAAATTTTTAAGCATGTTATAGATAACAATGTATAGCTTTAGGGAGAAAGAGCTGTATTAATATAATACCGCCCCAGTATTTCACAATAGGAAGCTGCTGATAAAAAATAATCAGTGGTGTAATGACAGCCCTGCCCGTTCCAAAACACATTTTTATCACTACACATCTCCGGTAGTTAATCTGTGATTTCATGCATATTCTGCATGCACACACACACATCGTCCTTTTGTACTTCAATGCGAGCACCTATTCACTGTGTTTCTTGCTATTTCCCGTAGAAACCTTTACATGGTCCTTCAGACCTACGAGCCAGAATATGCAGGTCGACTATGCATAATATGCAGGTTGATTTTATGAATGAGGTGAAATATAAAGATAGCATGTGGAACTGCAAAAAAATCCTCACCTTTATTGTATCTATATGTAAAGCCACCGGCATTTGTGAAAACAGATTTTCTAACCCACTTTGCAACTACACGTTGCAGTCTCGTATGCACCTTATTAATGGAACTGCTGAGAGGACGGAACGTAAAAACAACAGAGGAGGTCAAAGATTACGGCAGGTGTAACGCTGGAGAGGAGGAGAGGAATTCGGGCATGGAAAGACACGTGTTGCTCGGGACAAGTGGTAATGAGGGAAAATGTGTTAGAAGCCAAAAAGGCCACCGTGATGTTAACAGAAGTCAAAGTTTTTTATTGTGGGCTTTCAGTACCTAAAGGGGGCTTATAAGAAAGATGAGGACAAACTTTTTAGCACGGCCTGTTGCGATAGGACAAGGGGGAATGGCTTTAAACTAAAAGAAGGAATATTTAGACTAGATATAAGGAAAAAATTTCCTATGGTGAGGGTGCTGCAGCACTGCAACAGGTTGCCCAGAGAGGTGGTGGATGCCCCATCCCTAGGAACGTTCCAGGTCAGGTTGGACGGGGCTCTGAGCAACCTGATCTCGTTGAAGATGTCCCTGCCCATGGCCAGGGTTGGACTAGATGGGCTTTAAAGGTCCCTTCCGACCCAAGCTCTATGATTCCAAATGCAACTCCAAAATTCTATGATTCTATACAAGATTTAAAATCCCTCCTCTTCCACATTTTCAGAAACTTATCCCTGCCAGAGAGGAGGGGCTGCTGTTAGCACGACCACAGCTACTCACACGCTGTCCAAATGAGGTCCATGTTGTGGGATAAAAGACTTCCCTCGCCTCAGAATATATAAGAAAGTTTGCGAACAACAAAGTGTGTAGCGGCTGATGAATTAAAAGAAGCGCAATGTTTCTTTTTCAAATCTAACGCCATAAATGGTAGGGAATAAATCACATTAAACTGGGCTGTGCATTACTGCTGATTAAAAACACTTACTGACCTTATTACTCATGGTAGACCAGTTTTCATAGCAGATAAATTTAATCTAATGACATTTAGCCCGCAAAGCTCTCTAAATCCACCGTCTTCCATCAACTTTATTTAAAAGTTGACGTGAACTTACGGGGTTGCTCCTCATCGCTCCTCCCACCGCTCTCGCCGCTCTGCTGTTGCCCGCCATCTCCGCTAACCGCTTGTAGGAAACGGCCTCTCCAAACTTCACGTCTCTCAACAGGGTCCACAACACTTGTCCGGTGAAGGAATCTGCAAAGAGGAGGAAGCGAGGGCAGTTCGTACGCGTGTGGCTGGAAAAACCCGAGATGAAATAGTCAAAAACCCCAACGCAAAGCAGAGTCTCAATAGCAGCTCACTGATTTAAATTTAAACAGCCCCGATGCACCGTCCTGTTATTGTGTCCTACATTACTACATTTAAATACCTGATTATTAGAAAGAGCGCTTGAAGTAACCGATCACTATAAAAAAAGGATTTAAGGCTTTGATTTTCCTATATTTTTAATTTGCTTCAAGTACAATTATCCTGTTAACTCATACAATGTGGTTTTTCCATTAAATTGGCAGAGTATAAATTAGCATAGAGTCAAATTAAAAAGGGAAGAAATAACCGGCTCTACCTATTTTACAAAGCCCTGGCATCTCCAGCTAATTTCCAACTTCAGCTGGGACGCGCGGCAGAAGAAGCCCTAGAGCCAGCGGACTCGGTATTACCCTGCCTGACTGCATTTTATAGCCGAGACCCCCGAGCTACTGCTCAGCACCGCAGCCATTACCCGACGTAAGGACTCGCTGTGACCTTGGGCGTACGGCACAGCCTTAACGATACCGGGTGCTGGGGGAAAAAAAAAAAAAAGAAAGAAAGAAAGAAAGAAAAGAAGAAAGAAATAATGTATCTCCCATTATTTTAATTTTAATTCGCCAGCAAATTGCTTCTAAGTGTTCCAATTGCTGCAATAATGAATAAGCAAACGCACTAGGACCAGCTTTCTTCGCCATCTCAGGGTTTTACCTTCCCAAGCCGGCATCATTCTACAAAAAGGAAAAGCCACAGTTGCGCTTGGATTTTAGTTGGGTTGAACACCTATTGCTCTGCCAAGGCACTTGTAAAAGCTTTGAAGATCTAACTAGTGAATAACTTACGGAGAGGAGCGAGCTGGCGAATTAAAAAAAAAAGAGAAAAGGCAAAAAAGAAAGGAAAAGAAACCCCTTCCCCCAGCTGAGAGCTTCAGTCTCCTGCTTTGGCAAAGAAACAAACTGATTAAAAACATTTTCTTTCTTTAGTTGTCAAAAAAGACATTGATTACGTTGCATAGGAACATAGCGAAATGTGATTTTGTTCTTAAAGGAAACCCATACACCATTATGTGTGTGTTAAATAATAAAAATCACTTCTTAACTGAAGGGAATGATAATCACTTCATTGAAAAAATCTGTTTAGTCTTTATTATAACATTAAGCAAATTAAACATCAGCATAATCCAGGTGATACGAGAAAAGGGTCATCAAAGAAATTAACTTTGTTGTTCATTAATTTACATGGATTAGTAGAGGGCAAAGAGATAGCAAATCTGCTCTAGTTTTTTATGATATAATTTCAAACTGTACACCATTTGTGGCAGTAGGGTGACTTTGGGGTTAATCAGACTGATTTGTCCTTTTAATTGCTTTCTATTCAAAGAAAATTCATTAGATAATGTTCTCTTCAAAATTCATGAATCAATTTAACTGAAGAAACCACATTAACAGCTTTGGGTTCATTAGCACAAGCAGTTGTGTTACTCGCTGATTGCTAGGAGGGTTTCCTTAGGCAAACAGATTTTGTTTACTGTGATTCCTTCAGAAAGGTTTATTTCAAATCAAATCGTTCCTTCTTATTTCTTTAACCTTCTTTTAAGCCGGCAAGATGAGTGTTAACCTCGCCTGCTCTGGGGTCTCGGGGAATTATTGCCTGATGTCATCTTCTAAATCAACGAAGTGACTGCGCGTCGCCGGGGCCCGAGTCCAAAAAATCCCCTTTTTTGCCCTCTTTTTTGGCAGGACATGATGGAGCCGTGACTTTCTGAAACCTGTCGGAATAGGAGGGGAAGCGGGGGCAGCTCCAGAGTCGTTGTCCCCCAGCAATAACACTCCCATGCCAAGCCATGCCCGAATTATTGAGGACCTTTCCACAGGCTGAGAGGGGGACAGAGATTACCCTCCTCTGACAAGCTGGGGCAGAGATTATCCTCCTTCCACAGCCACCGGACATTTTTCATGGGAGAACATCTACTGTCTCTGCACCCACATAAACCACTCGGAGTTATAGTTCAGAAGAATGAAATATTTAGCAATCATGCACATCATTTTACAAATGTATCTGAAAACTCAATTTCATCCTGTAGGGAGCAAATGCATTAATTAGTTTAAGCAGCTCTAAGAGACAGTGCCAAATACTGTTATTAAACTGTCTGCAAGTGTGAGTGCCTGTAAGCATAACCTGCCCAAATTAGATGGCTGAACTTTCACCAATTTTCAGCGCGTGCCAACATTTTATGCTGTTAAATATCATTATAAAGTGCTGTAAAATACGCACATAAAAATTAACACACACACACAAATTCTCTCATTACGTGAAAATACTTCATACCTCCGCGAGCTGAGGATGCCCACATCACTCCGGAGTGGCAGATGCCAGCAGAGCGATGGCTGGATTGAACCACGGCATCGGAATGGGAATAGCAGAGGTTTTCTCCGTCCTCTGCTCCCACCTACACTGTCCACACTCCCTCCGGCTGACCAGGCTCTGCACTGTCCTCTTGCCAAGGAACACGTGTTATGGCCAACAGCCAGTGTTGCTAGACGCTACTTTTCATTTAAATCAGATTTTACATCCAAATACACACCACACCACCCTGGGAGGGCAGGGGTGAAGGTGGACTGAAGGACGGGGAGGGGAGAGACCTGCAACTGAGCTGGGTTTTGAGGTCTCCACAGCCCGGAAGACCCATTCCCACCTCCAGCTGCTGTGTCTGTGGCACCCAGGGACCACAAGGGTAGTTGGGAGGGTTTCATAGAATCACAGAAGGGTTTGGGTTGGAAGGGGCCTTTAAAGACCATCTAGTCCAAACCCCTCTGCCATGCGCAGAGACATCAACTAGACCAGGTTGCTCCAAACCCCGTCCAACCTGGCCTTGAACCCCTCCAGGGATGGGGCAGCCACAGCTGCTCTGGGCAACCTGGGCCAGGGGCTCACCACCCTCACAGTGAAACATCTCTTCCTTATATCTCATCTGAATAATATTCCCTCTTTTAGTTTAAAGCCATTCCCCCTTGTCCTGTTGCAACAGGCCCTGATAAAACGTTTGTCCCCATCTCTTCTGGAGCCCCTTTAGGGACTGGAAGAGGCTCTAAGGTCTCCCTGGAGCCTTCTCTTCTCCAGGCTGGACAGGTGATGGGTGAAAGACTTCTTGGATGTTTTCCTCCTACAGACATCACCACTGCATCACTCACTGGTCAAAACCCTCATTATCGCGCATTACTACCAACCCTGCCAGTTGTGTGGTAAATTGGCAAAGCAAAGCACCATCACGCCAAGAGTGGAGGCGCCAGGTCTGATCTGAAATTAGTATTTACAGATAAGTTACAAGCTGTTAAAAAGAAGGACATACCCCGAACCTGCTCTTAATGCCTAAATGCTTTAGAAGTCACTCGCAACAGCCCACTAGACTTATATTTTACATATATTATATGTATTAATATATTATGTATTTTTTACTTTCTATATTACATATTAATATATATATTATTTATATATTACATATTATTACTTAGACTTACATATTCTCCATATAAACACATTACGTCCGTGGGAATAACAGAGTGAAAATCAAGTTCACTTTAACATCAACTGTATCAGAACTTTTAGCTGAAGGTGTCCATTAGCACAAAGAAATTAAGTCATACCCTACTATCTAATAACGCCCTGCCAGAGCATTTATCGTGTTACCCCGGGGCTCGGCGCCCGGGGCGGGCAGGACGGATGCTGGGGGCAGGACGGGGTGGGAGGAAGAGCAGAGTCACCGTCGTTGGTGCCCTCCCGCCCCCCTGCGCCTCGTTGCTCAGTTCGCGGGGCACGCGGGGTTCGCAAGACCCGCAGTCTGATTTCACATCCTCTGTCATCCTTCTGATTAAGAGGGATTAAAGACAGCAATTTTTTCCTTCTCCTCAACACTGATTGCTGGGAACGTTAGTTTTTCTGTTTGTTGTGGGTTTTTTTCCCCCGGGAAATTTGGTTTTTCTTACCCCACCCCCCCCGCAAGGGTTTTTGCAAATGCAAAGAAACATTTATAAATACTCAGCCCTTCTCGCCAGCTCTTTCGCAGCCTGTCTGGGGTACCACATAGACAACTGTATTGTTTGCTTTTACACTTACCAGTTTTCCCTGTTATTACTATTGGTAAAAAAAACCAAACAAGCGTAACACTGCAAAAATACTCCCAATTTGTCTACAAAGCAGCAGTTCCCACAGCAGCATGAGCTTCTACCTCAGAAACTTAATTTGGCTCTTGGACCTTGGAAGAACAGAGTTGTATTCAAACTGAAGAAATTTTACTGTGTAAACAGCTAACGCAAGCAAGAGTGCTAATTTTTAGCAATTTTGAACCTCCTTCACTACGGAGCAGGCCGGTAAAGCCATATTAAGGATGTCACCTAAACAGCAAGGTGAATAATAACCATCACCACCGCCCGAGACGGAACTAGCAAGCCGTATGTGAAAGAGATAAATGCTTGTCTAAGTCTCTTAACTGTTTAATTATATTTTGCTCTTGTTATAAGGCAGATCAAGAAATGCTTTTCTTCCCTTTTACTATGGCTGCAAGTCCCTGACCATTGATACTCTATGGTAAAAAATGCAATTACTAGCTGCTATTAAAGGATTACTGGGAATATAGATTAGACTGTTCGGTGCTACTGTATCCCCTAAAATAGTCCAAACATCTCACCGCAACAGAAACAACGGATTGCTTAAAATCATGGGTGCTGCAACCACCTTGCCAAAGTAATTAAGAAAAGAGTACGAACTTTTCTTCTTGCTGTCTGCATGAGTGATACTGATATATAACAGAGACAGAACGCGCCCAACTGAAAATAATAAAGTTAAACTTTACCTTTATGATTGCTTAAACAGCCAAAGCAATGACCCTGGCCATTCTGAACGACCGAGCTTTATGAATGAAAATGCAAAAATAATCTAATTATTATGTCCCTGCCCAGGGCAGGGGGGTTGGAACTAGATGATCTTTAAGGTCCCTTCCAACCCGAACCATTCTATGATTCTATGATTCTATTTTAGAGTATCTATTACTGACTTTATATAATCCATCATCAACTTTATAGCAAGAAAATGTATTCATAAAAATTAAAGTGGCAAAAATTCCAGCAAAATCGTATTTCAACAGGTAAATAATGGAGGGATTAGAGAATTTATTTACCTGAATTCCACCTCTAGTTAGTTCAAGACCTGCAAGAGCTCCTCTGTGCCCGTTACTATGGATATACAGTTAGACAAAAATTCCTCAGCTAAAACCGCGGCAATGCCATTTACAAGACACAGACCTAAAGGAAATCCCCCGCCTCAAAAGCATCAGCCTAAAATTACTTTTTTTTTTTTAACATTTTTGTCAAAAACTTCCTTGCAGCATAAAATTCACTGGCTGCTCAGGTCTGCTACTGAGCGCAGACACACAACGCCCTGCGCATCCTTTTCTCCTCCTCACGCTCATCGTCTGAGCTCGTACCGGCGCTTGGCTCAGGTTTCCCACTCTGCCCCTGCCCAGCCCGGGCCCCAGCTGAGGGCTCTGCCCACCCCTCCCGTAACCGTCACGTTGATCCTTTCCCACCAGCGCTCCATAATCACATCGATCAGGCGACTCATGCGATGGTTTCTCACACTCTGTCTTATTTATGATTGCATTTAATTAGCTAAATTAATCATAGAATCACAGAAAGGTTTGGGTTGGAAGGGACCTTAAAGCCCACCCAGTGCCACCCCCTGCCCCAGGCAGGGACACCTCCCACCAGCCCAGGTTGCTCCAAGCCCCGTCCAACCTGGCCTTGAACCCCTCCAGGGATGGGGCAGCCACAGCTTCTCTGGGCAACCTGGGCCAGGGGCTCACCGCCCTCACAGCCAAGAATTGCTTCCTGAGATCTAGTCTAAATCTCTATCAATATTTACACCTGAAACGTATCACCTTCATCTCATTCAGATCTGACCCCACGGGACCGCTGGCCAAGAGGAGCTGGACCTCTCCGTGCCACCCTCCGCAGGGCAGAGCCACTGGACCGTCACGGACAGCACACCTCGACTGCAGCCATATCACACTTTTTTATTTATTTACTTTATTATTTCTCACCAGCATACCCCTACACAACGGATCATAACAACGAAGCTGTGTTTCCAGTGCGTATTTCTGTGGCACAACTAAAGGGCTGATATTCCTTCAAAACATGTTGCGTTTTTCCCCAAGAGAGAAAACATTCTACATCATCTGTAGATAAATTAAGGTCAACTGCAGCGCATTTTGACGACAGAACTAGCAACCATTCGAGTAGATGTCCGCAATTAAGCGTTCAAAAATTCAAAAGCCCAAACCACCCCAGGACGTAGCACCGACAGCAGCTGAATTTCAGTGCTCCCTCCAACGCAGGGCCTTTGGTGAAGGAAAGCCCTTGCGGCAGCCCCTGCAGTGCCCATTTCTGCCCCAGCGCAAGCCCTGCTCCATCTCCTCTACCTTTTTCTGAATTTCTCTGCAGATACAGTTGCGTGAGCAAATACTTAATGCAATTCCAAACGGCATTTCATAAATATCGGGCAGCCCATATTAAAGCCATTAGGGCGGACAAGAGCACTGGACGATGCGGCTCAGGTGTCACCTCGTGCTCTCCCACAGGGCACGATGTTCCCCTTCCTGATCAGTAGAGAAATGTGGGCTGGGGGGGTGCTTTGGTAACGCTTTTATGCGTTGCCTATGCATCTATGTGTTTGCAATATGTAATATAATAAAATAAAAAATACAACTACAATTTATAAACATCCTATACACCTGTATCACTTACGTGAAAAAGGTACTCATATGCTTTCTTTTAAGATATATAACGTTCAGGTTGGCTCGCATTAAGTGGCCGAGCTATGTTAAAACCCAATTAATGGGAGCTGTTTCTGATCTGTAGTTTAACACAGTTTTAAATGCAGCTCCCTTCAGACTGCTGAAGGGGTTGTGGGGCCAAATTCTATCCTTAGAAGCAGGGAACTCTCCCTGGACCTCATCCAGCAGTATTTCTGCAGGTTAAACTCCCTGGAAGTCAGTGGGTGTTTTACTCCAGTGGTAACTGATATTCTGACCCATTTTTTTTTTTTTTTTGCCTTAATAGCAGTTTGCTACGCACTTGCAAGAGCAGATGACAGTTTTAGAGCGCATGGAAATGAATTGATGCTCATCCCCTGTCCGTGGCATGTCCAGACTTCCCCAGTTCCCCACTTCCAAATTCAAACCCAAGCAAGGTTTGATGCAAACTGACGGCTCCTTAAGCATGAACAACTTGATCCAAGCTAAATATCCACACCAGCCTTTGCCGCGACATCCCCCAGCAGGCTGGGGCTGGGTTTGGGAGCCCGTGGAGCGGTTCAGGTGGAGGAAATCACAAAGCACTTGAGAAGTCCCTCCTGGGCTCCGGCGCAGACCATGCCCTTGCGCAGCATCCCCTGCCAGGTGATTTGTGCAGCTGCCTGCAGCAGCCGTACAGGTAAATGAAGGAGCCACCTGATTATCCTCTGAGCTGCAGGTAATACACCCAGCTGCAATTGCTACAGGAGAGGAGAACAAATGCTCTGGATGAAGAGACAGAGAAAATACCCGTCTCTTCCCAGCCAACAGAACGTGGCAGGCAAATCTCACACTGCTGAGGGGGGTGGAAGCAAGCAGAAAAACAATTTATTTTTCTCTGCCACCGTCCTGAGAATCCAACCCATTTTCCTGCACTAAGGTTTCCCTACCACACCTGTACTGACAGACCCGGAGAGCCGCCTCCTCCTCCTCCCCAGCGTTATCTCCCTGCCTTCCCTTTTTTTCCCTGCCATTAGCCCAGTCGCCGTTGGGCCCAAGGATGCTAAATCAGACCATAAACAGAAGTGTCTTTATTTAACTGCTGTTACCGCCTCGTAACGATCTGCTCAGCAGAGGGGATCGACCCAGCGGGCATCTCCCCACGTCTCAGCCTCTTCTAAGTCCCCGTGGGTGGAAAATCCCAAGTTCCTTCTTGAGCTTTACTCTCCTGTTTTGATCACCCAAGTTGTGTCACTTGTGAATTACTGAATTAGGAAGTTCAGAGGGACAAACCCCCTCACCGCATGGGCAAATGATGCACGGCTGCCCAGCCACAGCGTGCTGGAGCCCAGCGCTCTTCATCCCCGCCCACATTCAACCTCCCTCCATCAGGAAGCCAACCAAACAAGGGCAACGCTGGATGAAAACGACTGCAAAAACGTTTAATAAATAGTTTCTCCCAGAGTTTCTTACCACC
>VYZM01013506.1:2119165-2126665 GCA_013398915.1 Dromas ardeola | reverse complement strand
CTCATTCACAGGTAATTTTTTCATATTTTATCATTATTTAATGCCATACAACACTCTTCCCTGTTCTGCAGAGGACAAAGAATAGTCCTTCCAGAGACACCACGCACCAGCTCTGCTGCAATTTCTAAGCGACTGGGCCAGAAAATTAAATTTGTATTTTTCCATTCAAGATAGAAATAAATGAGGGACTCGTCTCTATTTCACTTTGTCAGAGAGCTGGTACTCACCGAGAACTTCACCTGGGTGTCTTCTAAATTCTCCCCATCAGCTGCAATTTGCAGACCGAGCGTGGGAACCGAACCCTGCCCTCACACGGCAACAACGATCCCTACCGAAGGGCTGTGTGTGACAAGAGACCACAACTCACCATCATCTGACGTAAAAATCAAGAAATTCCTGCAGGCACCTGCTGAGGTGGAACTTCTGGCTTTACCTCAACCCTCTTTTTTCCCATTTCTTGAAGTTCTCGTTGTTGCCTGTTGAAAGCCCCACAGCCAATGCCAGGCCTGGGAAGGTTGCTCCTCTCCTTCTCCGGATTAAAAAGAAAAATTAAATTCAATTTACCTCAATCTGCATTGTTGGAACTCAACAAGAACACAATGTCCAACCTGCTGCTACAATCTAACTTCTCCCCAACTTGTCCTGTTAACGAGACGCACAAACCTGCCCACAGTTCCTAAAAAAATCAGAGAAGATGTAGTTTCCTAATTACACTGGGATTTCAGAAGGGTAGGCAGGACCATCTGGTTATAGTTAGACTGGACCGGGCAGGGAGGTTCTGCAGAAACTTCTGAAGATTTATGAATATGCTGGAAGTGTCATTCCGGTATTAAAGAACTCAAAATACAAGGTGAAGAAAAAGGATTCAACCACTCACACGTGTTGATTAAGCACAATTTCCAATTCATACCTATATATTAGGTTCACTACCATCAAAATCTCAAACTCATCGCGACCTTTGGTTGGAGGTCTCAGCTCAGGATCATCAGGTTTAAAACTAAACCTGCGAGTGACGATGACCTACGAACTGGGCAGCCTTGGAGAAATAAAGTGACAAACCCAAGCAAGGAGCTTGTGTCCCCCCAGCTCTAGAACCACCTAGAGCCACCATGAAGTAACTGTCAAACTGTGGGCTCTGAACTTCACACGTATGTCCTACAAGATTCTTCTTTTATCATCTCAGGGCTCCAACATGCTCCTGTAATGCAAATGGGAATAAATCCAAGAATTTTGATACCATCTTGTATAAAATCAATTCTGCAAACTGGGATTTGTTACATCATCTCACAAGCGCAGCCACATTTCCCCTGTTTGGGCTCCTACACCCCGTACTGCACCACAGTCCAGGAGGGCTCACCAGCGTGCCTCAGAAGGGTATGCACAAACCAATTCTATGTCCGCCCATGAAACGGGGCAACACTAAGCCAGATGATTTTGGAGAAGGTAATTGTGTACCTCTTTCTTTGAAACAGCACTTTCAGAAGGATGGTTAATCGCTGGATTTTGGCAGCACAGCTCTTCTGGCTGTTGTCCTTCGGGCAGGCGGATGGACCTGGGTGGGACAGGGGGAGGGAGGTTGGGACGTCCCATCATCTCTCCCGTAGTTTTTGCTGCTTCACGGATAATTGCTTTTCTTCTTTAATTCCACTTAGAATTACATCAATGAGGTGGTTTTTTACGGTTTAATTTTTCAACATGGCCCCAAATAGCCACTCCCAAATGACTCCGGATCAAGAAATCTGCACCCTCAGCTGCTTTGTGAAGATCGTGTTACCAAAGATAACCTGCCCTAGAAAATTAATATATGAAACATGCAATGCAAATGTGCTCCACTGTGTGCGCAAAGTATAAGATCTTCACTTGCCTAAAATATGAACAGCAATTTCTTTAGATTTCTATAAGTTTCTTTGTAAACGTGCAAGTTAAAAATAATATTCATTAAATCGCTTAACTGTGATAAAATGTAACTATTTGCTTACTGCATACAAATTAAGTCAGTATCAAAGTACCGATTTTCTTTTTAGCTTGTATTAATTTATTATTGAATTATAAATATCTAATGTATGAAGCTAAACACTTACATAACACTTTACAAACACTAACTCACAAATGATGCAACTTCTTTTCAAGGCACGTATGAAAGCAGCAGCAATTAATTCCTACAATCTGCTGGCTTCAACCTCAAAGTTGGAGTGTTTTTTTTTTTTTCTTTTTCTTTCTTTTTTTAAGGACCATGCATTTTAGCAGTCAGAAAAACAACTGTGAAGACATAAAGTGTGATTTCATGAAGTCACTTAGCCTCTTGACCAACATCGGTTTAGGTTGGAAGGGACCTTGAAGATCACCTCGTTCCAATCCCTCTGCCACGGGCAGGGACAGTTTCCACTAGACCAGGCTGCTCAAGAACTGCAATTTAAATTCACAGAATCACAGAATCTTTATGGTTGGAAGAGACCTTTAAGATCATCAAGTCCAACCGTTGACCCAGCACTGCCAAGTCCACCACTACCCCATGTCCCTCAGCATCACGTCTACATGTCTTTTAAATCCCTCCAGGGATGGCGACCCCACCACTTCCCTGGGCAGCCTGTCCCAATGCTTGACAACCCTTCTGGCGAAGAAATTTTTCCTAATATCTATCCTAACCCGCCCCTGGTGCAAGTTGAGGCCATTTCCAATTCCCGAGATTCAAATTCTTTGAGCAGACATCCTGGAAGCAAACAGAGGAGAAGTCCTGCCAGTGACCTCTGATGGTTTTTCGGAGACTGGAGTTCGCTAAATGAACAGGCAGCCCTAAAGTAACTACCTGTTTGGAGGAAGTTCTTGTAAGCAGCAGTCACCTGCCATGAGAGGAGAAGTCTACAAAAGCAGAGACAGAAATTGAGGGTTATTTGGGGTGCGAGGAGCAGGGGGGGTTGGGGAAACGAGGAGGTGCCCTGCACCTCCTAAGGAATGCTTCACTTTTCCAAAGCACTGAAAGAATATTACAGGGGTGTTAATAAGTTAGTAAGGTTAATAAATGCACATTTACCTGATCTAACAGCCCCGTTATTTTACATAAATCTGCAGTATCAGGAAAATACAATTACGCTTCGCAACCTGCCACAAAAAAGAGGCTGTTTCCTCCCCTCCCTGCCCCCCTGCCAAACCCAATGAAATCAGCACAGACACAAACGTGTTTATACAACATTAAGGGTTCATGCTAAGCTGAGAGCAAGGAGGAAATTTGACTTTCAGATTGACAAGCCAAGAGCGTACACGTATTCTTGTGTCTGCAACAAAGAAGACGTTTGCGTACCTCCCCACCGCGAAGTTGTGTGCGAATCCTTAACAAACCTGCTGGAGGAGACGCCGCCATCCTTCTCCCTTAAAGGGTGGTCAGAGTTAAGGTCAGGGCGCCCTCAATCTGAATTTCAGATCTCGACTTTTGTTGGCTTTACTTTTCCTTTTTGCATTAAATATGAATGATGTTCACTGAAACATTGGGAACACTAATTATAGGGAAATACACATAATTTTATTGCTCGCCTGAAAACGTATAGCTTCAGTCATTGTTCACCCATGGAACGACAATCACGAGCTTCAAGCAAAGTGCTAAAATATAAAAGGCCACGTTCATTCATGTACTGGTCCAAGCTGCAGCACTATAAAGTACATCAAAAGGTGTTAATGGTTTCAATATTTATCTGCTGCAGGGAAGCACTCTAAAAAGAAGACAGAAAAAAATTTCTGCTAATGGCTGTGTCTCTCCATTAAAATGAAAAGCTTAATGCATCTTATAATCAGAGGACAATTTGCAAATCATTAAGAGAAATGTAAAATTCCATTAAAATACAAATCAAGAGTCCCTCACTGGACTAATAATCTTTTTGATATTATTTTGCATTTCACTATTTCTGTTCCCAATATCCAGGCACCACAAATGATCAGTTCTTGAACATGCTATTTACCACAGCCTACTTCTTTAACGAGAGACTGAGAGAAGTATAATCTGCTATTCAGAGCAGGTACTAATGAAGAATTCCATATATTCTGAAATTTAATTAAAACCCCAAAGATTTCAAATTAGATGCAATTTGAAATGCCTGGGGCAGAAATACATGCACTTGCGTGGCAAGGGTATCACGCTGAAAGTTGATACCGTAATTGGTCTTGATGTATTTTTGTGTTGCCAGGCTGAAGCACAGAACTCATAACCATATAAAAATTCTCTGTAGATTACCTGCTCATTGAAAATGCCATCACTCAGGTAGTTCTCTACTAAATTACCATGCTACTAAAATGCACAAAGTGATTCGAAGAGAAGAGTGGCACAGCTGGTCGACGCTGCCAATGAGTTATGCATGCGTCAACGCTGCCTTTTTTCTTAGTAAAATATGCTCAGTTGAATATTAAAATATAATTGGCATTCAACCTAAGTAGCTTAAACCATTTTGTTATCTTCTTTTAAACCGATTTGGCTCCTCCACAGTTATTTTCAAGGATGCGATTCACAAACTAATGACACCATCACATTCAGCTAGATTTGTACTATTTTACATTTGTCATAAATAGGAACAATTTCTACAGCCTTCTAGGGATGTCCTTTAATACTGGCTCCTCTTGAACATCAAAGGCCCAATTCATGGGGAAAAAAAGAAAGAAAGGAAAAAAAAGAGTATGCCATTTATGTTGGTTCTTGCATATTTTATTCCGAGAAGAGTGCAGGATGCAAATTTCCAGTGAAAAGTATGTTTTTGCAGTTAAGCAAGTCCTTGTTTTTCCCCGAATATACTGGTCAGCTCTCACGTTCACCAGCTCCAACAGGAGATACGGCAAAATGCCTTGGAAATAGGTCAGGAAGGGACAGCCTTAGGTCAAGCAGCACCAAAGGATCTACATTAGAAAATGGCTTTCCCTCAGGTGAATTTATCTATGTGCCCCTAACATACACGCTGCCACTATATTTTTGTTTTCCGAAAAACATTAACAACGGTATTTAGAAACAAGGTGCTCGCCATAGTAACAGTCTCATTAAACACATTACCTTTGAAACACCAAACAGGTTAAATGTATATGAGTATTGATGAAATTTCCCATCGATAAGGCGAATTAAGTAAACTTGGCTGAAAGTTCATTAATAAAATAGGTGGGGGGGGCTATATTTGTAAAATCCTTTCCTTTTATCTTGATTATATAGGTTTTTATTAAGTAAGGGTGCAAAGGTTACGTGGGGCTGCATGTGTGGCAAGCAAGGAAACAAATCAAAGGAAAAATGAATTAAATTAAACTTATTCCTCCCAGGTCTGCAATGCTAGCGGGTTGCTAAGGTCTGGGGCTTCGGGTGAAGCTGATGACCGCGTGACTCCGGATACAAGAAATCTTTTTTTCCCACATCGGGATTTGTTTTTCTCCACCTTAAACTCTTACCTTTTTTATCTAAATCTCATACACAAGCAGCAATGTCAAAAGTCATCAGGTTGGTGAAAATATGTCTGATACCAGGGTCAACTTATCCCTTTTATTTCATGGAGGCAGAAAGGATCTGACTCTGAACACACTGACTTTATAAAGAAGCAGCCCGTGCCTGCGGCTTTTGCAGCTGCAGACTGCAGTGAAACGGTGCCGACCTTGGTCCAACTGCGGGTCCATGCAAAGGTACGAATGTGAACTCCTAACAGCATCCCAGCTTTCTGCTGGATGAACCATAGAATCATAGAATTGTCGAGGCTGGAAGGGACCTTTAAGATGATTGAGTCCAACCATCAACCCAACACTGCCAACCCCACCACTGCCCCATGTCCCTCAGCACCACGTCTGCCCGGCTTTGAAATCCCTCCAGGGATGGCGACTCCACCACTGCCCTGGGCAGCCTGGTCCAATGCTTGACAACCCTTTTGGTGAAGAATTTTTTTCTAATATCCTAATCCTCCCCTGGCGCAACTTGAGGCCATTTCCTCTTGTCCTATCACACGTTACTTGGGAGAAGAGACTGACCCCACCTCTCTACAACCTCCTTTCAGGTAGCTGAAGTCCTGGAAACTTCTCGACAACAGGAGTGGAGTGTCCACCAGCAGACAGGAGTGCATCGCCTTGCTCAAAGCACGTAAGGTAAACAGCAAAGGGAGAGCAGATGCTGCTCTTCCATCTTCTTCCACCCCACCATGGCCATCCCCATCACAGGTCCGAGAATTCGTACAAAACAGCCTAAGACACCAAATACAAACTTTTCCTTTTGAAAAAAGAAGCCTGGTTTCAGTATAATTTCAACATCCACGCATCTCTGGAGCTATTTCAGAGACACCATGACTTGCTCCAATGTCCCCAAATTCTCTGAGACCAAGTAAATTTTTGTCACGCAGGTGAACATCAGCTGTGGATCTTCAATCCACTCTTACCTAAAAAATAAACTATTTACATAATGCTCCTGTATTCTAACTGTGGCCTACCTGTAATTAATGTCAAGAATATTGACAAGAAAGGATTATCCTACTGTAAATATTGTAAATATTCTTGATTTTTTTTTCTTTTCTTTTTTTCTTTTGATACAAATAGTTCATATAAACCAATGGGCCAACTGGGCTGGAAAGAGAATTTGAGAACTATAAGTAACTGGGCTCTTTTTTGGTTTTGTTTTCATTTTTGAAGGTTGGAGAGGATTGATTTTTGTTTGAAGAAAATGGTAGGAAAGTATTGGATTGTAAAAATCCATTAAATGTCTAGCAAAACAGTGACTTTCTGCTTATCAAAACTATTTTCATATGAAAAGTTAACAAAAGAAGGCACCAGTCTCTGGAATTTGAATTTTGTGTTGGCAGACAGAAATATGAAAGCTTGTCATCTCTTTGCACTTGAATCTGCCACGTCCAGATATGTGAAGTACTAACGTTTTCGAGCAGATTACTTCATATTACTTTAAAATAACATTTTCTAAAAGCCTAAATAGAAATGTATTTGCATGTCTTATGAAGCTGCAGGCATGAAAAAGGGAAAGTCGGAAACATTTCTCAACTTTTTTTCTTTAGTGAATTGAGTCTCTATAACAAAATTAAGAGAATTTCACAAATTGCAACATAAATAAATAGCAAGAATGACATTTTGCATTTGCCTAGGAAAGGGCGAGCCTGGCCTCCTCCTCAGCAGCTCACCCAACAGCGCAATTCCGTTCTGCAAAATACAGATACAGCCTGGTGATGCTGGTGGATTTATACTATCCCAGTTGAACTTTAGTGAATTTTCCATTTTTACTGGGAATAAAGTAAACGTGGAGAGACGATGCTGGGACAGGCTGGCTCCTGGAGGTCTTTCTCGAGGCTGAGTTTGCCACTTTTCCTATCGAGGATGGCTACGCTTTGAACGAGGCCGTGGACGATGTGGCATCGCCCGGGCTGGGGCTCGGTCACCGTGTCCCTCGCACCGCGCTGGCGTGAGGTAGGGCTCTCAGCTGCACCAAACCTGTCACTCCAACCCCATTTACTTTATATATACATATAAATAAATAGAATGAAATAAATATATATT
>VYZM01013506.1:2096260-2119157 GCA_013398915.1 Dromas ardeola | reverse complement strand
TAATATATAATATATATATATTTTATATGTATATACACATCCCCATATGTAAAACAAAGGAAGAGAATCACAGGAACTGGTCCTTGATGTGACATCTGATACTTATAGTCTCAACTTTCTGACACTTGAGAAAAAAGATCACCATGGGACTGACTAAATACCTTGCCCCTCAACAAGTATATAGATACATTACGAAAATACATACTAGAAAAGTTCCAGACAAACCCAAAACCGGTTGTCTTGCTTTAGCATCCTATTTGGCTGCATATCATCCTACTGTGCTCCGGCCAGCTAGTGTATTTTCAGATATTGCGTATGGATTTATGTATACTAGATCACGTTAGAAAAGTCATCATTTAAGAGTAAGTACAATTTATTTTAAAAGGGCAAATAAAGTTACAAGTCATACCCAGGACCGAAGAAAATTAAAACTACACAGGACTCAGATATCTCTCTCTCTCTCTCTCTTTAGATACCTCTTCTATCCATAGGCCACCACTTTAAGAATTACAAGTTAATAAAGACATTAAAATTGTGAAGATATCATTGTCTTTAGTATTTACTGTCCTGCTAACACCATGTAAACATGGAGTGAGCAGAAAACTCTTTAGTTTAAGATACTTAAATTGCTTATGATTATTTTTTCTACTGAAGACCTAAGCTGCCTCCAGCTCAATGGAATCACTCAGAGGTCAAACTCATCCTTCCCATCCCTCACCGGCTCTCACCCTTAACTCCCATTTTCTCCTCAAGGCTGCAAATCACCCAAACATAACGTTTCACATTTTTTTGTCATATAAACGAAACCACGCAGTGACCTTAGGACCGACCGGGACATCTGACATCCCCGAGTGTCCTCCAGCTACTCTGACTCCTTGGTCAAGTGTTTTCATACCTTCTCCACTTTGAGCCTCGCACCTTCCCCCTCTGCTTCTGCTAAAGTATTTACTCATTTTTATCTTTTAACGACATTTTTACCAGCCATTTCTTTCCCACTGAAAAGCACAGAGTTGCCATCCTATTATCCATAAACAGGCACCTGAAGTTTCAAACTTTCTAGCTTTACGGGCTGTATCTCAACAAGGTCAATGATTTTCATGACTTTTTTTAAAAGTCTGTAATTTAAAGCAAGGGAAAATAGATCTGTATTCATTATAATATTGTAAATGCTTTTCTAATCTAAATAATCTTTATATATTGAAAAAGTCTTTGGCTAAATCGTATGTGAGAAAAATTTACTCTTAGGCTATACTGCAGAGCGTAATTAGGGTAAGCAGCACAGTGATTAAAAACGCTTCTTTTAAACGTAAGCATTCCTGGGATGCTGAATTTGTTGTCTCACAAGTAAGCAAATTAACAGCCCCACAATCTTCGGAAAACTTGTGATTTGAGCATTCCAACCACAGAAAGGATAAAAAAGACTTCGGCCTTTGCTGAGTTACAGCCAGGATGCATAAAATCTACTTTTCTTTCTTAATTTGCTGCAGATTTTTTATTTTAATAGTTTAGAATGTGCAAACCCAGTAAAACAAAGAGGTGCTACTGTGTGCCACGGGCAGAAGGTAAGGGAGTAATCAAGATGCAATTAATGGAAGGATTTTCTCCATAGGTGCTTTCTAGAGGGAGAGGTTCGACACCACCCGCAGAATCCAGGACGGATGGACAGACGGGTGTGCAGCACGGGAACGACGGATGAGTCCCACCCCACAGCGGTGGCACCAGGAAGCGAACAGTTTCTTCAGCCCATCACCGTATTTCAGTGTGTTTTGTCGTCCTTTCTTTGGCGGGACTGCGCCAGGTTCGCGAGCCTCCGCTGCTTGGGCTGGAGTTTCTGAACGAGAAGCTGCCAGGAAATCACAGGGTAATTATTGATTACAGGCCTGGGTCGGGAGCGAAGTCATCTTGAAGGGAGAATGGAGGTACTACCAGTTTCTTTGAAGACTCTCTGCTCCCATTATGTATGAGGTGTTTCATCAATATCCCTTCCTGGATGAACAACATGTATTATGCACGGGAAATTTCAGCTACTAATCTGGCTTGCAAAGCTCACCTCTCCCGCCTCCATCCTCAGGTTGTTCCTCCTCGATCTTTTTGCACAGCTTTTCTCTGCCCTTGGTTTGCAAGGTGACACAGACAACGCCATTTGCAGACCTGCAGAGCCCTCCTCCCTTGCACTGACACAGCAATTCAGAGCTCCAGCTCTGGGGCCACCAACAGCAGAAGGACACGGGGCTGTTGGAGCGGGGCCAGAGGAGGGTCACGAAGATGCTGGGAGGGCTGGAGCCCCTCTGCTGGGAGGACAGGCTGGGAGAGCTGGGGGGGTTCAGCCTGGAGAAGAGAAGGCTCCGGGGAGACCTTCCAGCCCCTGCCAGTCCCTCAAGGGGCTCCAGGAAAGCTGGGGAGGGACTCTGGATCAGGGAGGGGAGCCATGGGACGAGGGGGACCAGTTTTAAACTGAAAGAGGGGAGATTGAGATGAGATGTGAGGCAGAAATCCTTTGCTGTGAGGGCGGTGAGCCCCTGGCCCTGGTTGCCCAGAGCAGCTGTGGCTGCCCCATCCCTGGAGGGGTTCAAGGCCAGGTTGGACGGGGCTTGGAGCAACCTGGGCTGGTGGGAGGTGTCCCTGCCCAGGGCAGGGGGGGAACTGGGTGGGCTTCAGGGTCCCTTCCCACCCAAACCATTCTATGATTCTAAGATAATTCACAACTTATTTGAAGAAATAGGGCGATTGAGCTGGACTGAGCTGAAAAGCAAAGCTTTGCTTCAGGTCTACACCTCCAGTACAGGGACCCAACTGAGGAGCTCTAGACTCGAGAACATAAAGGCATGGTTTTGCAAAGCTAAAGGACTTCATCCAGCGAGGACGGTGGCACAGCATGGCACGGCGTGCAACAAGCAGAGCCCCAGGGCTGCTGCTCGTCACAGGGCAAAGGAAAACTCTTGTGCGTCTCCAATTTCCTCTGCTCTTGTTGCTCTAATGAGCCATCTGGTCTGCAAACACACAACCGCTCCTCGCTGCAGCGTCCAGCGCTGCAACGCCTTCTGCAACCGCAACCACGGCCATTACAGAGCACAAATAAAGAAAAGTCAGGAAATTCACGACTGGCCAATTTAACATTCCCTTTTCCATTGCACAGACCCACAAATCAAGCAACTCATGCACAGGCTTCGAAACAATAACAGGGTCAATTTTTCTTCTTCATATATAAAGGGGGCTAATGACCACGATACATTAAGACCAATTAATCATTTCCCATTATAAATGTTCAGTGATTTTTCTGAGTGTTACACCTTGAAATGCTGCAGAGAAGTGGGAAAACCTGACTTTTTCTTTGCTCAATGGCATTCCACATTGAGCACTGGCCGTGACACAAATTGTTGAAAATTCCAGTTTTTCAATTGCATTTAAAAAAAAATAAATACGGCTGCATGGGCTAAACTGGACAGCCCGTAAACTGAAAACTCCTGGAGGTGTTGAGAAACCAGCTTCAAACTTCTCCTGCCTGCCTCAATCCGCACCAGATTCAAACTTTACCACTGATGAGTTACGAGGAGGAATGGTAAATTCTGTATTTAGAGTGTTTTTAAATACTCTTCCTCCTTTTAATGGCAATTTAGAAAATAAAAGGCACTTTAGAACAGTATGAGATACAAGATGAGCCGCTGAAACAGTGAATGTTAGAATTCAGTTTTCCTTATCACAAACCCACTGATGACGGAACTCCACTCACCTACTATCAAAGCACCACACTGTAACTGGCCATATTTACAGGGAAGGGGAGAAAGAAGGGCCAAAGGTTTAGACGATCCGCTAGAATAGCTGCTGCTGATCAGAGATGGAAGAAAATCACTGTGATGAGAAAAAGCCTTCCTGACTTTGGATCCTCATGCTCTCGCTTCTGTTTATTCTGCATTTTTGAGTGCCTGGAGAAACAAGTAGGCACTTTCAAATGTAAATGTGAAAAAGTAAATAAATACCAAATTCCTAATTTAGCAACACTGCATTTCTGACTTACAGATAAATTGAAACGTACAATGTAATCCATTATAATGTGTTTTTTACCTTACCTATCTACCAAGTAACTTTTAAAAATAGTTTCTTCAAATTTTTAACATGTATTTCCACATTACTTCCAATATAAAATTCTTCTATTTTTATGAAAGTATTACTAGAGAAAGTAAGAGAAGAATAGAAATGCCATCACATCATTGTGATTTCTGCCAATTAATTCTTCGTTAGCATTTCCATTACGTACGTGCCTTCCCCTCATAAAACATGCACACCTGGTCTCAGACCAAGAACAAATAACTGAACTAAATTAAAAAAACCTGAACCTGCACATGTTATAATGAGAAAACTGCAGTCAGTCCCTCCCCAGCACCGAACCTGTGATACAGAAGGTCAAACCCCATTAGGACCAACTGCTGCCTAGCGTGTGGCCAGCTTGGCCAGTGAGACCACCAGCCGCATCCTTCACAGAGCCATGGGTGCTGCAGAGAGAGCTGGCAGCGATGCTCACACCCACCAGCCGTGATGCTCATGGCCACCAGCAGTGATGCTCATGGCCACCAACAGCGATGCTCATGGCCACCAGCAGCGATGCTCATGGCCACCAACAGCAATGCTCACAGCCACTGACAGCAATGCTCATGGTCACTGACAGCAATGCTCACACCCACCAGCCGTGATGCTCATGACCACCAGCAGTGATGCTCATGGCCACCGTCAGCGATGCTCATGGCCACCAACAGCGATGCTAATGGCCGCTGACAGCAATGCTCACACCCACCAGCCGTGATGCTCATGGCCACCAACAGCGATGCTCATGGCCACCAACAGCGATGTTCATGGCCACCAGCAGTGATGCTCATGGCCACCGTCAGCGATGCTCATGGCCACTGGCGATGTCCCTTCCCAGCCCTGCAGGCACCTCTTGGCTGGGTTTTGCACTTGGAGGGTGCTGAAGAGCTTTCCTTCCACACTCCCAAAAAATCAAGGGCGATGATTGCTTTCCCTCAAGAAGCTTCCTATTAACAAATATACTTACTTTTCCTCTTTTAAGTGATCTTCAGTCTCTTCCAGGGTTGCCGCCCAGGAAGGCTGATGCCTAGGGAAGGACCAAAGTCCCCTACCACTCTGACCCTAAGTCAAGGCAAGACGGCTCAGGGTTAAACCCCAAAACAACAACTAAAACATCATCATCAGCGCTTAGACAAAAACATTGATTAGCCAAGCTAAAAAGAATTCAGTAGCCAATTTAGGAAAATTAATAAAAGTAAAAGCATTACTTTAAATGTTTTATAATCTTCTGGTGGATGATCTGGGAAGCAGAATTCCCCCGATGGTATTCAAAGATGGAAGGAAGAGCAGCAGTAACTGCCTCCAATCCAGCTTTGCTCATTCATGTTCACACCCACCCTAAAGCTCTCAAACACGGCTCTTAATTTCATCCCAGCTAATAAAAAAAAATAATCCTTGGATGATGATTTTATCACCTAGAAGGTGGTACTTCATGAGCATTTCAGCAATTTTGACCAACGATATATCATAGTGCTACTATTCCTTACTCTCCCACGTGTTAATCGGAGGGTTTCACTAAAACCTCTAAACAAAATTTTTTAGGAGTTGATAAAAACGATGTTTGTATTAAAATTAGAGGGAGACAGTGCAATACACAACTTAGTTTAAAAAATACTCAGTACTCACCCTGTAATCTGACTATGAAAGATGTCGCACAGAGAAATTCTCATAAGATGGAAGAATACAGACAGAAGTTCACCATTAAACCCAAGGTTCTGCACAAAGCTCACAGAACGTAACACAATCCCGCTTCCTGAACCCAACAGCCCATTACCTGTACAACGCTCTGCACAACAACTGCATCTCGACTTTGTTGTTCTACTCGCAGCTGCCATTAGCTAATTACGAATAAGAAAGTGTAACAGCAAGAAACAACCTAATATTTACAGGAATTTGAACCAAACCGGCGATTAACAGCAGACACAGTGGAGCTCTCGAGGACATCACGCGCAGAAGCATCCCTGTCGAACAGCCCTGCCTTGCCAGATGTAAAACTGGCCATCGTTTCACACGGGTACTGACGCCTTAACATAGAAACCTATGCACCCATATTAAGTGTCTTTCGCCTTGAATCACAAAAAAAGAAAAAGCATATATAATTTAGAGTTTATACAAAAAGCGGTGCTATCTTGTCATGCAACATAGAGGATACCAGCTCCTTGTTGGTGCTACATTATTACAGAATCTAATACAATTAAAAATAGATCTCTTAAACTGAAGATTTTATTCAATGGGAAATGATGATACTCGTGGACAGACAAGAAGAGGCTGCAAAAAACAAACTTCTGAGTTGTTTGTTTTAAAAACAATGGGATCCTATTTCATTTCAAGTGACTGACTTCTGTCAGGAGGTCTTCAGGAAGAGAGCTAGTAAATGGGGAGTGGTTCTCAGGTCTTGTTTTATCTAAACACATGAGTAGCATAACTTCTTTGTAACCATACTTGTTCTTTTTAAAAAAAAAATCCAAATAGCATCTATGATAACTTTGAGGAACCAAACCATAGCTACCTCACACAACCTATCTATCACTGGCGAGGTGTCCCTGCTGATAGACACGGACATGTCCCAGCCTCATGCCCCCCAGCTGCTGGCAAAAAACCCGGTTTCAGTGAACAGCGACCTCACGGAAGAGCCCTTCAGGCGTGTTCATACTCAAACCTTTCAGCCAGCGACTGTTGGGAGCTGAACCGCATCATTTTTATTGACATTGACCAAGAATTATGGAGAGGGGAGCCATCACCACCCTGGCTGATGGGAGTTGGGGGACACGGGTGGCCCACGGCACCGACCTCTCTGGAGCAGCGGGTGGTGGAAGGCCGGCAGGGGAAGGCTTGCCATCCTCGCCGGCTGGCAGAAGTAGGCGTGCAGCCAGGCCGTGCACTGCTTCAGCGGCTCCGTCATCTCCTCTGCGCCTTCGCACACCTCCCAAGCGGCCGACTCTGCCCTGCTGGGAGAGAGAATTGTAAAATTATAATGATAAAAATTGTAAAAATGAATATTCATACTCCCTACATTAGCAGTAAAATACATCATCTCAAAAAGCATTCCATCTGGAGTTGGGCTCCATCCTTCTGCTCTGAAAAAGGCAAACAGATTCATAACAGCAATAAAAAAACTGCATCCTAGTCACCTCTAGAAATGCAATGATCACACATGGTCACTTACACCTGTAAAAAAAATCATAAAAATTGTTGAGAGGAAAACGCCAAGTGTAAGTGAGAAACATCAGGGCGCAAGGAAACCACCCAAGTCCATGGAGACGACGCACCCTCGTGCCACCAGGGCGGGTGGAGATGAGGGTCCTCCTGCACAGCCCCCAAGGGAGCAATTCCGTCTCCCTGGGGACCTTCCCTGGGGAAAGGAGGAAAGAAGCAGCTTTCTACCGAACCTGCGCCTTCCTCTGCCCCGTTTCCTTCCAGTGACGGTGGCAGGTTTCTGCTTTCCTCCACTTATTGAATTGGAAGGAAGCAATTGAGAATTCATTTGATTTTCAATGGCAGCTCATGCTTGCAGGATACTGAAGAGCGAAGCAAGTGAACAGAAAGCACCTGCAAACAAAAATGTACTTCTTCCCTTCCTACTTTTTTTCTTCTTTCCCTCTGGAAGAGCAATGTGCGTATGACAGCAATGAAAACGTGAACTCTGGATTAGCAAATATCCAGCCACATTCCCCAACCTGTAAGCTTTCAGTGAGGAAAGCCGCGCTGGCCAAGGGGTGGTGGTGCTCTCCTGGTGCCTTACGAGATGGTGGTGAGGTGGGTGTCTCTCAGAAGTGCCGGCACTGGTTCCAGGGTATTGATAAAAAACCAGAGCCCAACAGGAATGCACCCAAGAGAAACGATGGGAAGAGCGGTAAGGAGACAACATCAAGGGTGACGGCCAAACCAGCAGGCCCTGCCAGCAATCTTCGCACAGCCAGAACCTTAAGCACCACGGATGAGCAATCCTAAGGTTTTCCAATGATTGCAGCTTTTTTTTTTTTCCCCCAGCTGGAAATACAGCCAGACCCCAGAACAAGAAGTTTCTCAACAGGGTGCTGCTAAAACTCAACGGCATAGTCTTCTGGTCAGAGGCTGGATCTCCCACAAAGTAGGAGAAAGGAAAGAAAATTGTAGAAATAGCAAAATACAGGAGAACCTGAGACAGTGGAAGAAAGAGAAAACCAGAGCAATTCTGCCACCCAGGTATGGGGAAAGGGCAAACCAAGGCAAATTGGAATCATACAACTCCCTGAAAGGAGGGGGTAGCCAGGGAGGATCGGGCTCTTCTCCCAAGGAACAGGCGATAAGACAAGAGGAAACGGCCTCAAGTTGCACCAGGGGAGGTTTAGGATGGATATTAGGAAAAACTTCTTCATGGAAAGGGTTGTCAAGCATTGGGACAGGCTGCCCAGGGCAGTGGTGGAGTCGCCATCCCTGGAGATACGTAAAAGCCGGGCAGATGTGGTGCTGAGGGACATGGGGTAGTGGTGGACTTGGCAGTGCTGGGTCAACGGTTGGACTTGATGATCTTAAAGGTCTCTTCCAACCTCGGCAATTCTATGATTCTAAGAAATTCCCCAGTACGCTCCAGCGTGCTGTGCGCGAGCAAAAATATTTGGCGAGTTCCCTCCTGGCAGAAAACCGAAGAAAATGAAAGGCGAGATGTACCAGTAATGGCATAAAAGACACCAGGTTCTGCTTTCGCCACAAGGCACCTTTATCAAAAAGACCGAAAGCCTTCGCAGGCTTGATCCAGGGCGGCCGGAGGAGCCGCGCGCGCCGGGACCCCGGTGTGATCAGACACCGGCCCCGCGCCGCCTCCGGCCGGGATGAATGATGTGCAGGAGGGAGCCGGCTCGGGGTCACTCTCCCAAGCGGAGCCCTCACCCGCCTGGTGCATGATCAAACGGCCCTGCCATCTCCCCCAGCCCCCAGTCGCTTTCTGATTAATTGTTAACCACTGAAGGGCACATAATTACTGATTAGGAAGCGGCAGAGAGGAAGAGGGACACAGAAGCGGACAATTAAAATACTCCGGTTGCACAAGGATAGGGGTTGATGGCTTGGAGCAGAGGCAAAACAAAAATGAAGGATCAGCTTTGGATCCAGTTGACTAGAAATTAAGTGTAATTCTATTTCTCTCTTTCCATTTATTTGCCAAATCAATGCTTTTGATTTTTCTTTTTTTTTTTGTGTGTGCGCGCGTGTGTGAAGTGGTATAAATTTTCTTTATAAAACTGATGTCTACTTCATGCTATTTTGCTATTTAATAATCTCTTTTCTAAAAAAAAAGGTATGAGAATCTGCGCGTAAACTTTTTTGCATGAATACCTACAACATGGACCTCAAACCAAGCTTTCGACACCACGGATAATCCATTATTCTGCACATGTACAACACTCAGCAGAATATGGCTCAGTTTTACTGTGGATTGTTAGAGCTACGACAATATAATAACTACAGAACATAATAATGCCTCTGAAATCTCAAAGAGAAGTTGGTAGACTTTTCTGCTCCATTTATCCAGAAGAGCATAGAAAGCACTCAAAACTCCAGTAACCTTATGTTTTTCACATCATCTTGTTTCACATTCTCAGGAGTCTGGAAATGATTTGGACTGTAATATCACCATAAAACCCAAAGACTTTGTTTCCTCGCTGCTCTGCAGGCGAGCAGCCCCCGGCCGCCCCAGCCTGATGATGCCGGGTAGGCACCGGAATTTCCTCCTGCTCCATAAAGGCCCCAAACCCCCATCGTTCTCCCCAAAACCAGGTGGGAAGCAGCGCGCCAGCATCGGCGAGGTGCGGAGCTCCTGAGGCTGGTGCCTGGGCTGCTCAGGACTTTGCCTGAAGCCTCAAGGTAACCATCAGGCCATTAGCTCTATATTTAAAATAAGGAATAGAGTAAAGGTCCATCAGTCTCTTCCAGAAGACATGATACAGCAGCTGCTCTGCCCATCTCTGTGGCTGGGAGGCTGCAGGACCCTGCTGCGTACCATAGCAAGGCTCAGCCATCCCAACGCACGGACACATTCCCTCGCCATCACGTACACATTCCTCACTTCCACCAGGCCTTCCCTGGCAGGACTGTTGGGATATAAGTCTTAATTTTTTCATTTTTTTAAAATTACTGCTTTTAAGAACAGCGCCTAGTTGCTGCTGAACACCTCTAGATGTTTTGGGTGAGACCGTTCTCCCACCATTTCAACACCAGACACTTTCACAATGCCTGCTACCTCCGTGGCCACCTCCACCTTGGTCAAGAAAGGAAGAGCTTTGCAAGACAAAAATGCCTTGCTTTCTAGGATGCATTGACTTCTTTTCCTCTAGGATACAAAGTTGATTTGTATCCAACATGTACACTGAGAGCTTCAAATTGGCAGAAAGTTAAAAAAAAATAAATCTTCATATTAATTTTGCTTGGCTAGAAATGCTAACAACTATTCCTGGGAATTTGACAGCATTAATAAAGAAAAAGAACGAACATAACTTATGCATGGGTGTCTTCCACTGGCCCTCCACCCCTCCCTGCCCTCCTCCCCGTTCTCTTCCCGAAGTTGCGTAGCAGCACTCCTGCTACAAACTACCTTCTCATTAAAAATTCAACTTAAAACACCAGCTGCCTTTTAAAGGATTTTCTCAGGCTTCAAAGCCACGCTTTGGCCCAACTAAACCATACGTACATTTCAAAAAGCAAGGCAAAAGTGGTCTCAAAACATTCATAAGAAGAAAAGGAGAGCAGATGAGTTCCATCATGGGAAATTTCCCCCTTCGTGTGAAACTCCTCTGCTCAATGCCAGGCTTCTTGGAAGGTTTCTGAACACCCTACTCCACGCATTGATCTTCGAGCATCTCTAATGGCAAGATGGACAGGAAAAAAGTTAGCTGTATACCATTGGAGAAAAATATCCATTGAAGAGCCATATTAACCCCTTGTGCCTAATCTTCAGTAATGAACAAGAAAAAAGGGACCCTCTACTTTTAATGTCCTGCCCTTGGTGATCTCCAGGGGATGGGACGTGCTCCAGGCTGCAGAGCCACCAGCGGCGCAGAGCCAGCAGCACCCAAGGTGACGGCCAAGTGTCCCTGTGTTCTCTGCTTTGCCTATGGAAAGCTGCGGTCTTAAACCTGTGATTCAACAAGCCGTAGTTTTTTACTTTTATACACAAAAATTAAAATAACCACATTCATCTAAAAATGCAAGAAACTGAACAGAAGGGGTAAGAAATCCAACTGCTTTACTTTTGCCCCGGAGAATTTCTTTATCTTTCCTTAAAAAGCACCAACGCCTTTCTTGCAATGTAGCCAGAAAAACGAGAAGCATTTATTAAAAATACACTAGTCTTATTTAAATTGGAGACTCATTGGAGACTGTCACTGCGCTTGTTTTCATCAGTGAATTGTGCTGGGTGCTGCCTGGCATCTCAAAAAATTCGAAGTGGAGGGTTTTGTATTTTCATTTGGCCAACAAGTAATGATTACTGTAGGGTTTTTAGTGTTTTGTTTTGGGTTTTTTTTTTTTTTTAACTGAAACTTTCTGTTTGCATTAATGTGGCAGCCTCTAACACATGCGCAGTAAGTCAGATGTCTGTCCTAACTCCGTGGTGATGTTAAGTGGATATTCAGCTGCAAGTGACTGACTCATCTACGTGGCTTTGCAGTGGGATGCTTAATTAAAACTACACACTCCTCGAACAGAAAAAAACCTGTTTGTTTTCAGCTATAAAAAGCAGACATCTAAAAATACATATATATACATACACACACACACTTTTAAGTTGGATGTCTCTCAAAATGAGGGTTTTTTTCAGCCAAGGAATGACTGCTGCTGCTGCAGATCTCCAGCCTGCACGTTCAGCTCTTGGTGGTGGTGAAGTCCACAAGAGACGCAAGGTCAGTCCCAGCACAAGAATCCACCACAGCCCAGGTGCAGACCTACTGCTCCAGCTTACGCACACGACAGCTATTCCATGCCATTCTTAACTGCAACCCTACATACTTATTTCCATTACAGCTCTTTTCTAAGACTGAGCAGAGTAAGGAAGCCACTGGGCCGTGCCTCCACGCAGCTGGGAGGTGTCATCCCGAGGCTCCAGCCCAGCCGCGTCTCTTCTCTGACTTCTTCTGTTTGCACAGGATGAAATGAAGGAAAAGATGGTTTTAGCAGAGGGGAGAAAAGCAGAAACACCACCTGTTTCAGTTTAACAGGCCCCTTCCAAACCGCTTGCCAAGAACTGGAAGTTTCTACCACGCTTCCAAAATAAACATGTAAGCAGCAGATTGGCTTCAGCACCATCCTAAATAGCTTAACCATTATGAAAACCAGAGAAATGCTGTGAGAAGCCTCAGTGGGTAGCCATGTTCTCAACTGGTATGATTTTATTTATTTATTTTATTTCTCAGCTACTTTTTGCCTCAGTAAATCCTTAATAAACCTTAACGGAAAACATTACAAGATGGACCTTGAGTAGCATGATTTAAAATAAGGAGAATATATCACAACGGCTCTGCTGGCAACTTCCTTAGGGTAAAGCTGGCAGCTTCAGTAGGGTAAATATTATGAGAATGTTGTATGGGCTCCCCCAACATATTTATGTATTTATTTGTATATTTATAAAATATTTGTATATTTCAAAAATAATCAATGGGTTGAACATACCACCTATTGCGTGCTTCCACTGCCTGTGCCACCCACACCTGAATGTTTTATCCCTGATAACTACCTTGCCCTTGAGCGTCTGCCTAAGGAGAGGTTTACAGACTGCTACAGGTGCTGAGCTAACGTAGAGTCCCCTTTATTTCAATTTTGCTAAGATACAGAAGAAAAAAGCTCCCCAACACAAACAAAAATGGCAACTCCCTCTGCAACTCCTCCTGCAGTCAGCCAAGGGCCATGCGTACACGTGGGCAGACGCAGGTAATTCATTATTATATTACTATAATAACTACAACAGTTCCACCCACATAATAGCAGGAATAAAGACCTAAAATGAAAAACAAATAGAAAAAAGAAGAAAGATGCAGAATGTATGTTTTTACATACAACATCCCAATCTCTTCGCATGGAAGAAGGGTCTTTGCCAGGCTGTTACCAACTGAACTGTGTTCTGACAGGGTGGTACACGTGGTACTGAAGATCACTGGGTTCACGGTATCTTACTCTCTTCAGATATGGAGAAAATAAACATACTTAGACACTCAACCACATCCCGCTCTATGTTTTTTAAGAGGATCTGTAATTTTTTCCACTGTGTTCCCTGAACAAAAACCATAAGCACTTTTGTTCATTAATAACGAATTGTATATTAAAATATAAATAAATTGGTCCTAATTAAGAGGCTTTTAAATTCTGTTATGACCAGAATGCTGTAAAAGCAATCATCAGGCATACTCTTCATGACGCAGATGGCACAAAATCTCACCAAACCCTTTTCTTAGTCTGCCTTCATCAAAATCAACATCAAAATTCATAGAATCATAGAATGGTTTGGGTGGGAAGGGACCTTGAAGCCCACCCAGTTGCCCCCCTGCCCTGGGCAGGGACATCTCCCACCAGCCCAGGTTGCTCCAAGCCCCGTCCAACCTGGCCTTGAACCCCTCCAGGGATGGGGCAGCCACAGCTGCTCTGGGCAACCTGGGCCAGGGGCTCACCCCCCTCACAGCAAAGAATTTCTTCCTGAGATCTCACCTAAATCTCCCCTCTTTCATTTAAAACCCTTCCCCCTCGTCCCGTGGCTCCCCTCCCTGATCCAGAGTCCCTCCGCAGCTTTCCTGGAGCCCCTTGAGGGACTGGAAGGGGCTGGAAGGTCTCCCCGGAGCCTTCTCTTCTCCAGGCTGAACCCCCCCAGCTCTCCCAGCCTGTCCTCACAGCAGAGGGGCTCCAGCCCTCCCAGCATCTCCAGGGCCAGATGAAGACAGAAATGAAGAGTACAGAGGAGGAAAACGGAGCAGGAAACCCAGCGCCTGCAGAAGGTGTGATGGGCAGAGACAGGGCAGGCAGGACAGAGCAGAAGGCAACGACCCATCTCCAAAAGGGAGCCCTGACTTCCCCGCGCTGCTCTTGAGGCTCCCCAGTGCCTACGGCTTCACTATTTACAACCAGGAAAAAGAGACAGAACTGCCTGTCAGACACAGACACTAAATTTTAACTAAACCTGTAACAGGAAACATTGTAGTTTGTCCCCAGAAACCTGCAAGCACATTTATAGGGTGGCACGATGCTCAGCGTCTCCAGTTTGAAGAGGACCTCCAGGCTGGGCTAAACTGGAGGAATTGCACTGTGTGTTTTCTCCTCCGTCTTTTGACGCTTCTTTGGCCATTCAATTTCTTACAAGTCTGTGCCTTAAACAGGTCCAAAAATTATCAAAATTACCCTGTGACCAGTAGGGATGAAAAAGGCTCTGATGGGGATAAATTAACGGAGGGGAGGGGGACAGAAATAAAACATCAGGAAAGAAACCCTAGAAGTATCTTATATTAAAAGATCCTTTTTTTTTTTTCCTCTCAAAATTCCCCCAAAACAAAACAAAAGGTAGGGGCAGATTATAGAAACCTTCCCAAAACGGGGAGCCCATGAGAGAGACTCCTGGAGCCAAGGTTGCGCCGAGCTGGGCGGGCGTCCCAGCGGGTAATTGAAGCCCAACCTCCCCAGGTGTTTGGTGACTGTCCGTAAAGAGCTCCATGTGGCTGTCACGCTAATCCTCTTGTGAAGGGAGAAAGACCAGAGGCCCCGGTGCCGCGGCAGGCTGCGGCTGTAACGAATGGGCTCTGACGTGACCCGGCAGCCCCGCTCGGCGGCCGGAGCGCCTGATGCGAGCTGACAGCAATTTAGACATGGCTCTCTCGGAGACCGCAGACCTACTTAACGTCAAACAAGATGGGGAATGTGGGTGGACTTCTGAATGGCTGCTACCCTCATGCCAGGGTTGAAAAAAAATAGAAAAAAAGAGGGGTTTTTTTTGACATCAGGCTTATAGGAATGGATCTTACGGAAGGAACCTGCCCATGGGCGGAGAGGAAAATATTTTGGGGAATACTGCCCAATTACAGTAGAATTCTGTCATCACCTTTTGTTTAGGATGTAGCCATAATCCCTCTGTGAGTCACAAAATTGTCCTCGGAGCATCAGCCAGGAGCAGAGGGTCTCTGAGTGATTTGCGACCAGTGAGAAGAAGGGGTCCTTGGGTCATTTCCCCCCCGAGATGCCATGCTGCAGCCCAAGGACACGTGCCCTCCCTCCGGGGATATCGCCTCTCGGACAGGCTCCTGCGCCAACCGAAGAGACCATCGGTCCGGGATGTCTCCTGGCAGCGAGCACCCATGAAACCATTCCCCAGGCTTCGGACAGCAGGGAAACATCAGGTGGATCAAGCATCTCCACGGCTCAGGGTCATTAGTATAGTGAATTGTGAAGAGCTTCTAAATCAGAATAAATTTTTACATTTGCAGGAGAATTCACTGCTCCTTCTCTAGGATCTGAATAGGAAGTCTTGCCACGAAATAGGCGTGGGGAGCAAATGTAATTTAAAAGGTTATGTACTGTTTGGGTTTTTTTTAATGGCATTTTCTTATTTTATCAGTAAACAATTGAAGGCCACTCTCCGCACTACGCTCACGGCATGTGAAGTCAGCAGAAGTCAGGCCTGGATAAGAAGTCGCACCATCTGAAAAGCAAAGGCTGACTGTCTCTTATATCTATACACATCTGTGCTTGTCTTGCCAAATCTTTTTTTTTTTCTTCTTAGAGAAATAGCTGGCATGTTACTTTTCAAATGGAAGAATCAGTAATGATTAGGACACAAAAATTAACATTAAAACGAGACTCGGTCATGCAGCATTATTCTTTACATAATAAATGTAGAGTTAGCTGGCATTTTTACTGAAGCTTTCATTGTGAAATTAAATAAAAATGTATTTTATCAGCACCTAAATGTCATTTAAATAGTCTTCCTTTGATAGATGAAGGCTAAAGCCACCCCAAAACTGCGGATGAATTATCTGGTCTCTAATGATTCCAAAACGATTACAGGATGCAGAGCAATCTCGTTAAATTTTATTCAAAAGCTTACTACACTTGTGTTTTCTCTTATTTTTCTATCAATGAAACCCCGGAGGTTTAAGAACAATTCATTATGTATGAGACCCAACTTACAGTGCTTGACTGTTGATTAATAGGAAAGTTTGCTGTATGTACATTTGCAACATTAGATGCATACAATATGCTAACTTATTCTTTCACCGAAGCTAATTATTTACAAAAATGACTACTTGAGACTACAATTTATTAAATGCATGCATCCAGTCTCAATTTGGCCCCAAAAGACAGTCTGGAATGAAGATCTTTTACTTGATGTGACAACTTCTAGAAACAGTGTTATTAATATTGTAAATGTGGCAAATAAAGAGTTCAAATAGCCGTATGTCTGTGTTGCATTTTCCCCCCACAACTGAATCAGTGAACAAAGCAGCTTTTTAGGTTTAAAATTCATGGAGAAGCACATCCTTACGTAGTTTAATTTAGCTTCTTATAAATGAAGTGTCTGTGTGACAGTAGTAAGAGATTAAAAAAAGGATGAGAGCCGCAATAAACAGAAATAACATCCCAATTCGCGTTGAACGACCCCACCGCAGTTGCTTTTAAGGCCTATTAAGAACAAATTGATGCATTTATGGAAGAGCACAAGGACTCAGAACTGAGTAAGACTTACTCCTCGTCATACAACCTTTGCAATATTTTCTCCTTTCTGCTTTTATCTCTTATTGAGGATGTAAATTCTTATGGATCCGGCTGGTCAGAAATTCCGCGTGAAAACGGTACCTCACTTCTACCCTGAGAAAGAAGCATATGTGCAAAAATTTGGGTTTAAAATACAAATTCCAATTAAATAGATGCACCTCTTGCGTAAAATACACGGGTATCCAAATGGCCCAGTCTTCTTCCCGACTCTGGCAGTTAATGATGTTAAATTCGGGTGCCAAGCTGAGGCTGCCCAGGGAAGCGGCAGACGCAGCCCATCGCCGCTGCCGCCGTGCCTGCGAAGCCGCTGCCTGCCTATTCCGAGCTCCTAGTGCACACCAGCAAACGCTTCAGAGAAGGGAGTGAGACTCCTGTCTTCACATGCCAAGATAAGGAAAATCAATGTCAATGCCCCAAAGACTCAAGTGATAACACTGAAGGTCATTAAATGCTACTCACTGCCCTGTACCATTAAAGTTTTGATTGGAATCCTATATAGAGAGACACAGATTTCAAACAAGATCTTGCCCTGGGATACTGTACTGTGAGACCACGGAGGAAACAGCGATCAGCGAGCGGCGGACTTTCCCAGGAACACAAGGAACACGTTCAAGGAAAACAATGCTCTGTCTGTGTGGTTTTGGCTTATTTTTCCTGAACATATTTATTGTATTTTCAGAGAAGTGTATCTCATTACGCACAGATCTCTGTTAAAACAACAATAAGGTGCAAGGACAACCGCTAAGAAGTTATGGTTCTTCACCCACCTCAATCTTCTGCTGTACATTCCAATGCCCCAAGTCCTGCTTCACCGTCCGCTCCATGCCAACCTCCTTCCCTCTCCTTACATTGCCCCGATTCAATGTTCTGCCCTTATTCTGCCCTGGCCACCCCCCATCCTCCTGCCCATCCTCCTTAACTCACCTTGTTTGGACATCACAGTACTACTCGTTGTCTGAACTTACTGCTCTACAGTGAATTCATAGAATCACAGAATGGTTTGGGTTGGAAGGGACCTTAAAGCCCATCCAGTCCCATGCCCTGCCCTGGGCAGGGACATCTCCCACTAGACCAGGTGGCTCCAAGCCCCGTCCAGTCTAATCTTGAACACCTCCAGGGCTGTGTCCACCTCTGGGCTGGTCACCAGTTCAAGTACTGCTTTCTTCCCATCACCCAACCACGTATTTTCCAGACTAATTCTTTTTCTCTCCAAATCTCATCCTACATGTTTCTCCCTCATTTGTCTTAGCAGAAGTCATTCAGGCAGGTCAAGAAAACTACAGTTAGTTCTGGTGCTCATCAGCACCCTGAGGTTGTATCGCCTTTGTGCTCAGCCCCAGAACCAGCCCAGAGACCTCCTTCCCCCTAGAGACCCATTGCCCCTCTATGAATGAAACTTTTCAAAGGCGTATTTAGAGAACAAAAATATTCCTAGTATGACAGCAGCCTCTTTGTAAGTATTTCTGTTTCAAATCAGTGGGTTCGGCAGCAGAACGACTAAAAAAATTGTCTAAAAAAGAAAAAAAAAAAATTTCTGTGTATCTTCTTATTGGAGAGGACCAACCTGTTCTAGACAGAGAATGGGGGAAAATCAAACGCGTGCCCAGGAGACCCTCAACCAGCAATAATTAAGCAGATGCTTCACGTGAAATGCTTTAAAGCGAAAAGCAAAAATTCAGCCAAGTTACAAGCAGCAGCACACTCTCACCCAAGATGTTAGGCAACATTAAGCATCGGTGATATCATCAGTTCCATCTATAATTAGGTTAAAAGAAAGTCAGTTAATTTTAGCACTTACAAGAAATTGTTACAAAACATTTTCTCTTATATAAAAGAATTCTCCCATCAGACTTGCGAGGTCGGTTTTATCACAGGCAATTAACTGTGTTAGGGCTGGCTGCAGGGGACCCTTAAACCGCACACCAGAGTCCCTTCGCTTCTCCACGTAGCTCCTCCGGTTTAGGGCATTCACCACCGCTCACCCCACTATTTCCCAGCTCCGTGCAACTGCCGCGTAGCATCACCTCGTACACACACCCCACAACCTCTGTGCACAAGCCTGCCTCACAGTAATAACCCAGTTGCTAACTGGTATCTGAAGTAAAATTTAAGCTTTTTCTACATATCCGAGATAGATATAATCCCAATTATGCATGGATTTAAAAAAAAAAAAAAAAAGCAGTTAAAATACACATTACAACCCTTATACTGCAAGGCCTGGGTCTCTGATCCCCACTGCTGCACAGGGAAATTGGAGAAGGAAAACTTAAGGCTGAATTATTGGAACTGGGCTCTGACTTTGGATGTCCACCTTGACGCGCGTTAGTGCACGAATTCCAGATGAAAGTGAGCACCAAGAATTATAATCAACAGCACCTGCAGATAGTCCAGTCTACTATAATGAATTAAGATAGAGATAAATCAGGAACCTCTTAAGAATTCAACTCATCAGGACATTTTTCAAAGCAACTTCCCAGTCTGGGTGTAGTGCAGTCTGTGCCCTCTGAGCATCTCCACTTAGGACCAACCATCTCCCATCAGGGCAGAGATGGGCGTATGACCTGACAGGCTCCCTCCTGCCACAACCAGAGATGCGCTGCCCGTCTGCCGCTTGAAAAAATGATGAAAATATTTTCATTTCACAAACGAGGCCCTTCTGATGCACTTTACACACAAGCAGCTGTGTGGGAGAAAGGGAAGGCACCAGACAAAGCCCCTCAGGCCAGTTTGACCCTCCCCATATTACTGTGAAGTTTCTAACATCAGCGCAAAGAAATGGTATTAATTTATTTTTTTAAAACACGTATGAACACTCAGAAACCACAGAAACACTGGCATCAGATGAAACCATCATGAAACTCACAGAATCACAGAATGGTAGGGTTGGAAGGGACCTCTGGAGATCATCTAGTCCAACCCCCTGCCAGAGCAGGGGGTCACCCAGAGCAGGTTGCACAGGAACGTGAATGTCTCCAGAGATGGAGACTCCCCCACCTCTCTGGGCAGCCTGTGCCAGGGCTCTGCCACCCTCACAGGAAAGAAGATCCTTCTCATGTTTAGGTGGAACTTCCTATGTTCAAGATCTGGGTTGATCAACTCATCAAGATCTGGGTTCCTAGCAGACATTCATCTTCCAAAGCTTCATTTCAACATAGGCTGAAAACAGAACGCTCAGAAAAAACTGCTAATACATGCTAATTAAACCAGCTCAGTCCATAAATACACTCTCTCCAAAGCTTTTCTACAGGGTTTTGAGATTGTCTCCCACATGCATTGGTAGGATCTTTCCTAAAATGAAGAATCTGCTTTACTTCTTACCAATCAGACCTCAAAACCAAAAATACAACCCTACAACAGCAGGGAGAACAGAAAATACAGAGTATTTTCCTATATTTTAACCAAAAATCGTCATCCCTTCTTGTTTACTATTTGCATGGATCACCTCCTCGCAGGCGGGCTGTGGTAAGCCCTGGGAGCCTTCGGGAGGGGTAGGGGGCTGCCCGGGACCCCCTGCCCGGGAGCATCCCCCCACCGAATCTTCCGAATCGGGGAGGAAAGCTTTTTCTTCTCCCTGGTAACCAAGCAGAACCCAATCACAGGATTGGAAAAACAGTAGGGCACATCAATAAAACCAATAAAAATACTGTTTCAAAAAACTGCTGTTATAATTAACTAAAATAAGAGTCTATAAACTGCTACCTCAAAAGAAGCTCGTTAAAGACTGAATGCAGGAGCTGGAATGTGAACAACTTCTCCCCTTCATGGACCACCGTGGCCCCCGTGTCCCCTTGCTTAGAATCATAGAATCACAGAATTGCCCAGGTTGGAAGGGACCTTTCAGATCATCAAGTCCAACCATTGACCTAACACTGACAAAAACCATCCCTGAACCATACTGCTAACCACCACGTCTACGCGTCTTTTAAATCCCTCCAGGGATGGTGACTCCAACGCTGCCCTGGGCTTCTCCCATCCTCCTGCAAACCCCAGCCCGGGAGCATCACTGCTAGGATCCAGGAGCTTTGGGACTTCTCCGCGCAGAGGAGATGGGATGTGGACCTGATGGGACCTTACAATCGCATCTGAACCCCCCCATGGAGGACAAAGTGGGATGCGGTGAGAGAGGTGAATTGCAGCCCTGGCATGGGCACATTCCTCCTCTGAAACCCTGCTGGTGTCCCATGGCAGGAGAGAGGGAGATGCTCACGGACCACCCTTCTGTGGAAGAGGAGACAGACAAAACTACTTTGCATAACTCTGTTTGGAATGCACAGAAATATTTTCCCAGCACGCTTTCTCTCCTCTCTCATCTGAAGCGGTGAGCGGCGCCTGGAGACTGCCGTCCTCCGAGCTTTAGGTGCATCTGCATTACAACCCCATTAGCTTGTGTACTACACTCATTAATAAATAAGCTTCCCACTTAAGTGTCTTTCTTGTAAATTGGTTTGTTCTGTTCCATATAAATAATATAAATTTCTCTTATCAAGTACGGTGGATTTTTTTCTTTACCTATGTACGGACACTACAGTAACTTAACCTAAGAAGCGGTTCATGTAACATGCTTCCTCGACATCCCCTGTCATCAGTCTGTATTTACTACGGCAGCTGCAATATGTTAAATAGTTAGCATAGCATAAAATAATGTCTTTAATAACTGGCATAAGTATATTGACCATATGTCAAAAGTAAAAGAAAAAAACTTACTAAATGGATAGTTATTGTAATTGTATTTTAAAACACTGAGGTCATATTTAATTTTGAATCCAAGCTCTTAAAATGTGCTTTCTGGCAGGGACAGAATAATAAAACCCTTAACAGTAGAACAAAAAATGTATGTTATTATCGCAAATCTCTTTTCCAGATTACTAATACTGCAATAAACAAACTGAATAAAAACTTTAATTGTCTTCATCAGAAATATTGTCCCTGGCTTTGAAAACTGGAGCTTGAAGGATGACAGAATTGAGCTCTTTGCTCCATCTTCCCACGCCCCGCAGCGCCCCGGGGCTCCCAGCCTGCCCGGACCCCCTCTGCCTGCTGGCGACAGGGACAAGCTCTGAGTGTCCCCCCCCCCCCCCCTCCNNCAAGCTCTGAGTTTCCCCCCCCCCACCCCTGGCTGCTCCTCCACAGGGCAGCAGCACCTGCTTCTGGAGACAACCGGGCAGAAAAACACTTGGAATTGCCATTGGAATGTTTTTCAAATTAGTTTGGCAAACACCTATATTAATATAGCACACAACTTATACATAAAAACAAAGAAATCCTTGAGAAGACAGCCCTAACCAGCTGGATGCTAAAACCCAGTCTATTTAAATAAGTATACGGGAAGACGCAAAGATAAGCTTAGAAATTTCTCTTCACCAGATTTAAAGATGGTTTACTCCGACACATGATTTGTTGAACTCGAATTTTCACGTCTGTGCTGGGGCACCACTCTCCAGCCCACACCAGCCTTGTCCGGTGCAACCTGAACTTCCTTTCAGAGGGAACTAACATTCTACATCAGTGAAGACCACGATCCCAAGTGCACCAGGCTGAGGACACGCCTGAATTAGGAAAGAATAAATTAAATCCTATAATAGGAAGAAATTCTTTCTTGTGGGGGTGGTGAGCCCCTGGCCCAGGTTGCCCAGAGCAGCTGTGGCTGCCCCATCCCTGGAGGGGTTCAAGGCCAGGTTGGACGGGGCTTGGAGCAACCTGGGCTGGTGGGAGGTGTCCCTGCCCAGGGCAGGGGGTGGCACTGGGTGGGCTTTGAGGTCCCTTCCAACCCAAACCATTCTATGATTCTATGAAACTGAAGGTATGCCAAGCACCGCTGGACATTATCGTGTATCAGACACTGCCCACAGACCATCAGGAAGCACCATCTCAGACTCACATCCAGGTCAGAGCATCATCTCCTCTCCTGGTGCCATGGATGGAGCTTCTGCAGCTCTGCAGCCAGGCTGGTGGGGCTGGACAGGCTTGGCAAAGGCATGGTGACGATTTAGCTGAGGACTATGTCCTACTACATCTGACTACATCCTACTATGTAGTCAGACAGGACTACAACCTGTCTTCAGGAGTCCCACCCCACGCTTGGGCAGCCCTCTCTTTCCCC